>JBBPFD010000491.1:3162804-3550659 GCA_038363315.1 Mugilogobius chulae
CCATTAATCTTTGCATATTCATTTCTGCTGCCCTCCACCAGATTGAAATAACAATGGCAATAGAATGTTGTGATGTCACAAAACAAATCTAATCAATATTCTGCCTCTCCCACTTTTCCTGGCAACGCACTTCCTGTCTAGCTTGTCTGTCCACGGGCAATCTTAATGTATAATATAGCTATAATGACAATTAAGACAAACACTGGGTTGGAATTTTACAGGCTAAATACACCTAAGCAGAAAGTGTGCCAAGAAAAGTGGGTGGGTGAATAGAACAAGTAGAAAGAACAAAATAAAGACTTTTTTTGGTAAAAACGTGTGAGCCAGATTTTGATTCAGTAACCAAAATTGAGGTTCACATCTCACGTTCAAAATGTTATAGCATTAAAGGTGGGGTCGCTAATTTTCACACTGCAAATTTAGGTTTTATATCTAACTACTTTTTTTCATAAATTCTTGAACACATATTAATTTTAGTTGCAATTATGGTCAATAGGCGTATTTTTACAAATAACAAAGTTTATACATCTGACTGTGTGTCTATATTTTAACCACAAGGTGCATTTTTACAAGAGTGACCTAAGTTGTCGAAAAGGCCCAAACAAGATAATGGCAGAGCTGATTTTATGACGCCAGTATCCGAATGGCTTAGTTGAGCAATAACATGAAACTGAATTTAAATCATAAAACAAATAAAACTAAAATATTACTTATTCATGCATAAAGTTTTCTCTTCATCTAGCTTTATCTCAAACAGAATGCCAGACGTTTGCTCAAGTCTAAGCTTAAAGAAAATAAGCAGAGAGATGCTTGCTCATTATGATGACAGAAGAAAACAGTGACAAACAACTGTCTGCTTCCCCTTGACCCTGACAGTGAGGTATTATTTATGGCTCGACTGCCTAGGCTCCATAAATCTTCAGCGAATGTCGCCACAGATAAGGTGCTAGTCATTAACGTGGCACCAGGACCACTGCCATAAATAAACGTCCCTTTTCTCTATGGATTTCTGAAGACAAAGACGAATAAAACTGTCTTATTAGCTTCTTCACTGAAAAGGAATTATGACCTCTGTGAAATATGAGAATAGCTTTTCAAATCATTCATGTACATTTCAACATTTTTGATCGTTTAACCTAATCAGTAATGTTTTATTGATTATTGCTTGTAGTGTAATGTTCTTTATTTTTGCTGTTAAGGGTCAGAAGAAGGTTAATTTGAAGTAGATTTATGAATTTACCCTCTAAGGTCTTTTTAATGAAGTAAGTGAGTGCTTGGTTGATTCATTGATTTTGCGTTAAAAGGCTTTGAGCTGATCACGCAGGTGGTAGGCCAAGTGTAATATTGTGGGTACTTATGGTCCACAGCTCCACCTCATCTGACCGAGAAGCCCAGGACGTTCAGATGACCATCGACGAGACTCTGGTGTGGGATTGTAAAGCCAGTGCCAAGCCCAAACCCTCATACAGGTGGTTGAAGAACGGAGAAGCACTGGATCCAATGGAGGTAAAGGGAATGGAGTAGAAGAGAGTTTTGCTGTTAAAAGTCGGTCTTTTTACCCTGGGGCACAATAGTATCACACAATCAATTACAGGTGTTGAATGGCTAAACACAATACTTCAAAGAATATTCATTACTGTGAGCAGCAACTCCCTTCTTCTAAGTTCTGGTGTTTGAATGTTCAGCAAGTGAAAAAACAGTGACCTACATTACCCACAATGCACCTTGAAAGGCAGTGTTCAAATTGGTCAATACAGACCACAATGCATTGCAACAGTTGAAAAACAACAGCGAACAGAAGGAATGAAGCTACAAAAGGCTTGTTTAAGCGCACAGTTAAGCCATGATTGTGATGAAAACACTAAATAAATCGTTAGTTGCTAATATGCTAAAGCTAATATTAGTCTAAGCAATTATAGCTCAATATCATAATCATATTTATGGAAGCTACTATGTCACAGACCGTCCATGAGAAAAGAAGCAAACAAGAACTAAATAAACACGAACACTGCTTATTAGCATTAGAATTTTGGTCCAAAGTTTTACCCATTTGTCTAATTGGTTTGATTGCAGTTTGTTATGGTAGAGTTATGTGCCAATATGGTAGAGTTATGTGCCAAGTGTGTGCTTTTTTTGGCCATGAGCTGTTGATTGACTCTTAAAAGAGCTATTATTAGATAAGTTTAGCCTTGCTTTTGCAATCCAATCATTTGGTTTGCAATGCAGAAGGAACGAATTAAAGTCATTTTTAAAGAACTTCAATCAGAGGAAGCTGTGCAATGTGTAGCAATGTGCAATGACTTATTTTGCCAATGGGACTTGTAGATTCTTATTTTTGGTTGAATAGTTCATTCGAGATTGACTGACATTCGTACTCATCACAAACCCATCTAAGCCTCAGAAAACACTGTTCTGAATGTCTCAGTTTGTATTTGTCATAGGTAGATCTCTGTGATCATCTGAATGTGACTTTTCTTGAACATTTATGTCAGCTTAGCATAACAGAGAAGATTAGCTTGATTATTTTCCTTGTGAAATTTGCTTTACAGCCTGTAGATTCAGTTATAACTATTGACATGAGAAATACACCGCCATATGTGCATTTTTGTATTAGATTCTCATGCATCAGATCTCAAAATAAAAGCACTCAAGAGCATTTTCGAGTGTCTTTTATTGTATTTTAATACCCGTTTCTACTACAAACATGCTTCATTATGCCTCAACTACTGGTAAAACATGTCAGCCATTTCCCAACTCTGATGACTGACCACGATGTGAACTTGAAGATGAAAGTGGATAAGATTACAGCTTGCTTAAAGTCAGCAGCTGCATTTGTTGGACTGGTTCAGACTGAGCTCTAATGGCTGCTGTTCATAGGCTGGTACTTGGCAGAAATGTGTCACTTTGAAAAGCCTGCATTTGCCTGTGAGTAAATCTGGCATCTGAAGTAGTATGTGTTAGTGAAGCGGGAGCTTGTTTGTATGTTTTGTTGCAAAGGAGCCAAAGTGATGCCATTTTCTGCCTGTCATCAGCCAGAGACTTGACAATTTAGTTCTCTACTATCTGTGCCTCTCAATTTTATCATTAAGTCGCGCAAAAATGCTCATCATCCAAAATGCATTTCACATTTGGGCATTCAGCCTTGTTTTGTGTGAGTGTGTAAGCCTAAAAAGCACAGCTATAGTGATTCACAGTTGCAAACTTGTCCATGTTTGGATTGTATAATGAGACCCAGCAAGGCCTGATACTGTTTTGTTAGACAAGTTTCTTATAAAGAATCAGAAATCCATTTGGTCTTCAACAACAAAGTAAAATCTCAGCAAATAGTGTAAATTCAAAGCACTTTAATTACAGATTTTTACCACACGCTATCCCAACTGTTTCACTGTTTACCCAAAACATGGGCTACTTATTCTCAGAGGAATATGTTTTGAATAAGACACATTTTGCATATCCTTAGTAATTAATCACATGGCAAACAGAGACAGGCCTTGGCAGCAAAACCACCCTTCTTACATTACTACAGGCAATTAAGATGACCAATTATACACTTGGACACATGTATTCATCCATTCATCCTAATTGTGTGGGCTGCATGCGTTGCGTATAGTGGCTGTTTAATTGGTAGCTTATAATAACCAAGAAAATAGCTCATTTACAGTAGATGCTTGTGTTGGAAGAAAAACATTTAGTTTCACAAGCTTTCATATACTGTATATATATACACAGCAATGTTGCTCCAACAGTCGTAACTTTGATGTATAATATGAATATGCTCTTTACAGAGTTTTTCCTGAAATCTAAACAATGTCACTTTCTAATATTGATGTCTGAGTGCAGAAAGGTCTGAAAACACATTATTGTCATCAGCATTGCCATCTTCCGTCTCACTCAAATCAAGTATTTTCTTAATTTAAACAGCAGATAAAGGTCATTTCTTTTCAACAATCTTTAACCACAGGAAGCCTTTACTGCTTCTGCGTGTCTCTTGTATTGATTTGTAAATAACATTGTAAAATTCTTCAGCCGGGTGGCCAAGGTAACATATTCTCTGTACATGTGGCTATATTAATGAGGTGGGGTGTTACCATTTTCAAATGCCACCATCAACAGCGGCAACAGTAAATCAATTCCCAAACCCAAAGGTCAGCCATGTTGAGAGAGAGGCAGAAGGAGAAGCGAGCTTGGGCGGCCATTTGTTATTCCTCATTAGAATGGATCAGTCCTGCTTCTTCATGCCCCTTCATCACACTATCTCTTTCTTAGATTTTTATCGCCTTTGGCCTCTCTGCTTCACCGGGCCCCCCTCTGAGGGAATAAAATGGCACAGGGGAGACCTGTCACTTTAAAATGTCACCCTGGTGAAACAAGGGCCCACTCAGCCTTGTACTTTTCCACTCTCCTCTGAACAGGTCTAGGCACAAGTTGGTCTCAAGTACACTGGCCCCTAAAACCCATGTGTATGTAAAGTGAAATTCAGAAATTACAGGTGTTAAAATTAATATTAAATCAAGGTCAAAGTGAGACAAAAGTGTATTTTTTTATACCTTTTGTCTTGTTCATGCCATTGTTTTGAAATCCACAAATAGAAAACAATAAGCATTTTTAATCTTGTGACCTCAAAAAGAATGTTTAATTTGTGTTGAGTGTTTTTGTAATGCAGTAAGGTTCATACAGAGCAGATCTTAATGACTTTACATAAAATCTTTGTAAAATATAGTAGCTGTGTTTTTGTAGGGCAGGTCAGCTCCGAGTGCAGCAGTGTGCTCAGGACTGGCCTCTTCACCACTGCTCGTGTGTTAAACGAGAGAGGAGTCAGGCATAATTAATGAAGGCCACCAGGCAGAATGCCAGCATTTGTCTGCAGCGCTAAGAGAATGTGATAGAGTCACAGTGAGTCTCTGAAGGGTTCTGAACGCTGGATACAAAACATGCACTGTGGCACCGGCCCATGCACTTACACTCATCTCTTTCATCTGCCTGCTCCCTGGGGCCCTGCTCTCCCCAACCTAGAAAGGAACAGCTCTCATCCATTCAAAGTTGCTCTTTCTCTCCCTGTTTTTTCTGCTTATCTGTTTTTCCTCTTGAACATACTTACAACCACTCATTTTTATTATGTCAATGTCAGTATCAGCGGTGGAAAGTATGTACAAAGTCAATAGATAGTGTTTTTCTAAAATAAAAAAAAAAAAGGCTTGGTATCTGTGCTTATGCACCACATTTCAGAGCAGATATTTTTGTATTTTTTTATTGTTTAAACTTGGTCTGCAGTACCAATACTGCTGCATATACTGTTGATTTATGAAATCAAAAACAGTGCAACGATAGAAATCTATTTATGAGATCAGGGGAATTGTGAACAGTGTTTTCTGTGGCTCAAAGACAGAATTACACCAGGCTCACACTGCCTCCAGTCCAGATTCAGATTCGAATCCATCTGGGTCCAGTGGTCCTCACACTGCAACCAGAATATGCATACGTGTGTACGGACTCTGCTGGCTCACGAGACCTCGAGTTCTCGGGGATTTACGCTCATCTTGGGAGTCTACACGAAGAAGTAAACGAAGAATACTTTTCTGTTTCATTTTTTGCCGCACACTGGGTAATCACTGGACGTTTATTTATATCCTCTGTGTTATACAGTCGCGTTCATGTCAAGCATTCTGTTGCATTTGTTTTAGTAGTAGTTGCGTGATGATTTTATTTTGGAAACCACCGGATTCTTTTCACCCACGCTTGCTTGGTTTCCTGTTTATCGTGTCTTGTTTTCACAACTTTACCAAAAAGGGCTCCGGAACGCTCCGGCAGTCCAGAAAAGTTTCTTGCAACGGAAAAATCCGGATGACCTGAGCAGAGCCGCGCAGCTTGCCAGACCGGCTGGATCGCTGTGTGAGAGCCTCTCATTACTCTTCAAGAAAAGGAAATCATCCGTACGTCGGAACAGAGTACGGATGCAGTGTGATCCCGGCATAATAAGTTGTGTTTTTGATGAAAAAGCAAAGCTAGAACGTGATTAAACACAACAAAAGGGAGAAAATTTTAGCATAATATGTTTTTTTAAATATTCATATGCTTCTTTCTCTCCTGATGAATGCCAACTTTACCTCTATAGCCTGTTTACTACAACACCAGCCCAATACACATGCCCAATACATGTTAAAGCCAAATCTGATACACATATGAATGCAAAACACATCCAAGTTTCAGAATGTTAAAATACAAATTACTTGTCCCAAATAAATGCCTTTTGATCAGATTTCAAAGCGTGATGGAGCAGCCCTGATATGCAGGAGTAAACTGTCCCACAGCTGGAGCCAAAGAAATAATTTGGACTTAGTAACAACCCACCGCCCCCTCTAGTGGTTCAACGCCAGGTCAGCTGTGGCTCTGTTTTCATCTTGAGAGAAACCTTCTGAACAGCGGCTGACTGATGTTAAGGGACAGTGCTTGTCTTTTTAAGTGGCACTGCCGTAATGATGGGGACCACAGGCACACTGGCGTCAGGACCCTCCGGACTACTTTGTCAGTGACATTAAAAGGTCCGGCTACACTCGAAGGGAAAGATCAAGGGCGAGAACAATGAGCGCTGCCACACTCAAATTGACACGGCTATAAAAAGGGAGTGTGCCAAGCCTCCAAAGGTCAAACGGAAGTGGTGGAGAATGCTTTTACTATTGTAATGCAAGTGTATTAAAGCCCATTTATCTTTACATGCTAACAACACCTTTTTCTACAGCTTACTCCTGATTAATCCCTCAGAGGTTTGAGTCGAACCACTGTTTGATAATGTCTCGTGGCTCCGTTACATCTATTCACCGTGGGCCTATTACAACTACAGAAAATTAGCACTGTTTCAATTATCAACCCCCTGAGGAAAGAGAAAGTGTGGCTAAAGCTTGAATTAGATCAGCCCATTTATCAGAATGAACACAGCTGGCGTGGTACTGCTTTAAGTGTGTGCATATAGCTCTAATTACAGGCCTACAGGCAGTTTGAGCTCACCTGCTCTTTTTAGCAGCCTTAATCTGACATTGTGTTAAGACACTAATTGGCCTGTTTTCGTTTTTTCTTGATAATAGTACTAGTCTTCATTTAAAAAGTTCATTCATTTTGATTATCTTTCATAAATGGTAGTCTTTTGTTAAATCGCTCAGCTGATTTCTTATTGTTGGATTTAAAAAATGAAACCACACGCTGTGCTTTTGTTTCTCAGTCAAACAGTGTTCCGGCTAAATATTTTTAACAGTCAGTTCACTTTTACTTTAACTCCAGCAGGAAGTTGTAATTGTGGTTACTAATTGTACTTAGTAGTGCAGTTAAACAAATTGTACAAACTTGGAATTTGGCTCCAATAGTTTGTAGTCGATTGATTGATCATAATCTTTTAATAATTATTTTAATGTCTTTTTTGCATAGCACATTCACAACAAAAATTGCCCAAGTGCTTCACATCCGCAAAATAAAAACAACTCACACAAAAACAAATTTAATAACGTTACAAGAAGCAATACAATAGTTGATGCTAAAAAATAGTACAAATTATATACAGTGAAGTTCCTCAGGCAGCAGTCAGTCAGTCAGTGCGTAAGCTCAAACAGCAGCTCAAACTACAGGGGCAGGCTGTTCCAGAGCCTCAGCCCAGGCCAGGTCATCTGTGCTTTTTAGGTGAGACTGGGTCACCTCCAGGAGAAGCTGAGAGGAGGTACGAGCTGGCACATGAGGAGGAAATGTAGTTTAATTTATATGGATCACAACAACTCAAAACATTTAAACTGAATAAAAGTGAAGTTATTACCCTCTAAGCCAAACAGAAAGCATTTTTGCTTGTAACTATTCAAGAAAGGCTGGACCTTAGAAAGTACAAATACTTAAAATGCATACCTTTAACCTTTGTACTATTACTATATACTATATATACTATATATTATACTCATCCTATAAATGTGTTGTAATCTTTTAAAACTGTTTTTGTTTGTTTGTTTTTGTTTTTGTTTTTTTTGCACTAGTCTACACATGGTTGAGGGGACAGCACACAACAATATTAAAATTGCATTTGTACAATTATTTAACTTTTTTATTTATGCATTTATTATTTTTTATTTATTTCCATCATTATTTTATATGCAGTATATAAGCTTTAGTTACAGTAACTAAATACTGCTGCATGCTTAAGTGTTTCATACAGTAGTTTGGCTACTTTGCAAAGGTACAATGTATAGCGATTGTTAAATGTATTTAAACCTGTAATCTATCACATTTTTGAGGCTAAGCTGTTCTTTTGTAACTCTGCAGTGCATTAGCATAGTGGTGTCTCGCAGGCCTGATTGCTTTTGAACCCCGGGCCGTATGGGGCACATTTACACACAGGAGGCACCCAGTGGAGCGTGAGGGTGCTGACGTGTTCACCTTGTCTCAAGTACTTTGTTTGTGAGCGGCAGGTTAGCCGGGCGCCCTCGCTCTGCTCTTTAATATGTATGTGCATCTCTGTGTGTTTGTAACAGGACAGGCTTCAGGTGAACGGAGGAGTGCTGACCATTAGCAGTCTGAATCTGGCTGACATCGGCATGTACCAGTGCGTGGCTGAGAACAAGCACGGACGAGTGTTCACCAACGCAGAGCTGCGAGTTATTGGTAAGTCATACAGGCACATGTGACAAGACATCAAAACATGTCAATGTATACATACATGAATATGTTTTTTTTTTTCTTTGACTCAGTTTTGATAGTAAATGATTCTGTTTGTAGGTTTGTTTGTCTATATGTCTATTTCCTGTTCCTGGGTTCACTATGTCAGTCTAAAATTCAGGCAGTGCACAGTCAGTTGTGGTGAATGTCTCTGAAAACGTGATTAAGACTTTATAAATCAGGAGAATTTTTCACCTATGGAGTCTTGTGTGTTTCTAAACAGATGTGTAAGTGTATGAAAGCTAGGATTGGAAATACTAAGTAAGAAGGATATAGCTTGAATATAAAGAAGTCAACTGACATTTTTGTGCACAGAGTCTATAACTTACTGTACCACAAACTTATGCATTTCTTTATTTGTTTCTTTATTTATTGGACATACACAACAAAAATAGATAAACATAGATACAGACTCAGGCATCAGAGGAAATGCAAACTAACAGACCTTAGCGGGTAGCTCTATACTTGTAGAGTGCATCAGAACAACAGCTTAATCACTCACTGCTCAACAACTGCAAATGTGGACTTAAGAAGACACATTGTGTCAAATATAGAAACAAAGACATGGAGAATAGTAAAGTGATCCAATTGTGTAGATATGTAAAAATATCCCCCAGTGCTAACGGTAGATGTGAACTAAATGCAAGCGTGATGCTTGCGTCGCCTGAGCTATTTTCACAGCTACAGAACTTCCTGTTTACTTTTCTGGGATAACTCCACAACTAAACAACTGTATTAGTTGTGCTAAAATCCACTTAATTCCTCAGAAATTGTCATAAAAGAGGTAAAAAGTTCAGTTTCCCAAAGGATTTTCTCCATAACTTTCCCCCACAGCAGCCCACGCCTCCTAAATATGAGTGGCCCACTGTATATATGGAGTTGCTGTTTTTTTATAGCTTCTCAACTGACAATATTAAAATGTATAAAATGGAACATCATTACATAATTGTAAGGCTAATGTAAATCTAATCTAATTGCAAGTCTAAATTAGCGATAACTCAAGCAGTTAATTTAACATCACCACAGTAATTTCTATTTAAACATGTTTCAAGGAAGAAAAAAATATGAAGAGATTTCCACACACTACCAGAAAAAGCTTGTATGTATGTATACAATATGTGCAGGTTATTTATTGAAGTCTGAAGCTTTGACTTAATAGAAAGAAGGCATCTGGAAATGAACTGACTTTTAATGTGCTGCTAATTAGTCTGATAGGTTTAGCAGCACATGAAAATGCATGTTTTCCATTTGCCTTTGTATTTTAATTTCGTTCTCATGCGCTTGCTAAGTGCACTCATGTATTTGCATTTTAATAATTTCTCCAAAGACTTTTGATTTCAAATGAACCAGATGTGCACTTGTTTGGAGTGAACCTGCTTTGATAGAATGCACATCTCCAAAAAGAATAGAAGTGCCACAATTTAAGTCTATTTTAAAGTGATTATCTTGTTTTATTGTGTTTTTTTCTATTCACGTGCTGTTCTAAACTGGAATTTCCCACTGTGGAACAAATAGAAGCCATTTTAACCAGTTTGCTTCAATTGAACACAGTCTAAATCTATCCACATGTTTCATTCTTGACTGCTATTATTACAAAGAACAGATCTTTTATAGTCAGCAAAGTAAAACTGGTGTTAGTCACCCACTCAAAACAGCTAAGCAGAGTGCTGCTTTTAGCTATCTTTGAGAACTAAAACACAGTATTATTTCATTCTACAGTACAAAGCTACTAATAATTAGAAATAGCTTGGAAAATTACATTTGAAAAGGAAAAAGTGCATTCAGTCTCACATTTACATTTCATTGTTGGTGAATTTAGTTTGTGATTGTCATAAAGCTCATTTGCTTAAAAAGAAGATGTGTTATTTAAACTTTTCATTCATTTTTTATTGCTTATTCACATTTTGGTATGGCGGTTGACTGGAGCCTATCTCAGTGACGTTACCTACTCTGGGGCACAGCAGAATTTAAACTGGGAGTTAGTAAATAGATGGCTATTTCTGTTGCACTGTCAGATAAAATGTTGATTGATTCAAGGGCTTAAAATTTCCAACTAAACACAGACTCCAAAGCTCTTCAGAGACTTGTTTTTGAGTGCCATGTTTTTTCCATTCCTCTTGACATTTGCGAAGAGCATAATTCGCACTTTTCTCAACATGTAGCGTCCTCATTATCAAACACTGCCGAATATAGAAAATGGAAATTCACAGACTGCAGGAAATAAATGGTTACACAAATAGGAGTTTTAGACACTGACTTTTTTCATTTTGTAACTGATCTTTAAAAACAAATCTGATCTTAAGAAAAGTCTGAGCCATCAACCTTTAAAACCACAGGAAAAAGAACAAAGGGAAAAGAAGTTTAGATTCTCTGAGTGAACACAGCAGGTGAATTTACAACAATTTTCACTCTGCTCTGATCAAGCTGTGGTGACCCAAGTCACTTTCCAACACCAAAAACTGATTCTGGCTATTACAATTTGGATGCTTCTTTAGGCACCCATGTGACACTTTTTTTGCCTCAGTAAACCACACAATCGACATTCAATTAACTATTTTTGGCCATTTATTAGAGATAGACCAATATATGATTTATTTATTTATTTATTTTTTTTTTTTTTTTTTTTGCTATTTGATTAGGCAGTTGCTTGGTCTTTTCCTTTGTGGGAAAGCACTCACAGTGATCCGCTGAGCTCTTAGTTGGTTTGGAGATAAACAATAAGACTTCTTTTATCACTCTCTATTTGATTTATTCATTAGCATGAATTTAAGTTTTATTCTTTTTCTGTGACTTTGGCTGCAGCACAAGCTATATAAGTGCTTGTTTGTTTGTCAATATGTTCATGATGTATGAAAGGATTTTTCTTGGGCCAAAACAGAATCAAGCGTCATTACATTGTATGAAAGAGAGCACATGTACTTGGTGAAAATAGTTAAGGGTTTTTTGGTTATACTATCTAAATTTTAAAAAAAAAAAATGGCCATTGAGATCACCACTGAGCTAAACACTTTGTGGGCAAAGTCAGTTTTTTCCTGTTACAAAAATATTGTGGCCATACCTTCTTGTCATAGCCTCATTCTGTCAGATCTCTGACGCTAAGTAGGACAGGGCCTGGTCAGTACTTGGATGTGAGACCATAGTGGGACGACTGGAATGTGTAGTCATTGTGTCCCTGGGTAAGACACTTAAACCACACTGTCACAGTGCCTGTGTACACTGGGTGGATCCTTATTTTAAATCACTTTAGTGCCTTAAAGATGGAAAATCACTATAAAGAAACCATTTGCATTAGAAGATCTAAATCCATGTCATTTATGTAATTTAAGTCTCTATTCTGATAAAAGTTTTGATTGTGTGCATTTGATTTTGTGTGCATGTTTGTCCTTCAGGACCACTGTGAAGCTCTCCTTAAGACAAGTAATAGTTCATTTTGTGGATGAAGCATATTCAAACATCTAAACCAAAAACTTGCTTTTGTTCGAGTCTAATTTTGGTCAATAAGTTTCACAAAGCCTTTTAGACAGAAAAAAAATTACAGATTTCATTGTTTATTAATTTAATCACTGAATAGATTTATTTTCTCAAAAAATCCCATCACAAATATGTGATATTGTGAGTTTGTGGTGTCTGTATATGTTGCTGGTGCACGGTGCATTGTCTCGTCTGTCAGTGGAGCCAGCCTGTGCATCCACTTTAAAGAGCTTTGTGCTGACTCGGGACTCATACCAAACAGAAGCAGACGCCGGCGCCGGAGTCATTAAGGCCTAAGGAGCAGATACAAACCTCCCTCTCCTTTTACACATGTACACATCAGATCGGCCTTAATGCATACTGTCCAACTGGAGAAAATGCATAGGTTTAGGGAAAAACATCATCTTCATCACAGGTCTTTTAGCAAATAAGTGTATTTTATTTTTTATTTCATTCTTTGAGATATTTGAAATAGCTCTAAGAGGAGTGACTAACTAATGGAAAGTGTGACCCACGTTTCACACTTTTTTTATCCTTTAGGCATAAAATAAACTTTACTTGTGGTCCCAATAGTTGCCTAAACTCTAGCCTTGTCTGACCTAGAATGATACCAAAATAAACATACTGTACTTCTCTGTGTGTACAAATACTAGACTTGCTTAAAATGACGTAGAATGAGAATTTAATCCTAATTTGAGCTGTTTTAACTGCATAAGATGCAATTGCTATGTAATGTAGATCACTGGTTTCAGGACATTTTTAACTGTTTTAAGAGAATTGGCTTAAAACAAGAACAAAAACTTGCCAGTGGAGTAAGAAGAGTTTCCTTAACCCATTGGCAAATAGTTTGGCTCGAAATAAGAAACAATGTCTTGAAATCAGTTTGAAACAATTTGAAACAAGGAAATATTCTAGGTCTCTACAATAAATCGAGGTAAAAATAGTAAAAAAATATACTTTACCTCTTGAAATTCATTTTTTGCAGTGTAGTAGTAAGGTTCATGTCTTTTTGCTTTTATTTTCTCAGTTGTTTAAAAAAAAAAAAAAAAAAAAAAGTAGTAGTAGTTTATAATGCTGTTGCCAACAATGTATTGCAAATTTCATTAGTTTAATGGCATTATTTTTCTTCAATACTGCATTCAAAGTGAATAATTACTGTAAATACTGACAAACTTAGCAAATACAGATAACAAATACAACATAACAGACAGGTTTATAACTTTTTGTTCATTAGACACTTCTGTTGAGTTCATAGTAAAAAAAATGCCATTTCAATCTGACTGAAAAAAAAACAATTCATGAGGAAAATTATGACTCTAGTTTTTAGTACCCCTACTTTCAATCAAAAGATTGCATATTGAATTGAAACATTTTGTAAGGAATGTGTCTAACTGATAACTAAAAGTCATTGATAAATGTTGAATATAAAACAACAATTGCCTTGAAATCTATTGAGAAGAGCTGTGTTTTAAGCATTAACAATAACAAAAGGTGCTTGCCACATCCATCTTTAACCAATTTCTCTGCTATCTCTCTTTCACAGCCATCGCTCCAGACTTCTCTCAGAACTTGCTGAAGACCCAAACTTTGGCTCGACTCGGCGGCGACATCCTGATCGAGTGCAAGCCTCGAATGTCTCCTCGGGGCGTCATTTCTTGGAGGAAGGGCAAAGAAGCGCTGCGAGAAAGCCACAGGTATTTACTCTTATTCTACCCTGCATTTTGCCCAATAAGCAGAAAGTATAGTGTATTGTTCAGTTCATACACTTTTCTTTGGCATCGTATCAGCTACTTTATTGCTCCCGACTTGGTACTCACTGTGTCAAACTGCAATGAGAAGATATGACACAACACTACTTGAATTGCATAATACTACACAGTACTCTCCTGGCGTGTCTCCGAGCAGGTTTTTTCTGTTTACTTAAGGTAATTGGCCATTCCTAGACTGAGGCACTCGGATCGATTCACTCCCCATCAGCTCATTAGCAGCGTGTAAGTCCGGGTGGGTCGTTAGAGCTCAGGGCGTCCATGGCTGCACGGAAACAAGCAAGAGGCAGGAGAAATCCCTAAAAGACCAGATCAATGGTTATCCTCTCAAACACCACGTTCTTGTGTGATAGTAGCTGTACACCGAGGGAACCAGCTCGCACCTTGTTTTATTAGGAACCAGGCTAAGTGCAAATCAATGTAATATCACCGTGAAGTGGAGATGGACAGGGACACGTTAATAAGACAAGGAGAAAAGCTCTGTCTGATGGTGTCACCTGCTGACATCTCTATGTGAAAATGTATGAACGATATATTTAGCGTGTTAACTTAATGAGGAGGTAAGGAATAGGATTCAGTACATTTGGTATCACAGTTTAACAATGTGCTCTGTGGAGTAGCAGGTGTGTTTGGGGATTTACATTTTTTGATAACTCATCTGCTTCTTTGAGTAACAAGTGACTCAACATTTTTTGACTAAACTGTGAATATGGTGTTTGAATAGCACTGTCTACTATTCGCTAATCCGGGATGCGCATTGTCTGCTACAATAGGATCTCCATTAGCTGGGTTTAAAAGCCATATACTCTCCCAGGAGTCTTTTCTAAAGTACACACAACTGATGTGACAAATGACAGACATTTCACACATCAGGCACACCAACAGTATGCAAAACACAGACAATGTACAATTATATACATATTTTATCTTAATACTTAACACAATTTAGATTTTTTTTTTCTTAGAATTAGCTTCTTTCTTTGTTTAGTTTTTGACTTGAGGTGCAGCAGAAGTTGTGGGAAATCAGACCACTCTCTATTAAGAATTGAAGATGGTTTTTGGATTCCAAACAACAAATTTGTAGCTTTCAGGACAAAATAGTCAAGAACTGAATGCACTCTTCAAATAAATGCCAATGTATTGCAACACAGGTGTCTTTCACAATCACACCAGACACCGTCTTTCATGTTTCTTTCAGTCCTCTAGCACTGCCCAGTTTAACAGATCTATTTGAAAAGTGACTTTAGGGAGTTTGGTTTGACTTTACCACTTAAGTTTTTTTTATTATTATTTAACTGCCAAATTTAATCTAATACTATAGCACTTTGTAAATTAGTGACATGTTATTAAGTTGAGATTCATCTTAACCTCCTCCTCTCACTAACCCTCTCCCTCTATCTCCTTTAAGAAACACATGAACCTGAGACAAAGCTTATTTACAAACTGTGAATAAGGAGAAGAGACGAGTCAAAGTCTTGGTTGGTGATAGGAAATGAGCTGGAGGAGACTTTATGTGCAGAAGTGCAGATGTTTGCATTCTCAAAGCCTCTCGCAAACAAAATAAAGCCAATCTATGTTCTATTCCTCAAACAAACATCACAGTGGCTGCTCTTTTATCCTGCTCCTTTTCATCTTATTAAAGATACACTGCAAAAAATAACACCAATGCTTGCTATATGGCCAGCATATTACACTTATATTCTTTTACGCTGCAGAGAATTTCAAAATAAGATAAAACATAATCTTGATTTCTATTTATTTATAGAGCTAGAAGGTTTTCATTGTTTCAGTCTATTTTGGTATTTTTGAAAAAGATATTACTTCTTACTTTGAGCAAAAGTATTTTCCTATTTCAAGTCAAATTGTCTCAGAACAGGTCAGACATGCCTTGAAACCAATGAAATATTCTACATTACTTATTGTATCTAGGTAAAACAATTCAAATCCTGATAAAAATTCTGAATCAAAGTAAATTTACATACATCAAGAGAACATAGCCATCAGTTTCAGTCCTTTATTAAAACAAGAGAGTTGCTTTGTTTGCCTTGACTTTGACATGTCTTAGTGCTTACTCCTGAACTAAATCATTCTCACATTCATCGCTGGCGGGGCACTTTATCACGTTGTTATTATTTCCTGATAGTGTTACTTTGAAGAATGCTTGTTCTCTAATAAACAACAAAATCCCACAATAACCAATTAGAGCTCTGGAAACGTGATGATTCTCTTGCTTTTGCTGTTTGAAAACTTTGTTGTGCTGGGCCCAGCAGGCGGCCCTACACCTGGCTGTATGTGTGGCATCCTTTGAAATGAGATTAATTGTTCGACTGGCTCAGCAGCTTTCCCTCACTCACTCGGAGGATTTGGGACATCCAGTCTGTGCTTTGCCTCGGGTTGAGCTGTCAGTGCTGTCTTTTCTCTAAACGATACTCATTGGGCCATTAGAGGACATCTTATACTGTATATTACACTTTCAGCTATAAAGGTTTACAAATACTTAACACCTTAGATAAATTGCAATGCAAAGAGGTGGAAACGAAAGAGCACATATGCAAATGTATCTGCATAAACAGGTTGCTTTTGAACATCATTTCTTGTTAAGAGACAACTCTATGAAGTGATTTTTCAATAGATCTATTACAACGTCTGATTAGGTTCTTGCTAGCTTAACCTTTCACAAGTTGAATTAGATGTCAGTCCATTGCGGCTCAGTGTTTGTGGACCTGTAAATCATGACTGATAATATTAAACATTTAAACATGTTTTGTTGTGTTTTGATAATTTAAGCATCAATAAGAGAATTTCAGATAGCCTTACAACTTGCTGACATAGACCAGAGAGGTGCAAGCATTTTGAGCTCCCATAAGCCAAACTAAAAAAGACTCACACATTTATACATTGTGTTTTACTGATTATTTCTTGTTAAAAGCTGAAATTTATCTCCTCTTCCCCAATCCGTACAAGAAAATATCCACCCATAGATGAGACTTTGCTATAAATGCTAGATTTCTCATTTGTATTTTACTGCCTTATAGCCTCAAGTGTGCACGCTACAAACAAGGCACTATAGGCTTATGCATTATTGCCTATAAAACCATTCCCCTGTTCCGGCTCCTCTTCCTCTTTTTCTTGATATTAAAATGGTTGCCTGCGCTATAACAGCAGTGGCACAACACTAATCCTTCCCACTGGCTCAGCTAAAATACCCATAATTCCTTCTAATCTTGCAGGGATAATGTTTTCAAGGATGGGGAGCAGAGGAGGGCGAATCAGCTAAGAACAAGGCGGGATCTGATTAGTTAATATAATGAAATCAGGGCTGTAGTCATATACCTTTATACTACGGGAATCTTTAACATGATAGCTTCATCGTATGGGTTGCCATGCACTTTCCACTGTGCAATGAGGCAAGAGTGCTTATTCTAATTGAATTTCACTGCTGACCACTGCCAGCAAGTGTAAAATGGATATAGGAAATGGCTCTCAGGAATATTACCTTACGATTGGACCACTGTGTTTAAGATTGTTATGCCAGACATTAAATTACACAGGCTCATTGTGTTACGTAGATCCATTGAAGTTAGATTTCCATTAAGTGAGATAGTACAGGTCACTGAGGTAAGATTAGCGTGGGTCAGGCCTGACGAGGTTTATATTTCAATCAGAGAGAATCTAGCATGATTTAGTTAGCAATGTAATGTAGAAACCATATTTTGTTTCTATATAAGACAGGGAAGCATACGAGGAAATTATTTTCAGAGAGTAGAGTAAAATCATATGTTGTGAGTATATTGCCAATGTTCTGAACGTGAAATGAAAAACTTTTTATAGCATACCAGACTATGTCATTGTTGTGCCTTAGCTGTATTTTTGCCCTATATTTGTACAGTGTGTATGTAAGTAAGTATGAAACTATCTGCATCTATAAATCTATAATAATAATAATTTAAGTAGTAATAATAATCAGCAAAATCATTATAATATATATATATATATATGACATCCAAAGTCACTTCAGATTTTTCATTCACTCCACACTTGGCAGTGGTAGCTCCTATTGTAGCCACAGCTGCCCTGGGGCAGTCTGAAGGGAAGCGAGGGTGCCATTTTGGTCCATTGGCCACCCCACCAAATACACACACCAGGTGAACCTCACCCATATACTAGGCAATGTACTGTAGGTGAGGTGTCTTGCCTAACAAGACATCTCCTCTATTTGTCCCACTGTGGCACCTGGAATTACCCTGCTTAGCTTCTGAGATCTGACAGAATCAGGCTTTGACAAGATGACATGTGCACAATGTACATTATATGTATGTGTACATATACTAGAATTTAGTAAATGATGATTATATGAATACATTTGAAATTGGGATTTTTTTTTGGCTACCAATATAGGCTGGTTGTAATTGTCATGTAATGTAAATGTAAAATTATACATTTGTCTATAGGATTTTTATACATTGAGCTGGTGTTGATGAGTGGATGAGTTTCAGAATTGTGAGAGCTAAATCAATAGCTTAAAGACTAAAAGAATAAATATTATGCTCTAAGAATGTGACATTTAAGTCATGTCAACATTGTTTTCTTGAAATTGAATTTCCCAGATGCATGACGTCATAGTTTAGCTCCATCCTCACATTCATCCTGAGCATTTCTGTTGACAAATCATGTTCTAGTTTATTTCTTTTAAAAGTGTATTACATGTGTACCTGTGATTAAGATAACAATAAACTAAACCGGGGACCTTCTGACAATATTAATATTTAGCCATTTAAAAGTATTGTTTTCAAAGCCATAATTAGCCCAGGCAGCTTGATGTTATACCATGACAATGCATCACTGACCCCAACAGGCCACTATCACCAGAGCAAACGACTCCAATAAAAATGCCACGAAAACAAAGAGCTTTCCAGATGTGCCGCCCTCATACGAGTGAATTAGATAAACATGTGTGGCTGTAATATACTGACTTAATTATAAATCCTTCTTAAGTGCTTCAAGTAATCTTTTTCATTTACAACCTCTATTTTTTGTTACACCATGGAGAAAAGAAGGCAAGCTTTTAGACACAGCTCACTTTAACAGCGAGCCAATAAGGTTGAGCTAAAGTGGCTGTTTACTATATCAGGCTGGCCAAGCTTTTATGTTGGCCACAAATTTGCCCGCTACCTTAATTGCTCCTGGGAAGCATTTAAAAGAAAAAAAAGAAAAGATGGAGAAGGTGAAAGCATTTTTGTGAGATACGGCTGCCTGTGTCTTTATCTTGTTGAATCCTTTTGTTGCGTTGCCAAATAGGAATCCTGACACACGCTGCTGCTTGGTTTAATGGCAACCCTTATCCGAGTGACATCTCATATCCATAACTCTTTATTATGGTCTGTTGCAAGGAAGCCCTCGGATCAAATGGGAGAATAGACTGTACCTCAGGCTCCACACAGCGAATGGGCTTCACTAATGTATTTTAATACCCCCAGCCTTTTGGGCGTACAGGTCATTTTTGATCATTTTGGGTGGTTTAGGGCTGCCTTAGAGGGAGACTTTAGTGAAAGCAGCTTGACTCCCCTCATTCCCCCAAACTCATTATACCCACTCATGTAGTTTAGAAGATAAGATAGGTGCTTTAAGTGCGGATTTACAACTGAAGGCATGTATCAATGGGGCAATTAATTTCTGGGAGCTCAAAGTGGTCAGGAAATTGCTCCACGGCCCTGGCTGATTGGCAATATTGAATAGATGGAAAGTAATTTAATTTGAGTCTTTCTGACCTTCTGTATAAATGCCTTGGAGATTTATTTGGACAGAAGTGCACTCTGTCAATTGTTGCAGCCAGTTTACCAAAGTTTGAAGTTTCTCTTTTCATCGAGTTGCTTTTTAATAAGAGCTCAGAGTGTGAGATATTGTGGTAACTTCTTGTGTTTTACTTCAAAAAGATTTTATTATTTTTAAAGTTTTCCTCTGAAAGTTTGAATAACACATTTCTATTTTATTACATATGTGAAATATGTCCAAAAATACATCTAAAAATGTATATGTAATGTAACCAGTTTGGATAGACCTTGCTTATCATACTTTATTTATTGCTTTTAAGATATAACCTCTTAATAAAATCAGACACGCATCAAATATATTGACAATTTCAGGCAAAATAAATAAATAAAAGGAAATAAATTGAATTGCTTGAAATACTGCCACTGCTGTATATACAAATGTAAACAAATTACCTGCAGTCTTCTCAACCAACTGAAAAAACATATCAAACAGGAAGACAAAACGGAAAGATCACCGTCAATGTAGTTACAAAATTGTTGGTACCCCTCTGTTAAAGAAAGAAAAACTCACAGTGGTCACTGAAATCCCACAAAACATACAAACTTAACAATAAATTAAAAATATTGAAAATGCAATAATAAAAAAAAAATGTCTGCACCAGTTACAGGTGTGTTTGCCCACTCCTTGTGAGCAAACCTCACTCGTGTCAGGTTTGAAGGCTGAGACGGCATGTTTCAGCTCTCTCCACAAATGTTCAATGGGATTGAGATCTAGACTCAAGGCCACTTTAGAATAGTCCAGTGCTTTTCTCTGAGCCATTCTTGTGTGTTTTGGGGTTGTTATCTTGTTGAAATACCCATGACCTGCAAGAGAAAAGAAACTTTCTGACACAAGGCAGCACATTTCTCTCCAAAATGCATTTAATTGTACCATGCACAGATTCAGCCTGTGCCAGATGCAGCAAAGCAGTCCCATAGCTTAACTGAGCCTCTGTCACGCTTCATAGTATGCATACTAGAATAAATCTATATAAAGGTATAGCTGAAATACCAGCATTCATTTTGTTGAATTAATATTTTTTGTCAGTGGTATATTTTTCTGTAGGACACTAATGATTGCCTGGGATCTAGAGCCCACTCTTCAGCAAATTGCAAAGATTGGGTTTGGTCACCACTCCCCCTGCCTGCAGGTCAGATCAACTCCACCTCATACCAGGCAATCAGATTAGTGATTGGTCATTTTTCATTTCAATCTAACTTCATTCACCTCACATTAAAATAGTTTTTTCCTCCGCTCATTGATTCTACATAATTCTGTAATGTTTTTCAGTACAGCTCAATCAATATAAGATTTTTGGGAAACAACACTGAAATAACAGCCAATAAAATTAGAAATAGAAAAGTACTTTTTTATTAATTGGCTGAGTGCAGTTGTCTTATTTTGGTTTAAAATACTACATCCTGTACATACAACGACTTCCTGTTCAGTACTCTTCAATGAGGTTTTCACTACATCAGTTTAAAACTAATAAATACTCTTTAGATCAGACAGTTGTGGTGAATGTTACAGAAAACATGTTAAACACTTTACATATTAGAGGAATATTTCATCAGAGGACACTTCTGTGTTTAAAAAGAGACATAATTGTGTCTAAATGCTAACGCTAACAGGAAATGGTTGCATGTACAGAAGTTAGCATTTTTGAACAATCGCAAGCCAACTGAAATTCCGTGCACACAGCCCATAGCAGGTGATAAAAAAAACTCTGCTTGGCTTTAGTAAATTTAATTTGGGTTTTCTCTCATCTCATCTTTCCCTTGTACAGTACACCTGCCAAAAAATTATGTCTTGTTCCACTCTGTTTTGTCTATTTGAATCACATTTTTGTCATTTAAAGCTACACTCATAACAAACAGAACTATTGGTAACTAACTATAGTAAATATGTATTGTGAAAATGAACACCGAAGCTCCATTCTCTGATCCTAAATTCTACTTCAGTTCTGGTCTTACAACACTCCATGAAAAATGTATGCGGTGTGCTCAGCGGGTTTAACAGCTCTTGCTTGTTTGTAATAGTGCAGATAACCAGCCCAAATGAATGATTAGCTCAACAAGCCGCAGACGTGGGCCAGGCTCTGGAGGGTTCCCTTTTAACAGTGTGATATTTTGTGGATTCCCTGTGGGATTTGAGCTCGGCGCCTGGCTCCTCGGGAGATCAGAGCTGCGACAGTCACTGCTGCTCCAGGACAAACTCAGCCAGACGCTTTACAGAAAACTGGTGACAAATGCGGCTAAATACACAAGTGAGATAAGGACTGGCTTCTCCTGGGACCCATGTATCCTGTAGTTATAGTCAAGAGCTTGTATTGATCGTTCATTAACAGGTCAGAATGGTAAATGATGCAATAAGGAAAACATATTGATAGAAGGAATATATGAGACAATAACGTCAAGCGTCTAAGGATGTTACAATCTTGTAGGCAATCTTATGTCTCTGTTAGTGGTTTAGTGGTTTAGGGCCCAGTGGAAACACAAATCAAGTCCGTTCTAGTCCCTTGGTGGTTTGAAAAGCTTTTAAATGGTCCATGTTCTGTTAGTTATTTCCTTGTCAAAAAGAAATAAGCACAGTTGTGTTTAAAGCTGGGTGTCCACTGCACAACTTTGGCTATCTGTGATAAAAAAAAACTTTGATTGTAGGAAACATTTTGGAACATTTGCAGTCTTGTTGGCTCAAAATTGTGGCTCAGAGTAAGATAGGAACAGTGATTAATCTTAGAATGTACCAGGTCGTATGCTGTGTGTGATATTAAACTTGACTGATCTTTTAGAATGTTGAGGCAGAATGAGACATCCTGACACTCTGTTTGCAATTTGTCACAATATATAAACAAGTAGTACCTCAACAAGTAATACCTCAACTTAACAGCTGAAGAGTTCTGCCATGAACAGTAATTCTCTATTCTTCTTTTGTATCTTTTGCAACTCAAAAAAGATTCAGCTAAGAGGTAAAACTTAGATTATTTTACAACATAGACGAATATTCTTATTCAGACATCGAGAAAGTAGAATTATTTGATTGTAGGCAGCCAAAACTGTGTAGTGGACCGCAGGCTTACACCCGATGTCGAGACCCATTCATGTCGAAACCCATGCATGTTCCACAGAACTTAGAAAGTGCTTAAAACCAATGTACACTGACCTCTGAGGAGTGCCTATGCCGGTGAAGGAGCAGTGCGAGTCTGTGGGAAAATCCACATTCAGTAAAATGTTTCCGAGAATCTACGGAATTCACACCGCAATTGACTGCATTTGATCTAACAGGCTCTTTGCAAGAAACGGACACGTGTTCTGATCTAAATCCGCCTCGCAGTCAATGTACACCTGATGTTAGCGTTTACATATTTAGGTTGTGTTTTGAAGACTTTCAAGAATTGCCACTAATCAAAAGATAAAACTAAAAATCTCTTTGTGTGTTGTTGAATAAATGGTGCAGTTGTTGCTAATACAAGCCGCAAACTTCATAACTTTCACATCCGAGAGTGTGAAGCTTGCTGCACACTCAAGGAGTTTAAGACGCGTAAATAAAAGAACAAGCCACAGACATAAGGACATTTAAAACGATTGTTTATCTCAGTTGCATCATGTCGTAGGAAGAACAGAGATGACACAGACTCGTGGAGCGCAGAGAGCAGAGAACAGTGCGCGTGTTATGGGTCTTTCACACCAAGCCGAGGGTCGTCCGTCTGAACCAGTTCGACAACTTTTGCCGACCGGCGGCTCACGTGTGTTTGGTGTAAATGGGTTTGTCGGGGGTCAGAGGAGCGCGGAGCACGTCGTGGAGGCGGGTTTTTGAAGACTTGAAAGTAAAGTCGGTGTCGCCAGTTGCCGCAAATGCAGCTGTTTGATTGGCCCGTGGCCACAGGAGAACCAGCGAACCAGTGCGCAGGAATATAGGCCTAGTGCAGGAAACCGAAAAAGACGCTTACGGAAAAACAGTATTTAGCCAAGCATGGATTGTTGTTATTTACACGGGGTCAAACGAGACGTAACTACGAAGGAGAATGGCTATATTTGGATCGAGGAAAACACGGGGAGTTACGGCGACCGCAGTACGAAGGCTGGACTGTGGAGGGAAATACGAGTTGAGCTAAATCCGTGAGGTAAGACTAGAAACATCTGTTTGCCGTCAAAGTTTGACAACTACTACTCGCGTGCAACTTATGTTTCGTCATTTCGTCAAGCGTTACATCACACACATGCTCACTCTGCATTTGTTTGGCGACTGTTGGCTGTTTGGGTCGTGTTTGTCTGAATGTTCTTTCACATCGGTGCGCCCCAAAGAGACGTGAACAGACAGTGCGTCGCTCCTCCCTATCGACAGCGACTGGGGGTTGTGTTGGTGTGAAATACCCTTTACACGATCAAGTGTTTATTTTCATGTGCACTGTTATAAAAGTGAAACAACAACAAAGAAACGCAAGTGAATTTAATCAGGTCTATAAAGATCACAGGAGAGCAGAGGGTCATTAGAGGTAAGGAGATGTTACACTGATGCATTGTGGGCGTGAAATGAGAAAGTTTTCACAAACTAAGTGTTGACCAACTTCCCGATGATGCGTCCTGACAAGTAGTCATAACAGAGTCGGAGCAACACACAGACATAAGGATAGAAACGACAAAAAATAATAATAATAACTTGCAAAAATCCTTACTCCGGCCGTGCATCCGTGAACTCATACAGGGCCACATCGGGCTTAAATCGGGCCAAAGCTTCTGTACAGTGTGCAGACATCATAATAAAGCATTTAGAGCTTTAGAGATATGACAGTTTAACATGTCTGAATAAAATCACATTTAACTCCAGGCATGTTTTGATAACCTGTAAATAGATTTCAGAGTCATCAATAATATTTTAAATGTGACACAGTGGCAGGGCAGTTAGCGCTACATTTTCATAACAAAGAGGTCCTGGTCTTTTATTGCTTTTTTCACCTTGTGAGAAAACAACTGCATTGTGTGATTTTTTTTTTTTTTTTACATTGTCTATTCACACTCTTAGAATAAAGCTTGCAACTTCACTATTCATAGAGTAATGTTATCAAAGCAATTATCACATAAGGTATGCAGAACCATCACATCTTGAGTTATCTCCCCTCACAGTGTGTTTCCTAGAGCTGATGATTGATTTCTGCTGTGTGGACGCATGTCAATACAACTCACACGTTTTAATCAAAAAGACCTTGGAATATGATTAAAATAAAACATACTATTGTGGCATCGAACAGTGTTACAATACACTGCATCTTTTTGGTTTCCCTGTCAATGATGTCAAATAGTCTGAGCAGCAAGCCTGTCTTTAAAGAGATACAATAGGTCACCTCCAGTAATTACACAGATCAAAGTGAGAGGAACAATGAGATATGTTTCTGAAGCAACAGCAGCTCGATGGGAGGAGAGACAAAAGATCAAACATGAACTGCCAGTGCACCTAAATAATTCATCTGTGGGAATATACATACATCAGAACAAGAGCTTTGAATGTTTTCTAAAACTATATAAAAAAAATAATTAAACATATTGCTTACTAAATATTTTGTGAACTGGAGAACAAAACAATTGTTCCTGAGATAAAGGGGACTTAAGACTGGGCAAAGTCATGATAAAGAATCAAATGTCATCCTTTTTAATGAGTATTCTAAATTTTGTAAATTGTGGATACAAATCTAAATTGAAATGTGATCTGAATATTGCAGGAATGTTGTTCTTGTCATAATGGCCACAACTATTTAGGGCTAAATTCTTAAGCTGGGAGATGGCATATCGTCTTGTAATGTTTGTATGTAAAACCAAAGAATGACACAAATAAATGGTGGTGCTAAATTGAAGGAGGGCTGCAGAGGTGGGGCTTGGGTGGAAAAGGGTTGTGAAAGTCACACTGGGGGGAGCTGAATTAAAAGTCACGTTTTGATAGGCCGAGATGAGCTCATGATTGTGATGTAGCTGGACAGTGAAGGAACTTGAAGCAGATGGGACCAGTGTAGTAGTTTTTCAGGCTGAATGTCCTTCAGTTCTATTTCATTGAGTCATTATTATTGCAAAAATAATACCCTGGGCACATGGGCTCACATCCCCATAGATCTGATCTATAATCGTGTGTGGTGTCATCCACTAAAATGAATAAATCAAATGCCATGTTGTGTAACATTCCAAAGCAAAGGAAACATCTCCATGGAGACAAGCAGATGAAAAGCCCCTTGGAAGTTGCAGAGTGAGTCTTGAAAACAAAATGTTCTTTAATTTATAGAAAAGTCGTAAAGTGTTAAAAAGAAAAAAGTGTTAAAACTAGTGTAAGAAATGGTAATTTATTCCAAAGAACAGTTTGTGAACAAGTTGCCACAGTATGTTTTGGTCTTCATGATAAACGGTATAAAGGCACTATTTACTTTACTGTTGTGCCCTTCCATGTAAATCTGTCACTCAATTTACTTCTGTAGTGTTGAGTTTGTGGAGCTGTCCAAACAAGTTAACCACTAAAATGTTTTCCTCTTTTATCTTTTCTCCTTGACTTTGCTGAAAAGCACAAATAGGCCAGACTGAATAGTGGTGCGTGCTGCTGAAGCAGAAAGTGCTTTGTGTCTGTGCCTGCACTTATTGTATATTCTGCTTTCTGTTTACAGGACTTCTTATGTCTCATGTCCCAATGACAAATCTCTGACATTTCTGCAGTTCTCAGTGAAAACAAAAAATGTTTCCTAGGAAAATGTTTCCTGGTCACCGTTATTTTTTTTTTTTTAATTATTTTAAGCCTGGGGAAGTTTTGTTGTTGACCAATAGTCCATCATCTACAATTGTCAAGTTTGTATATGACCATTTTTGATCAGACTGAGAGCAAAAATATGACAAAACATCTTCATCCTTTCTTCTTTGCTAATTTTGCACTGATCAAGGGGCCTATTTGTAAAGGCCAATGTTAAGGTTGAGAATAACTCATCCCACTTTCAGGAAGCCACAGACTATTAAATGTGGCCTTGGCCTTACGATTTCTTAAAATTAATTACTCCTCTTCTTCTTGTAATTTACTGCCACCTCCGGAGTATACGCCTATTGTTTTAACAAAATGAACGTTATCCTTTTACTTGATTCAGGAACGCCCTTGTCTGGGATTCTGATGACTTCACTCTGTCTCGGTCGAATGAAAAGTGTCATGTTTGACTGATACCACCTCCTCTAACAGTACGGGCAGACTCCCAAGTGTAATCTATTGAATTGCCTTTTCCCTTATTAAAAACACAGACTGAAGAATTACATCGACATTTACAAGTTACTCTGTTTAATTAAACCCATGGATCTGTTTTGTCTGACTTATACTGAAGTCATTAAAATACACTAGTTTGTAATTCTCCATCACAAAGAATTTGATCAATTCTCTACAAATGAACTGTGATTTATTATAATTTTAAACCAGTATCTTTTCACTGTTGAAGCCATAAGAAATCGAGCTGTAGCTGGGCCTTGTCCTTGTCACTCCAAAGACCGTGAACCAATTAAAAGTTGCACAGATAAACTCGGGGCTATACTTGAAATGCTTGAGGACATTAGACCAGCTCATTAAGACAAGATTCCAATGCACTTTGAGTATGTGAACTGACAGGCACTGCAGCTGTAACCAGTGCTTCATTTTCAGCCCCACTGCCCTGTCAGCTGCCCTAATATGGCTGCGCATATCCTTCTTGTCTGTTTCAGAGTCACTGTGCTGGAGACCGGGAGCTTGAGAATTTCCAATGTCACCAAGATGGACGCCGGGCTGTACACGTGCGTCGCCAGGAACCAGTTTGGGGTGGCGAGCAGTGCTGGGAGTCTGCTGGTGAAAGGTGAGTTACTGTGCATAGGAACACTGTCTGGGCTTGGTTAAAGGAAACATCCACATGCAGTGAATTGATTCATACTCATATTTGAGTAATCATGTATTGTCCGGCCAATATTCAAATACTTCAGACATTTCTGTTTGCAACTACCACTTCTCCCCACCCTTTATATTTACCTGTGAAAAGACGGAGTTGAACAATTTTTTTGAACTGGTGGTCTGAAAAGTTTTGAACTGGTGGTCTGTGTCTGTCTCTAAACCCTGTTAAATCAATGTATAATTTAATATAGATTAATTTACAATGAACTAAATGTAAATTACAGATTTTATATAAAATGTAATATAAAAATGTCAAAAAAAAAAAAAAAACTTCTTTTAAGCAGTAGGCTATTGTATGCTCCATAAAATGTTACCTTAACTTTCTTGACTACTGACCCTTCTAATTTTTACATTTTAAAAAATGCTGAATTTTATGACACAATGCACCGTCATTAGCCTCAACAAAACAAGACAAAAAAGGTATGTTTTGATAAGGAATTTCAAGAAGTTACTTAATCAGACTAAGGTCATCTTCAATCACATTTAGAATTTGTCATTAAATTATTGAAGAAATACATGGAATTTAGGTCCCTTGCTCTGTAATAAAAGACTTTTATTATCAGAGTGCCTCAGATATTTACCCTCATTTCACGTTCTTGTAGAAGATTTTTTTTCTGGTTTTATGTCTCCTCTATAATCCTTGAAGAGCACCTGATTTTAATCTTTTGTATACTTCTGGACCCAGCAGCGCTCCCATCCTGTGTCTTTCATAGAATTATGTCAACACATGGTTAATATCGACATGTATTCCTTTTGGTTGCAACTATGGCTTAAAACACTTTTTAGAAACAATAAAGTGAAACTGGAGAGGACCCCCCAAGCACAGCCAATCAGAGCACAGCATTCAGCTAAATCCGACATGTCTCAAAACTATCTGAGCTTCGTATGACTGAAACCTTGTTTATGTTAACAAGTTTTAAGGTCCTGCCATAATGAGATGAAAATCCAGTGTATTCATAACACAACAGTCACCAGGCTGTACCCCAGAAGCCAGGTAACTGTTCCAGGCCCAGGCACATGGTTCAGTAATTGTATCGATGTCCTTGAGTTGTTTGTCACCAGGCTCTTATAATTAAGTAACACCTTTCTTTATAGCTGTCAAAGTAATGATATAGAGGCAGCCAGCTCCAGCCGACCAGTAGTGAATTTAAACAATGTGCTGACCCTGAGTGTACTCTATAGGTAATACAATTCCCTATAGCCTTTACCTGACACATACACACCAATTAGTTGATTGGCAGTCGCTGGAGAAAACAAGACTTCAGGTTCTTTGCATTTCGACACCCCCATGTTTAATTCATTATTTCTTTTTTTCTGTGGAGTCTAATAGCTATGCTGAGATTGCTTAAGATTTCAATCCATTTGTATCGCACTGTTCTGCTGCACATAGAATTTCCTTGGTCTTTCCAAACAGCGGAGTCAACAACAATGCTCTATTAAAATGTCTTTTGGTGATTCCTCTTTGTGGGATTTTTGAATTGCAAATGGGCTCGCACTGAAACCTGTTTTTGTTTTGCTTCACCTTCACAGCCTCTTCACAGGGGCAAATAGAGCCTTTACACTGCGAATGTGTGCAGTTTAGACGACATGTTTGTAAGGCCAGCTCCGAGGAAGGAAACATATAGGATAATGTATTCAAATCCTCAACTCTGCCTCAGTACAATGACTTTATTATGTAAAATATATACGACTTCAAACAGGGGCCGGATGACACCACTCCACAGTCATTTACTAAGAAGAGCTACAAAGTCTAATTGCTTTAGTATTATCTGGTATGGCCCAGTGCAGGTTTGTAATTGTGTAGTTACTATGCATAGTTATTTGAATTTTTCTTTAAGGGTTCACTGTGTAACTTTTCTGCCTAAAAAGGGCTTGACAAAAGCAGTGTATTTTTTATTTGTTTGTTTTTTTGTTTTGTTTGTTTTTACGTGGATGCTTTTGTTGGACTAAAAACATTATAAAATGTGTGTCTTTACTCTGGGCAAGCTGCCTTAAACTGACTCTCTTGCTTCCATAGAAATCTTGTTCTATTACCTCTGCATCAAACTGATGTACATTAATGAAGAATGTCGCAAACAAATGTTTTAACTATTTCTGTCAAGGGGATTGTGCGATTTTTCACCCCCAGAAAGTTACACTATGTCACTTTAGAGGTTGCATAGTTTACGCAAAAGTTGGATAGATTCCTGCATGTTTGAGTCATCTTGAGTCATTTTAAGTAAAAATGCAGCATAATTTCAAAGGTAGTTATTAGGATTGTGCACTTTCAAAGTTCTTGATTTTCTTGACCATTGTTCTCAATCAAAACCACTTAAGGCCTTTTCTCACATCCAAAAAATTATTAAGATGATCAAAAACCTGACACAGCTGACATTTTTGTCTTATTAAAACGCATAAATATGTAAAAATTTGAGATGTTACTATTTGTTTTCTCACAAATCCTTTTTTGTATTTACCTTTCTTCATGTGTTTGAAGTCGATGAATTATTGCCGACTCTTAAACATTTCTGCAAAACATGAAATCCCAAGAGGTTATTAAGAGCACATGAAAAAACTGCACAAAATGCACTGTTTCTTACTGCTTTGTATTTCATTCATGGAGTAGCAGCACATTTTGACCAAATATAGGCTAGCGTTTGAGTAAAACACACAAAAGAAACACAAATGAATACACTGCCAGTCATTTCATGTGGTTCTCCAATGACAAAAAACCCCAACAGAAGAAGTATATTAAAGAAAAGGATTTTACTCTTTTATCTTTTCAATCAATAATGTGTTAAAATGGCTGCCCAAGTTCAACAAAAATATGCTTTTCCTTTCATCTCCACCAAAGATGTCCAGCCTATGATGTTCTAGAAAGGACACCGAATCTGCCGTGCATCTAACTCTACATTAACATAAATGAAAACAAATGCAAACTTCTTTATGTCCACGCAGACTAATAGCGAGCGTGACTGGATGTTAAATTTCTCTCAGTTCCCCACAGGCAGAGCTGACCTGAGGCGTCCATGTTTATGTTGGCTGTGATCATTTGTATTCGCAGCGGCGGTCTCTCAGCATGGCTCTTCCTGGTCATTCAGCTTGTAACATAGTCCGGGCGTATATACAGTAAACCAGCTTCCTGCTTGTTTAACACCGCACCGCTGTCCCATAGGCTCCCACAACGAGACTTCTCCTGTTCAGAGCCCGCTGCGGGAAACAAGGGAGCCAATTTGTGATTTTTCTTGCAGACATAACAGGAAGGGAGCGTGACAGACTTGCATTTAGAGGCACAAACTTTTTGCACCTTTTGCTTGTTTTGCATCTGATGCCCTTGTTTTTCTGACAATCACCTGGTTTGCACTGCCGCGACCTATCTTGTCTGCGTGTAGCCGTAATTGACAATAGTTAACTAGTTCTGGCACGACTGAATAGAGGTTTTTGCTTAAAGGTGCACTGTGTAACAATCTGGAGGTGAAAGGTTATTTACACCATTCAGTAGAAATAGAATGGGGATGAATGTGTCTTAAGCCATTAAATTAATAATGGCTTAAGACACAAATGGTTTTTCATGAACACATACATTAGGAAGCCCTCCTTTAGGCCAATTACTGGTCCATTTTGTGGCCATGCAAGTCCACACAAAGTAAATACAGAGATTTGTATTATTTATGTAATGCAAAAAAAAATCTAAATGACAAAAACATGCTTTTATTTAACTAATTTTTGGTTTAAAAGTTACACAGTTTTCTTCTTCAAATAGAAATTCTACACTTACAGAATTTTTACTTTCTCAACATGACATTTTATTGGACTAAAAAGTCACTTGTCTGTCGTGAAGGTGACTGCGCAGAGCTTAGCTAGCTTGTTTGCTAATGACAGTTCGAGGTTCTTGACATTTCAACTTTATTTTCTCATCAACAATCTTATTTAGGGGCAGAAAGAAGATGTGTTCAACTGTTTCTGATCTCTAAATGTTGATCTGTGAGAAATATAGACGCCTCTGCTTTTTTGCCACTTGCCCCACTGCGAATGCTGTAACATCATCTGCATAGCTTCTGTTCTGAACTGTAACAGAACAAATCTAAAGCTTAAGAAATAGTGCATCTACATTTGTCAAATTGCAATTGCATTTTTTGCTACTTGTGCTTCATACAACTTTTTCATAAAGAAGCAATCATTTTACCTCAAGCTTACCTTGAACTAATCATAAAACATAATCACCTCTGAAACGTGTTCTTCTGAGACAACTTTTAACTTTTCCCCTCTAATTACCATCTCTCTGCATCACCTGTTCTGTTGTGGCAGCCGTCTGTTCTCAGACCTTTGTGTGGATGCCCTTTGAAGTGAATATCTTGATACTTTTATGACTAATGGTATTTTTTCAGACAATATTATGGCAGTCTAATAGGAATGTGCTAAAAGTCTTAGCTGAAGTTCAAGTATGGCAGAAAAAGTTAATGGTCTGTAAAATTCACCACCCAGGTGCAGAAATATCACGTTTTAGCTTTCTTGGCTATTATGCATATTTTTTATTTTGTTTTTTAAATTTGAACTTGTACATGTTGTTACCAGTATTGTGTTTGTGTATCTCAAACAAGCTTATGTTTCCTCCTTATGCAAAAAAAAAAAACTAGGCCTACCTAACTTCTGCCATAATCAATACCGCTACTACTCATCACTAACCTGGCCAGCCAGATGGTTTATCTCGCGATATTTGTGAATTCACAAACACGAGATAAACCATCTGGGCTTTCAGCCGCTTGATTGGTTTGGGAGTCCGAACCAACGGTGTTTTGGAGGTGCCATCACTGGTTTTACAAAAGTTTTTTTTTTCAACATTTTCCTTGTCAGCCCTGTTTTCACCTTGCATCCCCAGTTTTTTATCTTCACAGCCTCACAAAAACTTTGTGCATGAGTTGTAAACCAAAAATGACCAGGTCTTCATTTGAAACTCTTGTTTTAATCAGAATCAACCATAGTGAGGCAAAAAGTGGAAAGCAACAATTGGGCGTACAAGACAGCACTTTCCATCCGTGGCAAGCAAAGAGTTAAAAATGAATACAATAGCATGCTTATTTTCTTAAGCTTTTATTTATGTATTTGTAATTAGGGGTTTTTCTACTTTTTCTACATTGAGCACTAAATGTTGTCACAACCCTTCTATCATTTACCAGTCATTATCTTTAGTTGTTTTGGTAATGTTCAGATCAAAACGAGCCTATGCAAACATGTGTGAAGCTGTTAAATGGACAAAGAACATTCTACACAGAAATATCACCATTTTATTTGAATCTGAAATCCTCCACGTGCCTGACACGTTCGTCCCAGCAGTACCTGTAAGGGGAAAACACAACTACACAACCAATCCTGCTTTTACCTAGCTCATTTTAGCTTCTTGTTTTACTTTTATGCCAAGGTCAAACAAGTAAAACAGCCTTAAATTACAAATGCATATTGTTGCTTTCCACCCTGCTGTCAGTCCCTTTTTACAGTATAGCATAATGTGTATTGTCCCAGTTTATGGCCTATTTCTTCAGTCACTCGCTGCTATATTCTGTGCATTGTGTGGAGCGTCGCGCCCAGCCGAGACAGACCACAGATTATGCTGATGTGCTCCATGCCGTGCACTGAAATGGGATGTTTTTTTCTTTTTTCTTTGTCTGAGCAAAATTATAGACTCAGCCCTGACCTGATGAAATGGCTGCGCTTTCCCTTTTGTTTGTTTGTGTTATTCTTTCCCCGCCGTACTTTAGTAATATATAATACAAATCTGCCCAACTCAAAGGGAGAAAGCAATATAAGCTCACTGACAGGCGTAGAAGTAATTTGTCTTGAGACGTATTATTAATGTTGGTTGAATATCCCGCAACAGGATCCTGCCCAGCCTTTTTTGTTCACGTCAATAAATTTTTGCAGTGTTCAAAGCAGAGAAAAAGCATTATTCACACATCAGCCACTTCAGCTTCCATTTTAATTTCTTTTTCTGTGTATTTCTTTCTCTTGGCAGAACCGACCAGCATTACGAGCCCGGCGGGTCATCTGGATGTGACTGTCGGAGAGAGCATCGTCTTGCCCTGTCAGGTTTCCCATGATCCCACACTGGAGCTCAAGTTCACCTGGTTCTTCAATGAGCAGCTCATCCACTTTGGGAGCCATGGGGCCTATTTTGAAAAAGTTGGTGGGGTAAGTGTGGGTTTGTTTGCGATTCTAGTAACAATATTTAGCATTGTAGTATTTATGTGCACAAGTCTTCAATTTGTTCAAATTGCTGAAATGTGGTGGAATCAATTGCTAGTCTACATAGAGATTTCATACTGTGGATATTGCCATTATAATATACATGTGGCTGACCTGCTTGAACAGCTGTGTGTTGTAGTTCCAGTAGGTTCTACACTTACAATAAAACTTTTTTGTATTGCCATTCTGTAGTTGAAATGAAAAAAAAGGGACAAAAAATTGATCAAAATAAATGAAAAAAGAGAAGAAAAACAAAAAAATTGTTTGTTTGAATAAAAAAGTGAAGAAAACAAGCTTAATTTAGGAGCTTGTTTTTAGTAGTATTCCTAGCTCCTGGTGCCTTCCTAGTTCAACGGATCTCAAATCGAGATCTATATCACCTACACCTACGTTTAGCCAGATGTTGAGTGTCCTCCAATATCTCCGATCACTTTGATCATTGCCCAAATACTACAGTTTGTTATGAGATACTCTGCAATCAAACTCATGAGATGTTCTTGATTAAAACAACTGCACAAATGTAATAAGGACTCATTTGGTTTTAGACATGGCCTGAACCTAATTTTTAGAATAAATGAAGGTCCTTAATGACAATTTGGTTTTAAAAAGAGAGTGATGATTATATCTTTAGGTAGTAATCATCACAGCCAGAGTAAACCTCTATTTTGCTCTTTCTTAGGCTAATTTCAATCTACAGTACTATAGTTTCTAATTTTGATTAACTGATTTTTTTTTAATAGCTAAAGCATGACTCAACCTGTTGCTTTAGCCTCAATTTAATCGGGATGAAGATATGGTTTAGCACAGTCTTGATTTTGTCCAAGTTTAGTGGTGTAAGTGTGAACACATGTAGAGATGTTACCTTTGCTCGTGGACAACATTAGCACTGAAGTGAGACTCAGACTGCCTCATTAAAAAAACACAATAAAATAACCAACAATAGCACAGCTGTGGTGATCAGTGAGAAGCACAAAGTAGCTTTGCTAAAGGGAGAGGAGAAAGGCCACAATGTAAATTGACTAAATTGAACGATTAGCTACAGTTTCTGGCTTTAGAAGCTCTGAGCACAAAACACTTTTCTCAGATGTGTGTAAACTAAACTCATGGTGTGACCTCAAAGATAGCTGTTGCTCTCGTGGGCTGTCTCGCGGTTCTTCTTGTCCCTTTCCAAAAAGGAATGAATAAAGTTCACAAAATCTCAAATATTCCTCTGACCTTCCAATGGTGCCAGTGATAGTTGCCTCAGGTGCTTTTTGGGCTTAAATACAGACACAGTGTGATTTGAAAATACACCACAGTTCTCCAATTATTTAAAAATCTGTTTTTTATTTGTGTATTTTGCTCATGTTGTCATTATTCAGAAGTGCACCTGGGTTTGCATGTGTTCAAGCCGTTCTTGACGTCAACAGCTCTCATTTGGCTTAATTAGAACAAGTTGTTAAAAGATGAGTCTGCAATGTCAGGAAATAATTAGAAAGGTACATATTTTCAGTTTTTTGCTAAAACGTTTTGAAATCTGGATTTAAATTTTTAGGGGGTTTTTTGGGTTACGATGGTTTTAGTTGATGGACTCAGATTATTTAACTTTAACTCATTCATTCATTTTCTACCGCTTAATCCCGTTAGGGGTCGCAGGTGACTGGAGCCTTTCCCAGTGACTTTGGGCCTTAGGCGGGGAACACCCTGGACAGTGGCCAACTTGCGGCAGGGTTAGACAGACAAACATTCACTCTCTCATTCACTCACTAAGGGAAATTTACAGTGATGCCAATTAACCTAAACATGCATGTTTTTGGAGGTGGGAGGAAACCGGAGTACCCGGAGAAAACCCACGGTGACACGGGAGAACATGCAAACTCCACCCAGAGAGATCGTGAGATGTTGATATGGTCCAACCCGGGAGTCGAACCCACGACCTCCTTATTGGGAAGCCAGAGCTCTAACCACTTGGCTACCGTGCACCCCAGTTAACTTTAACTGTCTCGTTTAAATAGATTTGCAAACTGGATTCAAGCTAAAATATCTTGGAAACAGTCAGAAATGTCTTCAAACAAGTGAAATTTGCTGCGAGATATCAACTATTTTGATAGAATCTGGCTAAAATAGCTAAAATTAAGATGAACATTCAGAATTCTGGTAGTTTTAACCTTGGCTAGATAACATAGATTTAAATGTGTAAGGATTTATACGAAGCAATAACAAAAAGGATGAGTTAGCTGAAATATTTGAGTGTTGAACCATTCATTTATAAGAATGAACCAAAGTCAGCAAAGTCAGCCACGCCTCCTTTTTAGTCTTTTAATCGATCAGCAGGACATTCCTAGTCAAACTACAGCCCTAGAAAACTGAGATCTTACACTTTTTTTTCTGTAATATTGAATCAAATATATTACAATAACAATATAATTCTGCTCATCAACATGTATCACTCACATCTCTATTAAAATGGTAAAATGTAGATTTCTTTGTATCTGGCATGCATTCATTATTGTACACATGCATACAAAGTGATCAGGGAATGAGACAGAATACTAAGTTGATTATTAACACATTCTCATTATGGATGGCTGTCTGATGAATCTTTTAAAGCGGCTGATATAACACTTGTTCACACTGAATCATACAGATTGGATTTGTCTTGGAGGGCTTTATATTCAGTTATTAGCACCTCCTCTTTTCACAATAGGAGCTACTGAGGAATTCATTATTCGAAGCTCAGTCATGCATCGCAATTGATCATCTAGCACTAAATACGTTTCTCTTTTAATTAGCAAAAGCAATTATGAGGTCTCGCTTCTCCACTACCTCGTGTTGATTTGGCATTTGGTGAGATCGGGGGAAGAACAGGGAGACTTGGATGTGCCACTGTTGATCCAGACTTGACTTATGCACCGCTGAGTGAGAAATCCTTGAAATACTTACTCTGGTGCAGAAGAGACTCGCCAGAACTAGTATTGTTACATAAAAATAAGACAAGTGCAGGAAATTATTCAAGCAAAACTCAAGCTAGCATGAAATGATAAGGTACAAAATTTGAAGGAGAAGTGAAGAGAAAAAACATCATATTTATTTAAAGCTGTGGGAGAAGTAACAGATAGATTTGAAATGCATTACAAAACCCAAATTTGTATGTAATCACTCCCAACTTCCAAATAAATTCCTCTTAACCAATAATACAACTTTCATTACTAAACTAGAGATAAGCCAGTGTGTAATATTTTAATGGGGTGCACGGTAGCCAAGTGGTTAGAGCTCTAGCTTCCCAACAAGGAGGTCGTGGGTTTGACTCCCGGGTCGGACCATATCAACATCTCACGATCTCTCTGGGTGGAGTTTGCATGTTCTCCCCGTGTCACCGTGGGTTTTCTCTGGGTATTCCGGTTTCCTGTTCACGTTAATTGGGCATCACTGTAAATTTCCCTTAGTGAGTGAATGAGAGAGTGAATGTTTGTCTAACCCTGCGGCAAGTTGGCCATTGTCCAGGGTGTTTCCCCGCCTAAGGCCCACAGTTACTAGGATAGGCTCCAATCACCCGCGATAATATTTTAATACTTGCTTTTTTCTTTTAGCTTTGTGAAAATTTTCTAATTTTCACAAAGCACTAAGCTTACTAGCTTTTTATGTATTGGCTGGTGAGTTATCTCTCTAAGCCAGAGGTTCTCAAATGGGGTGCTGCACTTTAGAGACGCTGTGTGAACGCTGGTTTAGAGGTGTGAACTAGGTTCGAGGTTGGGACCCCTGAGAGTTTTTGATTTTTAAATGATTTTACAACATGCTTTTCAGTAATGATAAAATTACATAATGTAGTAGGAAAAAATAATGTCAAATATTTCAGAATACAGAATACCACATTGAATTTAATCAAATATTCTTGTGGTGTTTGGTGGTGGTATTTATTGCTAATTTCAATTAACTCTAAGTAAGCTAAGCACATTTTAAAAAGGTGAAAAGCACAGCCTATTTAAAATATAATACATAGGAAAAATTGTCAGGGGTGCCTCGGCTTAGGGCAGGAACGCTTAGGGGTGCCCCAGTGCTGAAAAGTTTGAGAACCTCTGCCCTAAGCTATTATAAAATTATAGTTTTGCTTTATTTGTGTGAGTATGTCTTTTCAATTTCAAATCAAAATCACAGTTTTATTCACAAACAATGAATAATGCCAATAGTAGCTCAAACATTTAATACAAGATGCTATACAGTATTCAGTAAAAAAAATATATATACTGCTAACTCAAAGCAACAAGCAGTGCATAAGTAATTCTGACTGTTAAAGTGACAGTTTTTGTAAAGTATAAACAGGCAGAAGGAAAGAAACAGTTCATGTGATGACAGGTTTTGGTCTAAATGTCCCTTAGCCTCCTGTCCGTTGTTCCATTGTACCACACGCTGATGGAGGAGATGAGGTTGGACTCAAAAATGACTGTTGAAACTGCAGTGTGATCTGGGCTGGCAGTTTGACTTTCCTGAGCTGCCGCAGGAAGTACATCCTCTGCTGGGCCTGACTGATGAGAGAGCTGATGGTGGGCTCCCTCTCGAGCTCCTGAGTTAGCCCCCAAGACTCAACTCAACTGATTACTTCAACCCTGCAAATCTTACTCAAAAAAGAGAAATAGAAGAGAGAATATCAAAAGTTGGGACGCAGCGGTTGGCCTCGTCTAATACCAAAAAGGTCAAATGTTTGGCTTTCTGTGTGGAATTTGCATGTTCCCCTAACTTGTATTAATGTTTTCTCTTTTCAGATTATAGTAGTTTCTTAAAGTTTTTTTTTTTTTTTATCTCAATAATTTCATATTTCTATTTATAATGCTTTTTTTAGGCAGTTCATTCCAGTGAGAAACAGCTCTGTATAGAAAAGTTTTTTGTTTTGGTAAAGTGAAAGTTGCATTCGAGACTTATCTTCTTAAAGCCAGGTCTATAACATGTGTAACTGTGAGAAAATGCTTAAAGGTCTCTGTGTTGTCCAAACTTTATGTAAAGACAGAACTAAACTACAAACCAGTCTGTTTTTGACTGTCAAGTATGATAGTTTCTTGTGCATAGAAGTAGGAAGGTAACTTCTGCCTACAGGTGTGAATGCGGGGTCAGAGGAGCACGTAGCAAGTCGAGGAGGGGAGGTTTTGAAGACATGCAGGTAGAGTCTACGTCGCCAGCGGTTGTTAGTTGCCTCACATGCAGCTGTTTGATTGGACCGTGGCAACAGGAGAACCAGCAAATCAGTGCGAGGGAAAATAGTGCGGAAAACCAAAATTTACGCTTACAGAACAACAGCATTTAGCCAGCATGGATTGTTGTTAGTTACCCGGGTGCAAATGGGACGTAAGTACGAAGGAGAATGGTTACATTTGGTCCAAGAAAAACAAAGACGGAGAAGTTGCAGCGACTACAGTATAAAGGTTGGACTGTGGCGGGAAATAGAGGATGAGCTCAATCCATGAGGTAAGATTAGAAACGTCTGTTCACCAGAAAATTTGACAACTACTTGCGTGTAGCTTATGTTTTGTCATTTTTCTCTAGCATTAAATCTCATGCATGCTCACTCTGCATTTGTTCACTGACTGTTGGCTGAATCGTGTTTGTGTGAATACTTTTTTACATCGATGCGCCCCAAAGAGACTTGAACAGACGCTACGTCTCTCCCCCATAGCGACAGCAACTGGGGGTTGTGTTGATGTGAAAGACCCTTAAAAGGACATCTGAAAGTTAGCCATGCAGCTCGATTCTGAGCTCTCTGGAGTGTGTCTCGGTCTTTGTTTCCAGCACCAGACCACACATTAGGACAGTAGTCCAGCTGAGATAAGAAGTGTAAAGTTATTTTGTTCAAGTAATTCAGTTCAGTCCGATGGAAATTCTTTTTCAAGTTTTCTGTTCATATTGTAACTATTCCCTAATGGTTTGTACTGTATGTTGGAGCTTGTTCCCTCTTATATTATAGCAGAATATTTCAAGTTCAGACACAACCAAAAGTAATGATGCAGTGTTGGTGGAAGTGACTCCAGGCTCTTTGCAATAAGCTTCACACAGTGCAATTTACTGCCTGCTTTTGGCTGCCCCTGACACATAAAGAAAGGGTCAAATTCAAAGGACGGATTCCTCTTCTGGGACAATAAAGTATGCCTTAAACTCATGTTACTGCACACTCGAAAGGGAACTAACAATAACACGTAAAATGTGTTTAGAGCAAACCGTTTGCAACAACTCCCAAACGAGATCTAAATGTAATGGGATATAAATTACAATGAAAACAACTTTTTCACAGTGGCCCAATGAAATATATATGTTTATACAAAGCGGATAAAACAATAGCTCCCAATGCAGGAGATTAGTTGTATTGAAGAAAGTAGGGCCTGGGGCTGCATCGTTAATAAATACCTTATATTGTACTAAACAAAGTGCTCTCCTGTGCTGTTGTCACGGCGCCAGGCAGGAAACTGTAAATTGAGGAAATAGGCAATAAGATGTGGAAAAGCAAAGTACATTAATCACACTGGACCAGACAGAGAAAACTTTTATCAAAAGATGTTTATGTTTGGTCTGTCTGTATTCATCTGCATGATACTTTCGAACAGACGTAATGAGAAAATAATAAGTTGCATTGTGACTCCCTTGTGACTCGCTTGATTGCCTGCAAGCATCATCTTTGTAGCATTGTCATTTATAGGAATGTATGAACTAAACTGACGCCAGCAATAGGTCCATGAAGAATATTTGAGCTTTGTTTTAGTGTATTTGTCCAACAATCCATCAAAAATATAAGGCAAAGTGAACTATTGATTTAGAAATATGCTTGTATTATGGTTAAAGTGACTAGATCAACATTGCCTTGCCACTAAGCAATCTTTAATGTGTTTAATTAGCATTTTCTAGTTACTGTATGTAGTTATTTTGGGAAATTCTAGAGCAAACTAAAAGAAAATGTGCAACTTTAATGTCTAAAAGTCTCAACATCTGTATTTAAATGTGTTTTATGTTCCATGCACCAATCACATAGGCATTGTCAGTCTCTCTCATTAGTTCTCCAATACTGACATGTTTACCAGGTCTGTTTGAAATATAGTTGGCTGGTTAGTTTCACTAACTCATGTCTTATTGGTTTGATTAATAAATGATTCATTAAATGTATAATGTTTCCCATATTGAAAAGACATTTCAAGTATAGGGATTAGGGATGCACGTTTTCAAAATGTTCTTTAACCAATAATCGGTTAACTGATTGCAACAACACAGTACATTTTGATGTTTTTTTGTTTTGTTTTTAGCCTCAATAAACACTGTTGTAATGCATTGGTATAGTGCATATTCAGTAAAAACTAGGGCTGTCAAAGTTAACGCGTTAATCATGCGATTAATCATAAAAAATTAACGCATTAATCATGAATTATCGCAGATTAATCAGACTATTTAATTTGACCGCTCAGTACGCGCTTCAGCGCGGAGGGAGCACGTGCTGCGCGGAGGGATACCTGGAAGGCGGCGGCGCAGGTTGTTATTAGGTCTGCATAGTAGCTCAAGTGAATACATACGCGGTGTAAACATGAATGGGGAGACTGCAACCGGTGCGCTCGCCTCGGCAGAACTCGGCGGAACTTCCCGACGGGATTCTAGATAAAACGAAGGTAGTGTGCATATATTGCAGTGATGAACTCTTCTTTCACTGAAGCACAACAAGCTTGAAATGCCACCTTAAAACCAAACATGTGTTTGAGGCAGCGGCTGCAAGAGCGCTGCTACTAACTTACATTAACATCAAGCCGAGCACGGCAATGTTAACAAAAGCATCACAGATAAGTTAAGCAACGCTTTTGCTAAATGGAGCCACAGCATGTAGACCCATCAACATCGTTAAAGACCAAGGGACGTAAAATATCAATGATTATGCATATGGCCTCAGGTGATCCACATAGCCTACAAGTTACCTTCCAGAGGAACAATCACAACCAGAATAAACCAACTGTAGAGAGCAAATAATAATAATTGACATATTCAAGTTAAGACATTCTAACAGTCATTTTCAAAATGTTGTGGTCTACTCTTTTAAAGTTATAGAGCAAACTCTTTTAAAGTTTGCAATCAAGCAATTAACTGTGATTAATCGTGATTAATCAAAATTTGAAAGTGTGATTAATCTGATTAAAAAAATTAATCGTTTGACAGCACTAGTAAAAACACATAATAAAGATTCATGTTTTAAAGTTGCTGCTAATGTTACCTGCTTACCTTAGCTTGAACAGGTAAAACATTGATGGTTTCCATGCAATATCAATTCATGATTGATATTGAGTCACACATGTTTGCTCAGTCCTTATGAGACATTGTTTTTGGAGTTTTAGCAATAGACACCAGAGCTCAGTTAAACAGGCAAAAAAAAATCACACTCGGTTAAGCAGCTTTAGAATGATTTATTATAAATGTATAACAACTAGTGCAGGATCACAACAACAAATATTACTTTGTGCTGAAAAGGTTGATATTTGTCTAAAAACTTGACCTAACAATAGACTTTTTTTTTGACCGACATTACATCATGCATATCATAAACTATAACAGACAGGAAACGTACATTTCATATAACAGTTCAAACTCTCTCTCACTTTCTCAACAGATTTTTAACTTCCCAATTCTTCACCTTGTTGAGTGTCTGTGCACGTATTGTTTGGCAAAACTAATTTTAATCTTCCGCTCGATAAAAAATTGGGGTCCTCCTCTTTAATAAAGTTTAAATTTGGTTTCATATTCTCTTCAGCATCAGTGAGCATGAAAGTATAGAACTTTTTCTTTGTTATTGCTATCCTCAAATATCCAACTTAATTTCGATACTGTATTTGAGGTCTGTGTGTGCGTCTGTATCTCATGATGTTACTAAGTTTTTTGTCAGACGTCATCTTGTTTTAACACTGCAAAACAAATTACCTACTATACTAAGTAACACAAATTGAATGTTTCTCGATATTACACACACTTTTTTCTCCTCTGTTTTTGTTTTAAATAACTAGTCTCACACACCTCTATGTAATTATTTTATGGTTGCATTGTCTGTAATTGTAACTTACCTCATTTGACCGGCTCAGTGACTTACTAATTTAATAGAAGTAGCTGAGTTTGATGTTCTCCAGTGATACAACACATGGCCTGTACTTACTGTATTCTGTCGTCGCACTCGATTTCTCCAACAGACTCCAGGGCACAGCTTTGTAAAATGTGACCCACTCTCTTCACGCTAATATTATTTTAATGATGCTTCTGCGTTTCAGAGAATGAATGACTGGGAGCGACTGAATTTTTATCTACGAAAAATGTCCCTGATTATACACCGAAGTAATTATCAAGTGGCATCCTGTCTCGCCGGCTTTAACTTTAACTACTAAGATGAAAGCTAATGCTGTATTTTGCATTGAATGGAGTTAATAGAATAAGGCCGAATAAAGCTGGACAAAAGCGGCTCTTGTAAAGCTGAAAGAAGAAAAATGGCACCCAGACATGTGTTCGTGGACTTCTTGTGTAATTTTGTATTTTTTGTGAATCACAGAAACATTGTGATTGAAAATGTGTCTTTATTTTCTTCTCTTTCTCCAGCGCTCGGCCGGCGATATCATGATCAGGAACATTCAGCTGAGGCATGCTGGGAAATACACATGTGCCGTTCAAACCAAAGTGGACAGTGTCTCCATAGCGACTGATGTGGTTGTTAGAGGTAAGGTTCAAGATTATCTCTTTAATATAGTGAACAACTTAAAAGGAAGTCCATTCCACTTTGTCAATGCCTGTTCTTTCCTGGTTTAGTTTAGTTCTGATTCAGATGGTTTACACCTGAAGTAACCCAACTATAAACCTACATAGAACTGGTTTAGCTCCAGGCTTAGTCCTTTATCTGCTTCAACTCAAGTCTGCTTATTATGGAACAGCACTGCATTTGTCTTTGCTTACTCCTCCTTTTTTTCATTTGTGACAAAGCAAATTAGTTTTGTTTTATTTCCTACAAGTTCAATATTTTAAATTTTGAGTTACTATGCGTTGTTAATTCACTACACATTTCACATTCTTGGGGTAGACTGATTCTACTAAGCTTCACGTGATGTAATATGAAAAAGGAGTGTTTAATTATTTCAAGTTGTTTGTGGATGTTGGATAAAACACACTTTGTAATGCAGTAATCTGGCTCAATGAAAAAATAATTGAATAGCCCTGCCATAGTGCACCTTGGCTTTTTATGAAAATGTTGCATGCATGACATCAGGTGAAGCAGAGGTATCAGTTTACCCCAAGGCAGCTGTGGCAAGTGTGGAGTGAATGAACAATGTGTAGTTTTTTCCAGATTCTACAATATTAAGAATCCAGAAGGACAGTTGTTCCAGAGACAGTGGTTCAAAACCATATAACCACAGTCGTTAAACAAGACAATGCAAGGAACCAAGAATAAAAACATTCAGACTGTCCCCTAAATCGAAATGTTTGATATGGTCATTTTATCAAAAGCCATTTTACGACCCGATACAACAGGCCAAATGACACTGCAGCGTGCATGTTTTTAAACACTATCAACACTGAAATCTTATTCTTATAATGCAGTGTAAATTGATAAATTACTCAAGGTTTTGTTTATCAAGCCAGATGAAAATTTCAAGTGCAAACTGAAAAAAATGCATGTGCTTTTAGTAGGTGTTTTACTCTATGTTAGTCTTTCAGCAGACTTTTTCCACACCGTCTGAGTTGTACTCCTGTACCGACTATGATGTAAACAAGAATCTGGTGTTGATAATATTCTTGTCTCTGAGAAATGTTAGGACTTTTAATCTTTACAACCTTTGGTGAATTCCATTTTGATGACTTCAATAAAAGTATCAAAATATTTCTTGAAAAATGTCACATTGAGTCAAAAATTATATTCTGGGGACTTGGAGGATATGTTTATTAGGTAAGTTTTGGTTAAAACACTATTGTGCAGCAGCCTTGATTAAAATATCAAACCATTTAACTGAACATAATTTGTGTGAAGAGCTTATGGTGTTTTGAAAGGCACTATATAAATCAAATATATTAGTATTCTTGATTTTATTAAAGACAGAGACCCATCAAACACAGCCTCAGAGGGTTGAAGAACTAAAGAGTCAATAGGACAAATACAGGTTATGTTATTTCAATCAATAAATATGATTCAAATACAGACAACCTTCAGGGAATTTTAAATTTACCGTGACTAGTTATTAAAGACATAGCTGCTTATTACTTCCACTCATTCAGTCAATTGTCCTCAACAATCTCCAGACATGGAGATTAACACCTCTCAACCAATATAGTTTCACTTTCACAAACTACAAAAGTGAGGGGACTTCTTAAGGATACAAGATGATTCTGCTGAGTGTCGGTTACTGTCAATCAGAATGTTGACAGAAAATGTTGTTTTTTTTTCCTCATAAAATCATAAAATGTATTTGAAATTATTATTGAATATTTAAAATTGATATTACCTGTACTATCTTCAATTGCAACCAGATCATTTTGTCACTCTCAATATGTTTATTCTGCTCTTGAAGATGTTTTATCTATTCATTTAATCCACACGTTAAAATTAGAACCTGATTTTGACAGAAGTAATGCTGTAATTTGTTGAAGTTGTTTTATGATCTATTTGATAAATTTAAATCAAATTTGTCTAGTATGTCAGCAACATTTATAAAATAGTATAAACCTCTTTCTTTCATAGGCCAGCTATAGGAGATGTTTCATATTGATATCTTTGCTCATGTGGAATGTCTCACTTTAAGATACAGTATTTTTTTCTGCTTGATAAACTTGATATTCTAATGGCTTTTCTTTAAAACAACATTGTTACTACTTCGACCTCTTGCTGTCACCTGTTTGTTCAGTTTATTTCTAAGCTTTACATGGAGTCGCTCAGAACTGTGCTGCTGTCTGTTTGAGTGATTGAGGATGTTCTCTGTACTGTATGTAAATGCTTGAGTCACATCAAGCCTCAGCACTTTTCTTTTATAAGCTTTGCATTTAAATCAAGGTAATAAGCACTTGTTTTGTTAAAAGATAATCAAGCTGCGCTGATTGAAAACCCCAGAAGGTTATTACTCTTTCAGAATACTAAGTAGCACACGAAAACATTGAAAACTTTCTCGCACTTGCTAAATGCTTTCAATTAGCGGATTATATAAACACATTATACAGCCGAAATCAGACAGTGAATGAGTTGAAGCAAAGAATGTGAACTTGCAGAGAAACAGGAGACAAAAATGTTGCTTTTTAATGTGAAATCTATTGATATACTGTGCGCGGTTCATGATTTGTAGCTTATTCACAATTGTGGAAGCAGAGCTATAAGTGAAATATTTCATCAGAAAATGCTACATCTGTCTGCAGGGCGTTTTTGACAGTTTAGGAAATTCTGAAGACTAAAAACATTCAACAATTTATCATATCTAGTGCTGCACAACTGTAGATTCTCACTTCCACTTTCCCTGATTTGAAAAAGACTAAGACGATTTAATCTCGCACTTGCAGGATGTAATCTGTTTCATGTTTTGTTGCTCATTTGCAAACCTATCTTGCCAGTGGATACACATTAATATTAGAAAACTCATTATTACAGAGTTTGTTGTTGATGTGGTGAACGAGCTAATGGACAAAAGACAGAGGTGGAGAGGTTTTAAATGTTCATGTGAAGAGTTGAGCAGCAGCAGCAGCAGTGGGCTTGTTGAATTAAATAATAGCTTTGGAAAGTTACATAGTTTGAGGCTAAAACTATTTATAATGTAATGACTGCTGCTGGTTTCTTTACATCACAGTCAAAAGTACTATGCAAGAGCTATGTATAATAATTTTTATTACTATTACTAAAAGTAGAGATCAACCAATATGTTTTTTTTTTCTTTGGCGGTACCAATACCAAATATTTAAAAAATTTTGGCGTTATTGTCTCATAGTTTAATAAAGTTTTTGCACATCACATTACATTTTTAAAGGGCAATTTAAGTGCTCCTTTTCAACACACAATAACAAAATGTTTTCATCATCACACCACACTGTATGCTAGTGCAGCAAAAGCTTTCTTTGTTTTAAACATGACTTCATATTGACAAACAAACAAGCTCTTATTAAGCTTGTGTTGCAGACCAAGTCATAGAACAAGAATAACTTTTTTTAAAGACATGTTTCTTAAAGACATGTTAATGATAAATCAAAGCTGCAAACAAGTCTTACAGCCTTTCTCCAAACTAATCTAGAACTCAGCTCTGTGAGTGCGTCTGTAGAAGACTGCTGTAGCTAATGGCCAAATAAGTGCCTGACCAAATATTGTCCAAAATTAGGGCCTATAGCCGATATGGCTGATATGCAAAAAAAAATCCAAATGACGGCTCTATTGATCTATCCCTAATTAAAAGCTATTGTAGGCTCAAATTGACAAAATAAAATTTACTCAAACTGAATTTTACAGCATATTATTTTTCTGCCAAGCATTCAGGAGAATTTTTTTTATACTGTACAAGTTTCATGTCACAAACAGTACCACTATTGGTCACTACTACACACATTGCAAATCCATTACAATAACTACACACTGTTTCTTGCTCTGTTGTACTTATCCCACTGTTGACACTGTGTCAAGTGACTTGTAAAACTGCAGAGTGACATTGTCAAGTCTGCAGTTTACTCAGTTAGAGGGTAAGAACCTGTTTTCTTCTTAGATATAAAAATGGAAATGTACTTCAACTGTCAATATGGTAATATCTTCCTATGTTACACTTAATAATATTATTTCAGTCACAAAAGACCAAAATGTTGTGTAAAAAAAGGTGCCTTTCTAAAAGGGGTTCTTTGTCTTTATAAATGCATTACATTTTGATCGTCAAATATGTAGAGAAATGTACTAAAATGTTCTGTGTATTACTTTAACAGTGAATGTATTTTGATTTGTTTTGTGCTCCATACCATGTATATGGTGATGAGCAAAACCAATAAATTACATGAAATGAAATGAATAATTAGATGCAAGACCCATTAACCTTTTGTATTATAACAAAAACTGCATTTAAGCAATATATTTTCACAGCCCACTCTCTGTATTAACCCTTTAGGTGCCAGAGGTTCTTTGTTATTGGATCCCGTGAACTGACTCTCTCTATATTATTTTACCACTGCCTGAACATAGAGAGTCTGACGTCTGAAAATTACTTGCTACTTTGACACCGAAGGATTTAATCTTATTGTTCTAAAGAATGCTGTGATGTCAGGTGAGCAGAACCTTTCACCACCGGGCAAAAACAACCCTCGAGTGGTCCTGCTTTCTTTTCCTCCTCAGCGATTTGATCTTTTCGGATTATTTGCCATGACCGATCCCAAACCTTTAACTTGTGGCTATAACGTTGCCTCGATCTCAGAGGTAGAGCTGCACGACTCGACCAGCAAACTTTTTTCAAGACTAGAACTTGAAAATGCTAAATATTTCTTATATTAGAATAATGTATTTGTCAATCTGACTTTGTATTTACACCTCAGTCATCATTGTAGTGTGAGCTGTAACGTTAGCCTTAAAAAGATTTCAGACTAAGGCATGAAAATGTATTAACATACACAACTGGATTACAGTCAGATTGAATTTTACAGACTCACAAAAATGTATTCTCTCAGGCTCTTGCTTAGCTGTTCCCGTAAGCCCAGCTGTCGTGTATTAAAGATCTCAGGATTGTTCACTTCACACAACAACAATTTCCCAGTTATTGGTAAAGTCAGTTTTGAAATGCTGATTAGCAGCAAAACGTTGGGTTTAAAATTGAGCAAGTTCAGCTTTTTCATGGTAGTGACAGAAGATATAGGGATGTATTTTTACCGTGACATAAAGCTTCATCATATATTTGAATTGGAGTTTGGAGATATTACCAAGAAAGATATCCACTCATTCCTCTATCTATCTTCGAATGATTTTCCATTATTTCCATAGTAACCTTTCTTTTGACACTACCCTTTTGTCTGATGCCTTGTCCACACGAAGACAAAGCATGGCACTCTTAGAATTTATGAGCATCCACACCGATCAGTCAACCAGCCTGAAGCCGATGTAATGCCTGTAATTGACCAGAGTGTGGCACTGTGACAGTGACACAGAAAGGAAGTAGAAATTCCCCTCCACATGTGCAATTAAGTTGTTTATCATAAACATAGCGGGGAACTCTTTTAAGCTTAGCAAACATTCTGCATAACTGTGGAGATGCTAAACCGGAGTTTTGAAATCTTTTCTCCCTGAGACATGATTTCAGAAATATTTGCTTTGTGCCGACGATGTGTGGTTTAAGTCAAGTATTTTTGCCGAAACACCTGAGCTTGGCTTCACGTGGACAAGGCAGGTATGACCAAGCATTAATATGTGTATTTTTTGTGGGGTTTTTTGATATTCATTTTACATTTTGATGCTTACTTGAACTGATGTGGTCAATAGTGTGTGCTCTCTCTATGGGTCTGTGGTGGGTATCTATTAACCAATCACACCGCTCTTTGCAGCTCCGCCCGCCCTTTAGTTCTCACTCTTTTAGAAATGGTTGCGGTTGGACTTTAGACGTTTAGATCTCTTTTAAAGGCCTGTAATAATCCAACTGTTCAACTCACTGTACATGTTCTCCTGTAGGTCCCCCCGGCCCTCCTGTGGACTGTCAGGTGACTGAAGTGACTGAGACCGCCGCTTCTGTGTCTTGGGGCCCCGGTCAGGACAACCACAGCCCCATCCTGAGCTACGCCATCCAAGCCCGCTCGCCTTTCTCTCTGGGCTGGCAGGCCGTCACTACAGGTAGACTTTATCTGACAGTCTGTGAAAGCTAATGTTGTGGATAAAAGCCTTGTTACTGATGTCTATGCATAGGGCTGCTTCAATATGGCAAACAATAGTTACTTTTCTGTGTAGTGTAAGGCTATGAGATTAATCAAAAATTTCAGACTAATCAACTAAGTGAATCATAGCTATATTTTAATACTATGTCACTCTAAACCATCCACCATGACTCATAGAGAAGCACCATTTAGAACATTAAGATATTTTAGCAATGTAAATGCCTTTAATTGAATTAATGTGCTCTGGTTTAAAGGAGACCTATTGTGTTTTTTCGATGTATTTAGTAATAAACTATGACAAAAGTAGATACGTCATTCACATTTTGTGCATTGTAAAACACCAAATGATCTAAAAAGCAGTAGAAAAAGAAACAGCTCCATTTTCTTCCAAAATTGCAGCAATGATATGCCCCGCCTCTTCAGTGTAAAATTGTAACTGTAACAAACAGCAATACTGAACCCTACATGCCTTACTATGAATCAGATTTTATCAAATAACCACAAGTAAATACAGGCAAGTGGGTGGGGATAGGTGGTAGTTGAAAATATGGATTTTCAGAGCACTTGAGAACCTGTTGCAGAACAATACAAGATTAATGCCAGGCAAAACTGATGGTGAGGTGTCTGACAGAAATAACAGTTTGAAACATACATAAAAGATGAAAGCAGAGCACTTTTTACACTCAAGGAACACACATTTACATCGAACAAAGACAATGTTTGTAATCATGTAGAGCAACAATCATGCATCCTACCATATTTTAGATTTTTTAGACAGCACCCTATAGTTTGAGGCATTGACTTCACAGCTAAAGCTTCAATCATGCAGCAGTCTACTGTATGTGATAGGAAATCTAATGTTTTCTGTGAAGAAGTGTTTCTTTGTGATGGCCACACATGAAATGACAGTGAACAGCACAGTTTGGCTCTGTTTTGGCGGCAGGTCTGGGCGGGTGTCTGATGAAAGTCTGTGTGTGTGATGTGTCTCAGTACCGGAGCGGCTGGGGGGGAAGCAGCTGTCAGCCGCGGTGACGGACTTGAATCCCTGGGTGGAGTACGAGTTCAGAGTCCTGGCTACAAACAGCATCGGCACGGGAGAGCCAGCAGAGCATCCAAACGCGCCCGCACCAAAGAGACCCGTACGTTCTGATGTTTTCTGCCAACAGCCAAATCCCACGTTTGAAAGAGAACTGTCTCTTTATTTGAGATTTTCCAGAAGAGAGAGGAAGTATGGAATTATGTTTGAAGTATTTTTAGATCTAATATAAACAGGGAAGGTATGTGAGTATAATGAGCTGCAGTGTGTTTGTTGTTACGATGGGAGAAAAATGTGTGGGAGACTTTATTAATCTTTCCTGAATATTAGCAGCAGAATCTAAATTTAATGAGGTTATATAGACTCAAATTGGGGGTCGCGATAGGATTTCTGGGTGTCCCCTGGCATTTGAAATTTAGCATTTATATCTGCAACAAGGTTTTATAAATCTTATCTTGTCTTCAAATAAAAATCAAACATAAATGAAAAAAAAAATCTATTTGCTACCTTTCAAGGCACTTAAAGAGCTTTACAATCAGGAATTCACTCACCCAGCGTACGCAGACAACATGAGTTAAGGACACAACGACTGTGCACCTGGTGTTCCAGCAGTCTCTCATCCCAGTACTAACCAGGCCCTAACTTACTGAGCTTCCGAGAAATGATGGGATCAGGCTTTGACAAGCAGGTCTGGCCACAAAAGACAACTTTTTCACTTTGTGTTGGCCTACATTTCGTTGTTTGGGGCCACAAATGACTACAGTTGTTATTTTGGGGGTCGCGGGTGTAAAAAATTTAGAACCGCTGATGTAGACTAGATTGTTGATTTCATACTTTACCAAAAATTTGCCTTTTTATGCTTTATTTTTCGTCAATATAGTCAAGCTTGGACAAAATGAAAGAGAAGTATAGATGGAATCCCTGTTTGTGTAAACAACTTGATTCCCCATATGCAAAATTTTTTCAGTCAAATATTTGTTGAAAGAACATTTCCCTGACAAATACAGTATATAAAAGTGCATTTAAGGTTAAAAGTGCTTGAAGGGATGAGTCACAGTAGCAATCACACATCTGTATGTGTGATATCATTAAGTATGTGAGAAAATCAATTCTGAACAAAAATACAATGTATGTTATAAAAAACAACAGCCAGGAAGGTGTGAACATAAATATGAGTCAGTGCAATGTTGCTGAGCTGAAGCTTAGAAAAATTACTCACCTATTAGTTTGAATATTTTTATAACATTTTCTTTGAACTTTCTCAAAACAAAACAATCAGTTTTAAATGTCCTCATATGTAATACAGTGGTTCATGATTAGATATATTTCCATGTCTTAAGGCTCACCATACAATTGATGGTCGGTGATTATGAGATTGTCGTTTTTGTTTGTCCAGTGCCCAGAGTGACCCCGGCCCGAGTGAGCGGAGGTGGAGGAGGGCGCTCCGAGCTGGTCATTACCTGGGAGGTACACAGCACTCTCTCCTTATTCTTTATGCCCTGTTTATTTGTCATTACCATTGCAGTGTCTTGAATATATCTAAATGTGATGTCTTTGAATAGACCTCATCAGACAGGCTCCAAAGATCATGCAAGGTTAACCTAAAGAGCACTGGAGACATTTTATGCTTTTTTCAGATATAAAGTTATGACTCAATTTTTATACTTTGGAGTTGCTTTTCTTGAATTACAGGCTTGAAAACTGGACAAATGAACTAGTTCTTTTTAAGCTTCAAATTAAGTTTCACTCATGTATATATTTTTGAGCCTTTAATTATTCATCACAAAGAGTTTTTTTAAGTCATTTTCACAGCACTGGGAGACCAAAGGAGAGTTTTGCCACCATAGAAAATTTAACAGAAACTAGCAGACGCTTGCAACCAATAGGAAGCACCATGTTTGTGGACCTACACTAGCTCCACAAAATGTTTGCCCTAAATTCAATTATTTCTATAATCCTGACCTTGCCAATGTGAACCATGTAGCTACTGTATATGCCTCAAAATGATCATATTGACTCTTTGAGGTGACACTGTTTAAATAAGGTTAAATGGTCAAAGGCTGAACTGAGAACAGAGACCGAAAGTTTGCTAAAATTTGCTTTGCTAAAAATGGCAAAGTGTGTTTGCCATTTTGTCTCAAGTAGTGGTGTCTTATGTCATGTAGAATGAAAATTGTTGAAAAGGGAAATAAAAGTATGTTGTGAGCTTTCAAATATAGTATTAGGTAAATATTTTAGGATTATTTTGGAAGACATTACACATTTGTCTGATAAAAAAAAAACTACAGTTGGTACAATGAAATGCTTACATTTGATTGACATAATATTGTTTGAATATCATCACTGAATGAATAAATTAAAATACTCATGTGATATTTGTCACTATCATACACCCTAGCCTTCTTAACAACAAAATTTCTCAGATGAGTATGAATCTCTCGAAATACATTTAGAATAAGTGCAGTATACTATTTATTAAAAAGAGAATAACTTAAAATTAGTTTAGAGATATATTCTGTCAAATATTGCAGGTGAAGTTCGCAGTGTTCCCTCTAACAAAAGATTGTTCCCTAAAATGAAGGAAGTGTGCTCATTATCGTTGTTAACATTTGTTGTACTAGATTTGGTGAGAGTAAACCACTCTAACATAATTAAAAATCTATTAAAAGTCTGCTTTGCGTAATCTTAGCTTTTTAGTTGACAGTTTCTATGAGAAGTGGTATTAATATTCACAAGTCTGTCTTACTGAGCTGTGTGTGACTCATATTTGTGTGTCTGCAGCCTGTTCCAGAAGAGATGCAGAGTGGCCCGGGGTTCGGATATGTGGTGGCGTTTCGTCCACTGGGAGCTCCGGGCTGGATGCAGGCCGCGGTCACCTCTCCGGACGCTTCCAGATATGTGTTCAAGAACGAGAGCATCCCACCGTTCTCGCCCTATCAGGTCAAAGTGGGCGTGTACAACAACAAGGGAGAGGGGCCGTTCAGTCCTGTCACCACCATCCACTCAGCTGAGGAAGGTTGGTTCTTTTATTTATTTATTTATTTATTTATTTATCTATGTATTTATGTATTTTAAGGTGCTGTGACGTGATGATGGTTAATGCAAAGGAAAGCACATATTCCTGTACTTTTGATTGTGTTATTATTGATTGGAATAGGCTTCCTTTCATGCACTATACCTGATATTCTTTTTTTTTTTTTTTTTAATAACTTAAAATCAATTTTCCGGTAGCATTGATATTTTTAGTCCACACTGTCCTGTCTACGTAGCAATGTCTCATTTGTTTGCCAAAGTCCATGAGGTTTGTGTGTTGTTGTTGTTGTAAGCAGTGTGGTTACATGCTGTTAGCATAGACACGTCTTGCTTCTAACTGTTGTGAAAAAGCTTAAAACAGATCGTGGTGAACATGGCTCAGAATGCATGAAGTATGTAAGCGAAACATGTGCACTGATGTAGGAAGCTTAAAATTAATTATTTGTGTTTGTTGCATGTTTAGGGAAGCACAAATCAGTTATAACATTTCTAATTTCCATTATGTTGTGCTTTTATTCCATGTCACATGCATTGTTTCACTGGTCTTCAATTTAAGTAAAGCATTTTAGTTATAGGATCAAATTATTATATAAATATAATTAATGTCAATCCAATGAGCCATTGGGATCAAATTCATTTGTTTTAAAGCCATTCTAAACTCTTAAGCTCCACTCACAACTACATTTCAAACAGAGCTGGTGCAGTGCTAAAAGGTTAAAGGAGGGGGTGAAAATAGCAGTGTGACTGGTTTGACAGCAAGTTTTTGTGATAAGAAACAATCAAAGCAATCCATTAAGCTGTCACATTCGTGAGCACACCCTCAGTGTTTGAATATTTCTAGTTTTAACTAAAATTATCAAAGAAATGACTTGGAACAATAGACAATGCTAATTGAAGACCATATGCACCTTAGCAGCAAAAAAGTGATCTAAGTTTAAAGCATGTGTGGCATGTAGTTGCTTTAAACATGTACTATAAGTAAGTACTGTCTAGGTATTTACCTAGACATTTATCCCTCACTTCTGCACACCTTTTCACACATGAAAATGAGTTTGCCACTAACACAGCTTTAAATCCTACTCATAAAGGTGAAGCAGACCTCTGCAGAGCTAATGATCTTTAATAATTTATTATACAAGCATGAAATGTATGTTATTTACTCCACAAAATTGTGCTTTTGCAGTAAGCTTTCTGATTGTAAAAAGAATTGACTAATTATGAGAAAACAATTCAAGTCCACCAGCTATAACCTGCGAAATGAGACCAAAAGCCCTTTCCTTAAACCGTCCAGTCTGGGTCTCTCTGGTCACAGTCATAGTTGTATAAAATGATAAATGTTCTGATCTGGAGTGAATAATTGCCCTGTGGTTGTGTGGGTGTGGTGGATACTGGTTCAGCTCTGACAGTGTGCTGCTGTGTTCAGAGCCCAGCCGAGCCCCGGGGAGGCTGAGGGCACGCAGTTTATCCGCGTCCGAAGTAGAGGTCACCTGGAAGCCTCTGGCCTGGAGCAACAACCGCAGACGCATCCTGGGATACGAGGTTAGAGCAGTGCATGCCCACACAGTATCTCAATACACTCTGGACACTGCCAAGTGCTGCTGGCTTTTGAAGATTTCCAATAGCACAACACACTGACCTTTTCTATTGGCATGTATGTAGAATCCACACATCTACATCTTATATTGGCTATCCTTTTTTTGTGTGAAATTGTTTATAATAGGGCATGTATACAATTGTTCATTTAAACTAATTGAATTAAATCACCTTTTTTGTTGATTAGAAAATAATTAATATACATAAATTAATTCTTTTAATGTATATACCTTGTCAGAAAGTGTTGCAAAAAAGTAGTTGTTTTCTTATGATAAAGTATATAATTGCTGTTTTAATCATAGTGTGTTTTAATTGAAGTAGATTTGCATTTTCACTTTAATTAGCCTTTAATTAGCAGTTCACCAAGTAGTCATTACAGACTCCAGGTTCCCCGTTTTTGATAATTTTCAGTAACTTGGAATAAAAGCAACTCTTGACAGCGGCTGTATAAAATAACACAGAGAAATATCAGTTTGGATTCTTCAGACAAAAGTTTCAAGCCTTTACCAACTGTGTGCTATTTCAAATGAACAATCTCAGCACATAAAAGGTTAATATTTCTTAAATGTGCACCAAAATATAAGGATGTCCTGACTCAAGAGACAAACAACAGCATTTATTTTCTCTAAAGTGATTGTAAGCCACCATCTATCACCTACTAATAAATATGTATCTTATTATAGTATTGGTATTGTATTTGTCTGTTGCAGTTGCGTTACTGGGGTGAAAGGAGAAGCAGGACACAGCCCGGGTCATGAGGACAGTGGGCAACAGGACGGCCATTTTGGTTCGAGACCTGGATGGCAGCAGCACCTACAGCCTGTCCCTCAGAGCTTATAACAGCGCCGGAGTGGGACCACCCAGCAACATTGTCAACGTCACCACCAAGAAACCACGTAAGCAGCATGGCAAACTATTGAAACTGACATAAATAGGGCTCAATTGTTTTTAATGAGAATCTACCATTTGGACGCAGGGTTCAAAGCTGGTGAAGAAAGTCATAGCTTATAGCCCAGAAATTAAAAGTACTCTAAAAGGATCAGTCAAATCAAATGCATTCTAAGCACATGGCACTTCTAAGTTGAAACAGAACACTTTAAGGAGACATACAGTAATATGCTCCTTCTTATTCTACTGGTAAACAAGGATTAGGGTGGGTATAATAAACAGAAAAAACAGACATTTTCGGAGCGCTCTGTCTTTGTCTGGAATTGAGAATTCACAGTAATACCATACTTTATGAATAGCGGGTCTGGTCACACTTCTTTCACCACATTTCAAATCAGCTCCATATCGTGCTGTGAAATTATTATTACTGGCTTATTGTCACTGAAATAAGTTGTCGAAAAAATTAAGCAAGGGATTATTATTTTCAATTGTCTCACAGTCTGTATCTTGTTTTTTTTCTGACCAAGGTACCATTAATTTAATCAGAGGGAGACTTTTGTAGGATTATGATAAAGTGCATGCACGATGAGCACAGCAAATAAACAAAGGAAAGTGTGACAATGAAAGAGACAACACACGCAAAGTAAAAGTGCTTTAGATTTCCCACTTGATTTATTAACATATAAAATAGAATAACGTCATTTTCAGCCCTTTAACAGATTCAGCTTTTCATAAAAACAAACACGTCTTTGGTCTTTGTTTATCAGCGAACACATTGTGATTCTCCTTGAGACTTAACAAAAGCTGCGGATTTTCATGCTTTTAAGAGATCAACAAAAGCCTTTTGAAATATTTGGAGAAATTGTTGCTTTCCAATTAGCCGCACTAAGAGCAGACAGAGACGGAAAAGAAAACTGCAGAGTGTACCTTCACAAATACCAACCTGTTCACTTAGCAGTCCTAACGCAGACCGGGCCTGACATGTCACGAATTCTTGATGTAATTAAACATTGCTTTTTGAACTTTGCGTAGACGACATTCCTTCTTCTTTTTTACCTTGTACTACATTCTTTGCTTGGACGCAGCAGTATATAAATATTTCTCATATGCTCATTGGTTTCAGCTGCCACTTTCCGTTGGTGCTATGTTAGCTAATATTGTTTTTCAATCAGATTAACTTTAGGCTTTGGGCTTAGACCAGATTTTTGGAACAGAATTGTATATGATGAAAATTGGATGCTAAAAATATTCTTGACTATTTCTCTGGGAATAATGCAGCTTTTTCATCATCTTGACATCCATAGATAACAACTGTAATTTGTAGCTATGGAAACACATGCGCAGATGCATGCATTTTGCACCCAGATCTTCTTTGATGATGGGGAATAGTGATTCTATAACACAGCCCAAAGATTCTCAATGAGTTTAAGATCTGAACTCCAGAAACCATGAGTGAAAATGATGTCTCATGCTTCACAATGTGAGTTTGGTACATTGTGGCATTGCCATTTTGAAATCTGCGCATGCATTATGGAAAAAGAAATTATTTGATAGAAAAAGCTGCTCAGTTAGGATGTTCAGGAGTCAGCTGATCTCACTCTTTGAGTACATAGTGTAGGTGAATAGAGACGCAAGATTCAGCTTTTTCAGTTCTGATATTGATTTTGATATTTTTGGCTTGTGATCTTCGATCCAGCAAAACCAATATTTGATTCCAGTATCAGATCAATGTGTCACTCCTGATTAACCTAAACCTGACCAACTGCTGCTGTTTGCTTAAAGGAGACCTATTGTTAGTAAGAAACTAGAACATACGCAGATCAGTAATTTACCTTTTGTTCATTGTAAAACACAAAGTTGATCTAAAACAACTTAAAAATAGGAACAGCTCTACTGACTTCCTGTTCAAAACTGCAGAAATTATAAGTCCCGCCTCTTCATTTTAAAATATAACTGTAAAAAAACCAACAGATTTTAAATAACAAATTATTATTGATGGAAAGTGGCTATGGGGCGGTTTTGAGTATTAATCTTTTGAATTATAACAAGTAAATACAGACAAGTGGGAGGGGATAGGTGGTAGGTGAGAGCGGGATTTTTGAGCACTTGAACTCCAGCAGAAGAACAATACAAGATTACTCAAACATGCATGAACAATTCAAATATAACCTTGAGTAAACTAATGATGAAGGAAGGTATAACAAGGTTAATAATTTAGAAAAGTAATTTGACATAAAAGGTCCCCTTTAATTAAAATCAAATTGTAACTTTTTTGTCAGGCAGTGCAGCGGTGTGGTGTCATGACCCTTTAAATAAGTATTTGAAGAAGGCAGAAAACTACATTTATTTGATCCTTTACATTTGAGCTAAAATTAGAACAAGTTGTAGCAGAATAAAACAAAATGAAGACTGTGATCTTTCTTTAGTCTTTCTCCTCGAGTATAAAGAAAAGTATTGGGTGGCATGCAGATGAGATTGTCTGACTCTGTGAACTACAGTGACAGAAATGCTATTATATGACAAGAATTAAGCTTTTCATTTTCATTTTAAATAGCTGTAAAAACAACCTTCAGAGCTTGTTTGAGAAAAGCGGGGTTTATTTCAAAAAAGTTAACTTGGATCAGACATTTATTCAGCACTGAGCAATTCTTGGGTCATGCAGTCAACTGTATTGTCAGGTTAAAAGCATTCCTCCGCAAATTACGAAGACCTTAAGGATGCATTGGTCGCCTTTTAAATATATTATCTCGCTCATAAGTCATGCTCGGAGCGTCTAGTCTGGCTGGCTCACCCTTCACTAAATCTTATAGTACTTAACATTTGCCCACTTTCTACATCATTTGTATGTTAATAGGGGTTAAGTGAATTGTGATCAAATTATGGTTCGCTCTTGTTCACTCCTCCGACGAAATGTACCAAAGACTGTTCTCACTCCCACACTCGCTTTCCCAGAGTCACCGCGCGCTCCTCACAGCCAGATGATAAACTGATAATGAGAAATCGCCTTCATGCTAAGTCAGAATTTAACAGTTTATTGAGCGGGTTTGGAGTGTTGTTTATGTTTTCCTCTTTCGTTATGGTAATGACACTTGCACCTCTGTCTTTCCCAACAGCTCCCAGTCAGGCCATCTCCAAAATCATGTGGAACACCTCCAATTCTAAGGTCATCCTCAAGTGGGACCAGGTTCATGCGCTGGAGAATGAGTCAGAAGTGACGGGATACAAGGTTAGTGCACATTACAAACTAAATCAAATACCTTGTTTGTGTGGAGTCCAAAATCACAACACAGTCGCCTCGGAGGACTTCACGAGATTGTTGATTTAGCAAACAGAAGCGTTAGTTAATCAAACAATGAAATAGTGATTGGTCAATAATGCAGAGGAAGATTGTCCAACATTCGCAGCAAATAAGCAAATGGATAAGTGTCCCAGAGCATCCCCTGTCCTTAAAGCAGGGCTATTCAGCTATTTTCAGACTGCAAACACAATTTAGGTTTTAAATCTGACTACTTCCTCTCATAAATCCTTCGACACATGGTTAATATTGACATGGATTCATTTTGGTTGCAGCTACAGTCCGTAAACTTCTTTTTGCAAACAACAACGTGAAACTGGACTAGAGCACAGCCAATCAGAGAGCTGCATTGGGCTGCTGATAAGAACTAGCATTCTCTATGATTCAGTTTAGACCGTACTCAGTGGTCTAATTTTTTCACAAAGTGCTGCACTTATCATATACTTTTTAGTGGAAAACACAAAGTTCATTAATGTATGACTAATAAAGCTAGTTACCCCAGCGTTAACAATTGCTGCTTTTGGTTGTTTTGCAGTCTAGGCAGTATAGCTTAAACTTGTATGCGACAAGCATGCTGCTGTAAAACATTACGCATTGTTTTTTGTGTTTTTCTACACAGGTCTACATTTATTTTTAAAATGCAATGTATTTTATTGACTTTATAAAAGTAACAGTATTCTAAATACCTTAAAAGCAGGATGTAACGGAAATCAAATATACATATTAGGATGCACGTTTTCAAAATTTCTTTAACCGATAGTTGGAGCTCTTCGCGGTCAATAATCGGTTACCGAACACGTTAACGCGGTACTTTTTATTGCTGTTATTTCACTGGACGTGTTATAATTAGGCACAGCAGCGCTACAAGAGTGAATTAGAGCAACGAGTCAGCGACAGGCCTTAAACTGGGCAAACACAGCTGAATAGAACCCTATAAACACATTTAATCACTTTTGCACTATGTATTATATAAAACTACTCTCGAATAAGAGTCATGTTTCAAAGTTGATGCTAACGTTAGCTGCTTACTTAGCTTGTCTTGAACAAGTAAAAACATCGATAGTTTCCAGGCAAGCTAGCCCAGTCTGTTTTCTTCATCACATAAATCCAAGTTAATAATCCATGCATGTTGATATTAGTTATAAACACTGCAGTGTCACGCAGGTTTGCTCAGTCCTTCTGAGATAAACAGTGTTTTTGTAGTTTTAGCGATCTTTTTTCCTTCTCTGACAAACGCCAGAGCTGTTCAGGGTCAGTTGGCGCCATCTGCTGAGCAATTGTCAGTTAACCGGTGAAAGACGTCTTACTCGAACAAGGCATTAGTCACAGTTAACCGGTTAATCAGTTAACCATGAACATCCCTAATAATATAGTATTCTGAGTAGTTAACGGCGGTACATGTATCTGTTACTCCCCAACACTGGCGATATCTGACTTATTAACTGAAGTGAAATTAAATAGAGTGTATGCACTAGGAGGCCCCAGCCTGGTTAGCTATACCACCTTAAAAAAATGTGACTAATTTAGATCTACAAACAAGAAGAGTATCTTTGCAATATTTGGGAGACAGGTTGAGGGCCAGATCAGCGGGCCAAATTAACCACCAGGCTGTAAGTTGAATAGACTGCCTTAGACCTCATTCTCTGAGCAAAGAAAAGTAAAAAAAAAAAAAAAAGGATAAAGAGAACCCACAATGAAAGAGAGATTCACTCCAATTGATAAACAAGATGTAACTACACCTGACCTTAGAATATTAAATGTATTTTACAATTATTTATTTAATTGTAAATTTTAATATTGATCAAAAATAGTACAATGGAAAAAATAATGCTTTACAATAGTGAACAGATCACAACTTCTTGCATTTTTGCTTTGTTTTGCTGTGTCGTATGCTTCTCTTCATACAGAATTTAGAGAAAACTTTAAGTCCAACAATACAAGAGGGCAGCAATGGGCTCCTTGCCAGAAAGTTACACATTACCCCTTTAAACACCTTGCCTTGTCCTCATTGTAAATTGCAATATTGACCTAAAACAGCTTAAAGTAAAAATAGATATGGGAAATTGGAGCTATTGACTTCCTGTTGAAAACTGCTGAACTGATAAGCCTCTTTATGGTGGCATTTCACCGTAACAAGCAGCGGATTGTCATTTACGTGTTTCTATTTTTGAAAAGTGGCTATGTGACTTTTAGCAGAGATTTTCTGGGCACTCAAGCCTCAGTTGCAGGACAATACGTCATTACTCAAACATCACAAAAATGACAAAAGTACAGCTGATGATGAGGGACACTGTTACAAATAAATGCTCATTAAAGTGGATGTCTAAAATAGCATAGAATTAGAAACAGATTAATTAACTTCCAGTTCATATCTGCAGAACTGAGAAAGTTGAGCCTTGCAAATTGGCAAACTTTTGATGTCGGAAAGTTGCTACATTACAAATTTTAAGCCTAAATGTTCAAGTTTTTTTCGTAGGTTAAAACTGGTAAACAGTAGGTAGGTGAAAACAGAAAACTCAAGTGCAAAGTTGTATTTGAGTGGATTTAACATGTTTGAATCATATCAAATACAACTATGAGTAAACTAATGATGAGAGAACATTGTTAAAGGTACTATGCCCTATTTTTGCATCCTAAAAAATGTAAGCAAACAAATAATTAGTTTTAAACTTCCTACATCAGTCCACGTTTCGCTCTCTTACCTAATGCATTCAGAGCTTCCGAATTGTTCACCACAATGTGTTTTAAGCTTTTTTCACAGCTGTTAAGACTTGTTGGTTTGCTAACAGCTGTTAACCACAGTTTGGTGAACAAACGGGACATCATTAGACAGGGACAGTGCGGACTAATATTTCGCCTGATTTTAAATTCTTTTATTGTAAAAAATTCCATTTTAAAACTCATAAAGTGGGTTTTATATATAGAGGGATTATTTGTTTATCAACAGGGGCGACACACCCAATATGCAGAGCGAGCCGTCCCTCAGTGACACAAGCAGTGGAAAGTCGAGCCAGCACCGTTGTCAAGAGTTTATCACTGTTTGAAAACAAAAGTTATGCTGCTAAAACATTTGTGAATGAAATTTGACCCTACGACCCTTAAACATTACATTCAGGTGAGTGAAAAAACAGTGAGAAAAACACTGTCTCAAGCTTCGGGAAACAGCCGGTTCATACCTGATCAAAACAGCTAGTCAGCCAACTAGATGGACAGCGACTCTTTCTGCATGGCGTATGCGCAGTAGAGAGGAAAGTGACGTCGACCGATAATCCTTCATACTGTAGGTTCCCTTTAACCAACAGTGAAATCCTTTATTGTTTTCCCTGCACAATTCTCTTGTGCACATTTTCTCAAAGTACTATAAGTGCTGCCAAGACTTCCCAAGATGAGCAATTGTAAAAACTACCCACGAACTGACCACTCATTTGGTTATATAAACCTATCTCAAAAACATGCATTTCATAGTGCATTCTTTCCACTTTCATCCCAGCTGCTTTTTGTTGTAAATGGGAAAAACATGAATAATCAAGATGATTTTTTACCAGAGGTGTCTAAGCCGAGAGCTGCATATTGAATATATTGAAACAAGGTAGCACTCGTATAACACCATGACACTTCCCACCAAAATTACACCCATGTTTGATCAGTATCAAAGCGAGGCACATATGTTGTTATTACTGCATCCTTATAAATGACTACACTCTTTTCCACAGTTTGGTGAAAGTTAAGTTTGAAAAGTTTCTAAGGCAAAGAGTGACAGACTGTCTTTTGCTTCATTGGTCTACCAGACATCTGAAAGCTATGATTACAAGGATATAAAAGACAAGTCTCTTTTTGGGGCTGCCATGCTGCTGACAGCTGTGTGCAAAGGCAGCCTGTTTGGAGGCTGTCCGCACAACCATCCTTCCCATTATGTTGAGTGGCATATTGTTAAAAAGTTAGCGATATTACAGCATTACATGGCCACATAGGGTGAAGGCAAAGAAGTGCTGGCTAATCTACTTTTCTTGCTTTGGCTGATAACTTATAAAAGAGAAGTGAGTCAAATTGTTGTACTTATTCTAATACAAAAATGTCTTAGAAGACAAAAGTACAAGACTGTACGTTTCTAAAACTGAAGGAAAAGATAAACCGACAATCAAGTTTACAAGCGAAATGTTGTAACCAGTGTGTTCATTTATCTAGCATTAATACAAACATATAAGCATATTCATCTTTAAAGGCACATTTTGGATAAAGAATTTAGTATAAAAACGTGTGCTTTATTTCATGTGTTTTAACTTCCTATTTCAATGGCATTGTGCACTTGATTTTCCACCTCCAGAAACATACACTGTCATTTAAAAAAACTTGCTCAAGCCGCTCAAATGGCATTGCATAAAGCATTTGCATGTCTAATCGTCATTCTAATTAGCAGCTTAGTTTATTTTTAGTCAAAGCTGTGAGTCATCAACAGTACAGTTAATTTCTTAACACTTTCTGGATGTCTTTAAAAAAATTAATAGAGCGATAATTTGTTTTCTACTTTTGAAAGGGGGTTAAAAATCAGAAACTATTTAAAGTGTTGATTCTGTCGTCATAGAGCTTCAACAAGTTCATTGATTAATCACCCCTTTATCAGTTATTCCAATAATTGTCAGCTAATTTAATAATTCAATAATTGTTAGCTTACTATGCAGAATTCAAAATCTGTCATGCGCTGAAAGAAGAGGTTTTATTAAGCAGATAAAAAGTAACTACTTTAAAATAGCACTGGATATACAGCATGTAAAAATGTATTTTTAACTTAAAAAAAGGCTTTACTGTAAAAAATTATATTAGGGCAAGCTAAAATTTCATGAAGTAATAACATAATATCTTAGCAAATTATCTGCAAGTGGAACCTAACTTTTTGTGATATTAAGAAATTTTAACTCGCCTAAAGATTATTTGTTTGTTTGTTTTTTTATTTGGCATTGGCCGTTCTTTAATCGCATAAACAACTTATCGATTAAGAATAATTGACCACCTAAATAATGGTTAGTTGCAGCCCTATTGCCATTCATTAATCTATCTATACAATATCTGATATTTAGTTATAATTTAAGTCTCAGCAGCCTCCTCTTGTCCAAACCCACCAGTTGAATGAAATTGGAAGCATTGGCCTTATCTGTCCTACCTACGCCTGGTGATCTATAACAATCATGTCTGCGCGCCACTGAATCCATCCTTGTTAGAGCCTGAGACAGTCCATTACATCTCAGGGATCCAGCTGAAGGGAGTATAAGTTAGGTTTCCCTGTCGATAAATCAACAAATAAATAGACTCATAGTACATCTGAAATCTCCTCTTGTCTTGTTTGTCCCTCTGTGCCTCATGTAGGTCATGTACAGCCAGGACAAGCACAGCAGCCCCAGTGTGGTGGAGACCAACACCACGTCTTTGGAGCTGTCTCTGCCGGTGAACCAGGACTATGTGATTCAGATTAAACCCTTTAGTGAAGGAGGAGAGGGAAGCAGCAGCAGACAGATCACCATACCCAAGATAGCAGGTACGTTATCTATCTATCTATCTATCTATCTATCTATCTATCTATCTATCTATCTATCTATCTATCTATCTATCTATCTATCTATCTATCTATCTATCTATCTATCTATCTGTCTATCTATTTATCTGTCTATCTGTCGGTCTGTGTCTGGATCTGGGTCTGAGTCTGTGTCAACAGTTGTTAATCAAATGAAGTCAACATTTAAAATATCAGATTAAATCCTAAAAACCTGCCATCTACACTTTGATTTCTCTCACCTGACATTGCACCGACAGACAAAACTGAGACACATCTGCTCTTGATTAAACTGACAAAGTGTTCCTGGCATTTCACATAGTTAACACTTGACACTTGACAATAGCAAAGGTGCTAACCTCAGTCTCAGAAACACAGTAATAACCTTTGAAATAATTAAACTTGTAATGTTTTAAGTACGCTTATTTCCCCGTTTTAAAGCAGTTGCAAATCAATTCAGTTATAAAGTCATACTAAGTTTACCTTCTAGGGCAGGGCTATTCAAATGGCGGCCTTGGGGCCAAATGCGGCCCACTTAGACATATGTTTTTGCCCAGCTTGATAAAACAAAACCTCAAAACAGCTTTTTCATTCAGTTGTCTAGAAAAATGTGCATTAGGACATTGGCAACAAAATTATGTTTAAGACATTTTTGTTTTGTTTTTTTGAAAGATGTTTCAACCCAACAAACATTTTATTTAGGAACAGAAATGGGTTGAACGATGAGTGATTCTAACAATTTGTCAATGAGAAATCTGAGAGAAGCTTCGACGTCCCTGTTGTTTATGTAGTTATTTTTAATTGTATTGTTGTATTTTATTAATCCCAATGAAAAGAGAATAATACATGTAAAACACATTTGTAGTTTAGTTTTGTAGTCCAGCCCTCAGACATTAGCCTTCCAAAAAATTGTCCCATTTGTAAATATATTTGAATAGCCCTGTTCTAGAATGTGAAGTAGTGCAGCGGTTAGTGCTCTGGCCCCATAGTAAGAATGTCCTGGGATTGACTCCCTGTCAGCCCGGGGCCTTTATGTGTAGAGTTTGCATGTTCTGTGATAGCTTTTCCAAAGGTGCTGCGGTTTCCTCCATCACTAAAAACATGTCCAGTGTCACCTTCTCAAGACTACAGATAGAAGTTAGCTGTAAAAGCTAGAATCTGGTACAAGCACCTCTGTCTTTGTGCTTAATGTAATTGTACATTGTCCTAATAAAAACAACCTTAGGTGGTGGGCAAGAGCCCTTTTTTTTCTTTTTGCATTGTTTGTCAATTTGATCATTTTTATTTAAGCAATACTGATTGTATTGCAAACTTTAGAACTTTGACCTAAAAGAACCTATTCATTTTCATAAATCTAAAGAATGTTGTAATGCCGTCTGGAACACAATTCATCTAAAGAACATGTGATATTTTATTACAAATTGTATATGCCTTTGCTTATCTTATTAGTGACAAGTTTTGGTTCTTCTGTATTTATTTATCTATCCACCTCATAAAATGTGGTTATTAACCATAGACATTTGCCTGCCCTTTCTGAGTTAATCTGTACAGGGCAATGGTGGGTCATCTGAAACCCGGCCATACAGTAATGCACTATTCATTACATGTGACTATCCAATCACCAGTTCACCCAGAGTTCAGTGGCTCTTATAAGAACGCAGGCATTTTATGGCCACTTATGGTTGAATGGAAAACAAATCGGAGAGTGGATTTTAATTCATTATTTTTGACATTTGTAAGACAAGAAAAAAGTTGCAATTTTACAGAACAAAAAAATGAACTTCTCTGAGAAGAACAAATTTCATAAAAAAAAAAACTTGCACATTTTCCAAGAAAGCTATTTATAAGAATAAACTACTTGGTAAATTGAAGGAAGGTGGTTCACTGTGGATGACTCTTAGAGGAGGAAAAATGCTTTATGTTTTCATGGATCAACTTATGGCTTCGGTGTTAGAATAACACAGAAGAGACACTTCATGACAGGCATTTTGACAATTTGTGCTATTCTTTCTGCTCTGAGGAAAGTCATAGGGTAGACAACTGTGTGGATGTAAACACGGAGCAGCTCATGGGGCATTTTAAACTGTGTTCGCTGTTGTGTGCAGATTTGACGCCATTTGTGTCTGTGAAATGCACTTTACTATATTGCCAAAACAAGATAGAGCCCAGTATGGTGAGGATTGTCTCCCCCTCGAGCTCTAAGCAGTCACTGAGTGTGGATCTGCATTCCAAAAACAAAGCAGGTTTTTAACTTAAAACCATGCCATTTTATTTGTTCCCATCATCTATAAGTGTTCATCAGTCATTTACAAGCACAGATCATTTTTACTTTACAGTAATGGCAAAACCTTTTCTGGTAATTTAAAACAATATGAGTTAAATGGGGCTGTTCACTATCAAAAAACAATTATTACTTCTTACTTTTGATGTCTCATTTTTAAGACATTATAGAAATTAAGTTCAATTAGTTTAAAAATGTTAAAAAAAAATTGTAACTCAGCCATCAAACTCACAATAAACGTCTATTTAGAGCTTGTAAACATTATTTAAATTGATGTAATGGCATTGAAAAGAAACACTGGCCATTGACAGTCATGTGTCTCACGTGATCTGGTCTCTGATCATTCTTGCCTTTGTCCCATCTCTTAAAAATGTGTGAGTCTCAGTCTCAATACAGTATTTGGATTTGGAGAGCTGCACCCCCTTGGACAGCTCACCAGTGCCATCTAGCGCTGGCTTTGTGTACTCACATCATGCATTTATTACAAACACAGGATGCATGCCTAATTGCAATTTTAATGTTAGGAAATACATTCAGATATTTTTCTCTTGCATTTAAAAATCAGCAACAGAATATCTAAAAGAATTCAAAAGTTGTAGCTGTTGTATTAAATGTGACTGAGTGGTGCTCTGTTTTAGTTGAACTTTGTCTTTATCTAAAAACATTTATCTGGGCTTACCTCTCCATTGATCTGATATTTTATGTACTTTGAACTTTTTGGTGCCAGTGCAGAGATATTTCCCACCAAGTATGTTTGAAGAAAAATTTTGGCTTTCCAAGTACCACCAGATCTAATGAAGGCTCTACAGAAGGATTACATCAGGTCTAAGCTAGAGCTAAGAGAGAAAAGCTCTTCATCATTGCTACAGGAGTTCAAAATGAAAAAGGATTAATATTAAGCAAACTTAAGCAACAAGGGCCTGAAGCGAGCAACAGCAATGTCTCTGTGTAGACATACGTATGGTGGGTATCCGCCACCTGAAAAGTACATACAGAATATTCTACTATACCATATATAACATTACAATACATTACATTACAATACATTACATACATACGTACGTACGTACATACATACGTACATACATACATACATATAGACCAATTTTTTTGTTTGTTTGTTTTGTTTTTTTGACCCAATATTTGATATTTTGCATCCTACTGTGATAAATAAATGATAATTGCCTCTACCTATATTTGCAGTACAAGATAACAAACTTACTTTTCACTTCAGTGAAAAATAAAAAACAAACGTATTTATCTGGGATATTACAGTAATTATTCTGTAGCATTATTACGTAAATATGGAGACATGTTTTGAGCTTAGTTGTTTATTTACACTTTTAGTCTTTAGTCTATTCAAAGTAACAAAATGTATGCTTTGAGGACAAATTAGAACTGACACATCATCACATAAAAAATAGAGAACCTACTTTTAAAACACTGGTGCAGATATTTTTACCTACATATTTTTTTGTTCATTAATAATACTGTCAAAACCATTTCAAAATTGGGTGATACTAATAGTGATCCCGATGTAGTGTATATCCCTAATTTGGACAAGTCTAGGTTCTACAACACCATTTGAGTGAGATCAGCTGCTGGACATCTTAAACAACCAACTTATTCAATAGTGGCCCTGTGGCAGAGAGTGACTAGTGCTCTCTCACCCCGAGGCCCAATTCTTTGCATCTTTGGGATGTGGAGAATCACACTTTACCATCATCAGTACAAGATATCACCACGGATGGAAACAGTTAAAACTTAAACACTGGTGTGTGTCTTTATAGCAACTTCGCTTTAGTCAGTCATTGTTCTTCTACAGTAGTTTCACAAATTGAAATGTTTAATTTTACTTTATGTGTTTGTGTTTTGCATTGCAGGCTCGGTGGCCATGGGATCAGCTTCTCAGTCTGTGGTGTGTCCATTGCTCTTTGTGGCTCTGCTTCTCACAGTCCAGAGCATCTTATGACGATTCTGATTCAGGGACCACTCAGCCGCTGGAGAAGAGGAGGCCCCACAGGTCACAGCTGCTCGCCTGCTCCCCACTCCTCTGCCTCTCCTCTGTAAAGACGTTATGTTCCTCTCTGAAGGAGTCACCACAAAGGAACAGCTCTTTTACAAGTTGCTTTTATGAATCTGAATGGACCAAGTCACTTCAGAACGGCCTCTTTGAAGATTCGTTTTTGGATATTTGTACCTTGGAGGCCTGGCGATGTGTGATGCACAATTGGTTCTGTATATGTTTTATTCTGTCAAAGGGAAAAGTGCCAGTCGCCATCAAAGGAAATGTATGTTCTTCTTGACTTTTTATACAGTGTCGGAGCAGATGAAACACTTAGCTCATTCAAAACTGGGTCAGACTTCAATGGAAAAAAAGTTATTTGTAATTTCAGTGGAAAACTTTCTTTCTGTGCCCCGACAGAACTACGCCTTTCGCTTTAAGACCAACATGAATTTTGAGAGATTTCTATCTTTGCCTGGATTTGATCATGCTTTTACCATGTGACATTGAAAACCTCAGCGTTGCCATGAACTTGCCTGGTTACCAAAGGTGTTATCCCTGTTGTATCATTGTGAGCAAATGCAATGTGTAGACCCCCAAAACGGCTTCCATCGTAAAACTGCTCATTTGTTTTGATGAATCAGTGTCTTGCCTTGTTTTTCTTCTCCTCTATTGCCGTCCATGACAGAGAAGAGTGGGCGTACAGTGTATGTATGAATCCTCAGGTCCCAATGAGCCTTAAATCTTAGGATTATGGTCCATGTTTGCTTTTCTGTTTTCTCCTGTCGTCTTGGGCTCCTGCTTTCATTCATGGCAGTTTTACATGGTTATTTTTTCACACAAGTGGGCATTTCAGGCTCAAAAAGAACATGCCTTTCCCCTCTGTTTGCCATAAGAAGCATTGTAATACAGTGGCAGTGACTTTTCTAACATAGCTTATACTGAGTGAGAAAGATATTTTCCTGTCTCCTGCTGTGAGGATGGTCTGTGTACGTACCTACGTGGCTTAGAACGAATGAATCAACCTGCTTTTAATAAACATATCGCCATGTTCCTCATGTTATTGGCTGCCTGTTTCATATAATTCATAGAATTGGAGTAACACTTTGTAACTAAAAACTGCGAGTGCTTCAGGGATGAATCAGCAGTGTGCTTGTATATTCAGTAACAGGATCATTTAGAAATATACATAAAAAAGGGTTTGAGGCACTTTGATAACAAAATGTAATATAGTTGTCAGGAAAATGTGTTTCTTTGCTTGGTCTAACTCGCTGTAGTGTAATAAACAAAACATGCATTATTGAAACTATTTTAAACTTACAGAATTAGAGGTGAAAACACACAAGATGGACCTGTCTACTAAAGCTTAGTAAAATCATACAGTTAAAGTTAAAGTTTAGGGTTGATAATATATAAGTGTATGAAGCGTGAGATTGACAGGTGGATGGTAATGTAGTCGCTGTACTGGACTGTTTTGGTAAAGCTTAGTTGAAAGGCAAAGCTCAGGTCAATCTAGCTTTAAAAAAAACAATAAAACAAGATCAAGGACACAAGCAGCTGAAATAACTTTCTTTTGCAAAGTAGCTGTACACTGCGTTAGGGACAGGATGAGAGGTCACACAAGGGGAACTCGGAGTAGAGCCGCTGCTCCTCCACATTGAGAAGTGCTAGCTGAGGTGGCTCTATTTCGAATGTCACACCTCTCTTGTGAGGTGTTTTTGGCATGTCACACCAAGAGGAGGCCCCAGAGAAGACCCAAGACATCCTGGAGGGACTCATACTTCCCAGACCAATGTTTGGAAAGATGAAGTTGGGCTTTCATGTTCAGACTCAACTTCGGGTAAAGCGGAAGAAAAGGATTTCATTTAGGTAGTTATTAAGTCCTATTAATATCATTGGGTGCTTTTACACTGTTACACACATTTTTATTTATTTAACTCTTTATTTTTTGATGAATTATGTTCTAGCATAATTTAATTTTTTTTTGTCACCTTGTGTAAAATATACATATCTTTTGATCACAATTGATGTCACAGTGCTTGCAGGCTTTTCAAAAATTCCCCGTCTGACTCAATAGCAGTGGTTATTGCTTTGCCTAGAGTGTTCCCTTAACATATACGTATATTGATTAATTGTTTTTATTGGTCAAACATTCAAAAATGTGTTTGTGTGTTACTTTCTATACGGAAAGTGATAAGAACTCTATGGAAACAAGTGCAGATCCTCCATCTATACTTCAGCCTTCAACATTTTCTTTTGATTAAGATGTCAAGACTTCACTGCTGAATGACATTTGAGTATATATATATTTTTTTTAATCCAATGTGAACTTGTAAACTTACTTAGTAATGCAAAAGACCAGAATCATGTTCATATTTCATTTTGTTTATTCATTTTTGAAAGAATGCAAGAACACTGTACAGCAAGGACACAGCACCAAGCAGAGAGAGAGAGAGAGAGAGAGAGAGAGAGAGATGAAGGGATGAAAAGCTCTGTACAGGAAGGAAGAGGAGTGAGCTTCGCTAAGGGGTCAATCAGAGGTCACCCACTCAAACCACAGCTGTTTAGTGCACAGACAGTAGTTTGGTTGACACATGTGTTTTGCCCAGTGCTTTTAAAGTAGATTTTGATGGTTTCATGGTGAAAGTGTTAATTAGATCCTTTGTTGATGAAGCTGGATGCTGGAGCAAAGCCTTTTATGGGAAACTGACGCCCTCTAGTGTACAACAAGCTCATTGCCATTTATTTACTAGTTTACAGCTTCACAATCCACCACCAAATATACATACAAACTTTTCAGAAGATTATTTTTCTACTCCAGTTTCAGATTCATGACACAATTACAGCACGCACAAGTCGGAAAATATCCAAAACGTCTGCCATTGATAAACTGAACGTGACAATACATCCATTTGTCACGTCAAGTTCTCCGGCGGGACTTTGTGGTAAATTGAGTAATCAAAAGCAACCAGTTTTATACAAAGTTTTCAGAAACATTTCATACAAAATCAGGATTTGTACAGTTTATTTGCTACTTGAGTTGGCACTACACATCTATGTTTCGTAACTAACATTCAGCGACCAGGCCACACAGACAGACGCTACTGTAGGTATAATTTGAAACACTACATTGTGCAAGAAACAGCAGACAGTGTCTCCTACACCCAAACATGTTCTGTAAATAAAATATGCAGTTGTGACAGTTATTCCCAACTGGGGGGTTGTAAATTGTGAAAGGTTTGATGGCTTACCCTGTTATGAGACAGAAGAGGTGATTTATAGAGGTTATGCAGATCACATCAGAACATTCAGTTCAAAAACTCATGATAGTCACTGGTGAGAAAGGACGTTTTCTGCTGTAGAACCTCACAATTAAAGAGGAAAAAGCAGCTACAGTCTGATAACAATTATAAACAATTACAGTTCTGCTAAATATTGGATTTGTATCTGGCGTAAGACTGATTATTCAAACTAACTAACTTACTACTCAATGAATTGCTAACTGGTCATGAGTCTATACACCAACCAAGAAACATTTTGTATGTCATAGATTAAACATCAATGACATGAAAAATGTGTAGTTTATTGTCAGTGGTACTTCAATTTAGCTTGGATCAAAGTAATTAAGACAAATACTGATTGCATTATTAATTAATCAAAGAAATAACTAATCATTTTACGAATACATTTGCAAAATGACTGTTAGTTGCAGCTCAGATCTGATATGAAAATCAAGTAAATAATGGTAGAATACTGATACATTTCTTACTGATACAGACTTCGGGATCACACACAGCATTAACTTTCTCTCCTTAAATACGATGTTTTTGAGCTTCTTTGATAAGAAATGTATTTGTTGTGCAACATTTGAAATAACGTAAATCTAAACTAAAGGTAGCAGTCTAGCTAGCTAAGCTCTGTCACCGCAACAACACTAAGCTACTTTCAGTTTGCCAAGTTCATTTCTGGTAAGCAAAAGTTCCACAAACCAAAACTAAAACACGCATTTGGTCGGTGTTCTTCTTACAGATTTTTCTCAGTCACAATGTTGATGAGCGTTTTGCAAATTATACAAATGTTGTCACTGCATAACATCTATAACCTCTATAGTATGATTGCAACTATTGTCTTCACTTTGAATGAACACTTTTAAAATTTAAATTAGATAACTTGAAATCGCCAGTTTTTATTCACAGAGTTCATTTCAGGGCAAAGCCAAGTTATTAACAGAAAATACAGAGGATTTAAAACATACAAAGAATACACTTAAGGGCAACGTTAATTGGCTTGTTTGCTATTCTTCCTTTTCTCATGAGACATTCTTGTCAGGAAGCTTGCTTTTGTTGAATAATTTATATCATTCTACGTCTGATTTATTCATACTCCTTGTACAATATCGTAGTAATCCATCGTCTCTGCAGAATACAACATTTCAAATACTTTTAGAGGGATTATCATGCTAATACTTTTCAATACTTTTTCAGAGGTTCAACACTGCCCAGTAGATCAAGTCTATAATTTAAATATATGAAAATGGGATTTGAAGTGGTTCTTAGTAATAATAAATAATAAATTCTTAGGTCACCAAGCATACTGTTAAGACACAACACAACAGCAACTCTCACTTCACATGATGTTGCATAATATGGCCACCACCCACTCATCAGATTTAAGTCAGTGAACAGAAAACTGAATTTGCATCCAGCGGACCACCACTGTTACCCTATGATTGTAAGCTTAAAGGGAGGGTATGTAGCCTGCATTTTTACTGCTTCAATAACTACAATATAATCACAACTGAACCTAGACTGGCAGAGCCTTAATGCAGTGGCAGCACTCACCAGGGGATACAACAGTTTCTTTTGTGAGAAATTTTAGGGATTTGGGAAGATTTTGGGTCATAATATTTTTTAAAGCATGAAAATAGAATGGGAAAATTGTCAAAATATTTTAATGAAACTTTTTATTTACCTAAATCCAGAGTTCCCGGGTTAGGGCACTAAGGGAGTTCTCCAGATCAAAAAAGTTGGGGAAAACAGTGCTTTCATATGAGTCAAGCATTACCCTAGGTTACGAATTAGGTTTCTTTCTTTATTTACTGGGCACCAGAGAGACTAATAAAAGATAAACAATTCTAGCTTACCCCCTGACAATGCTACTGCAAACTTACGGTTGTAATGGACAAACCCAAATTTTGCTTACGCTATATATGATAAGCCATGTTTATACAATTTGAAATACACATTCTGCATACTCTCCCTTTAAGATTAGTAAAAGAACCAATGGTCAAAGCATTCACAATCATGAAGACCAATGTGTAATCGGTAAAATGCATGGTGTACCACTGGTCATTTCACACAAAGTAGATGTAATAAGCTGCCTATGTACTACTCTTTAAAATATATTGGGTCATTTTTTTCTAACCGTGTCATTTGTGCACTCTACATAATATATATCCACAGTGTTGAGAAGTGCACGCATTATTAACCACCATTTTCAGTGGATGCAGATCATTTGGTTTGATTACAGCAACTCATCAATGTCTGTAAAGAATTGACTTCTTCTTGGGGCTGTAACGCTTGAGAAAAACGTAGTGAAAAGAAGATAAGCGTGGCTGGCTGTAGTTCAGACGGTGGGTGGTAGGTCCAGGCGGGGCACTAACATGTACAGGCCATAGGGAGGCGCTGTAGTCTCGAGGAATCACAACTGTGGTAAAGACAGGACAAAGGGTACAGTTATTCTAAATGTGCAGTCATGTGCAATCTTTTGAGTGAAGCATAGAAAAAAACATTGATACTTTGCTTTGTATTTAAAACAATGTACTGGCTTGGATTTGACACTAACAAACAGGAAAGATTTACATTTCTATTCTGTATATTTTTTATGTCAATCAAATTTAATTGCACATAGTCCACCATCACAGATAAGCTATGATTCTGAGATAGTCCAGGTGTGTATCAGAAAACGACAATCTCTAAAGATACTATTCCCAATTTTTGCTTTCTTAGAAATGTAAACAAACAGAAATCATAAATGTTAAACTTCCTACATTTTGCTCACTTACCTAATGCATTCTCCAAATAGTTCATTACAATTAAGCTGTGTTTTAAGAGTGAGACTTGTCAGTATGCTATTGACACTTATCTACAATGCTAACAACAACAACAGAAGACATTATCAGATGTAGTCGGAACATTGCTGACTAATTTCTACATAGATACTTTCAGGTAGAAATAAAAACTTTTAGGTTATTTAGTTGTAAAAAAAAATAAAAAAAAAAAAACAGGTAGTGACTTTTAGTCAAAGCTTAGGGAACGCTTCCTCACTTACATCACTACTTAAATCATCATATCAGTTTTCCCTAAGCAAAGTCAAATAATCTATTTGGGTGAAAGTTAATGTGCAGTGTTCCATCCATGTCTAATTGACTATTTGCACACTTAAATCCGGGAAGTGGGTTTGTTTATTTTGTTAGCACTTGGCTAACTGCAATTAGTAACTGACGTTGGCTACAAAAAGTTGTAAAACTTCTTCAGAAAACATTGTGGTTAGGGGGCACAGAGTACATTAGGTAAAACATGTGGGTGATTATAAAAAATAAAATAAATTCTGTTTACGTTTTTAAACAGCAAAAATTGGCAATAGAACCTTTAATCATAATATCTGTACAGTCCTACTGTATAAATTCTTCTTCCGAAAGCGCACACTGGTGTATTGCTTATATCCACTTGTTGATGACATAAACTGACCAGTGGGTGTAGCCTGCAGAAAGGCATCTGTGTTTGAAAGCAAAGTAGATTCAAACTGACATTTTCTGAAAGCTTAATCAAAACTGCAAATGGTCCCATAGATTTAATCACAATTTCATGATATGAGCTATTACACTGCATTTTGACACATTGTAAGTGAAATGTTAGATGACAATGTGGCCTTAACTGTGCTGTTTATTTATCAGTCTCAGTAAGAGTACTTCTGCGTACAATAAGTTTATTTGAAAAGGCCCGTACCTCAGATGCCCCGTGCCGTTCTTCTGTAGATGACTCGGTTTCCCTGACGACCACTGCCTTGGTCACCTGCATGTCCGGGTGCTGCTGCCTGGCCTCCTGGATCGCAATGGCCAGAGCCTAAGGTGAGCAGTGAGCACACAAATATTGTTGTATTAGCTTCAGTTTTGGAACATGTTGAAATGTGATTCATTGTAATGATAGTGTGAAACACATTTACGCAAGAACATTTCTTTACGAGTTTTTAGACATAATATTTAGTTAATCTTTTGTTATTCTCACAGACTGTACTGATTACAAAAGATTTAATCTCCCCTGTAGCTCCCTTGTGAAAATACATTGTCACTGTCAGTTTATTTTTTATTTAAATCTAAATAAGACCGCATAATCTTGTACAGAAACATTTTACATTGTCAAATATAAAAAAAAAAAATAAATAAAAAGAGCCAGGGTTTCTCAGGAGAGTTCTTTTTGGGTCAGAGTCAGCCACGCAAGGCTACTTCTGGACATGACAGACAGATATCTTTTCTTCTTTTGTTTTTGTATAATGTTTGAATTTGGATCCAGACAGTCAATCTCGCTCTTAGTTAAGCCACCAAATTGAATAATTTTGTTGTAGATCCACCCAAGAATTATTATTAGTGACAGTAAACTTACAAAAGCATTATTTTTGGTTTCCCACCTTTTTATTGGTGTGAAGTCTGAGTATTACCAGTTATTATCAGTAATATCATTGACCCCACACTGAGCAAAGTTAATTTATTCATGGCAAAAACACCAAGATCCATTAATGTGGTTCGACCCACAACGGAGCTTGTTAATTACTGCCTCGGGCTGCATCGAAGAAGAGCAACAAGATTCAGCCAACATGTTCTAGAGTCTTGGAATTTGGACTTGTAATCGTTTTTATCTATGTGTTTGTTTTTTTTCTAATGTTTTAATGTTCTGCATGTAAATTTAAATTTTAGTTTCTAATAAGGCTGGGACGAGATACAATTCCCACAAGATGAGACGTGACACAAGATTGGGTTCATAAAAACAATATGTAATCTTCCTACAAATTTGGCCTCATTTTGCTGTCATTATAGCCTTGCTTTTCAGAACTACACAATTCACCAGCATTGATCTGTTTTTTATTTCTAAATAGTGAAAAAACATGTCAACATGTGTGCAAAACCTGGAAGCAATTGTGTCTCAGGTGATGAGATCTTATCCCATCTCTGTTCCAAACTTAACTTCACACTTGGACTACAAACAAGTATGTCACAGATGATTGGATAAAAAAAAAAGTCCTAAGAATCTTAACTAATAAATTACATAATTTCATTTATTACATGAAGAGAAGAAGAAAAACTAAATAGTAATAGTTAGGTATATTTATGTAGTACTTTTCCATTTTTCAATACACTCAAAGCACTTTGCAATCAAAGATCCACTCACCCAGTGTACACAAGCAATGAGGGTTAAGTGTCTTGCTTAAGGGCACAGGTCTCCCATAAAGTACTAACCCGACCCTACCCTTTTTTTTTTCTTCTTCTTTTTAAGCAAATATTATAAACACGCTTAAAACTAGAGTATCTAATTTTTATGCTGAAAACTGGAATTTTAAACTACTTCCTTACTATTACAAATACTTCGGCAAACAATAAAGATCCAACCTGGCCAGCCAGATGGTTTATCTCGCGATATTGTGAATTCACAAACATAAATAAACCATCCGGCCTTCCAGCCGCCCGATTGGTTTGAGAGTCCGAAACAGCGGTGTTCCAGCCCACTCACATCACAGCAGCGTGGTTTTGAGGCCCAATCGCATTGTAGCAGGGCGTGCTAACACAGGCTGTTAGGCCCTGGCGGCGCCTCCGAGTCTACTGTAATTCAAGCTAAACAAAGATGGCAGCTCCCGTGGATGTACATTTTGATGCTTTTTTAGCAGAAATACGGAGTGATTTTTTTTTTGAAAGAAGAGCGGTATGTGTGACACTACTTGTTCTATCCCACTCAGACATTGGATAACACCATTACAAGATGTTGCTGTGATTGGCTAAGCTCAAATAAGGTAGGCCGCTCACCCAATCAGCTCGAAGTATTTCACTAAACGCCCCACCTTTTCCAAAACGCTTTCAGCGAGTCAAGTTCCAGATGGATACTATGGAAGAACTCAAATCATAGTTCAAACAGATCCATCTGGCATGAGTCAGGTTAATATAGATCCAGATGAACCATGTTTTGTTTGCAGACTGCTTATGCAAGGCCCATCACCGAACGATGAGAACTAAAATACATTATTAATTATTGCTGCATTTAAAATATGCTGTTTAATGCAAAAGACAAACTTAAAAAAAAAAAAAAAAAAAAAAAGGTAGGTATCGCAGCTTTAACTAAAATCTAGGAATAAATAAGAATATGAATATAATTTTTTTCCCTCTCACCTGTTCCTGGTCCACATCATCGTCCCCTGTGATGATGATCCTCTTTTCGATGCGGGTCTCTGAGTACCCTCCCTTCACCGTCTAAAAACATAATTAAAGCAGATATAACCCATTTATCCGTCTCTGCAGAAGCTGGCTGATTGGACTTAATTACATATTAATGACATGCTTAGCAAATTCAATTAGCGCTGCATTACTTTGGTGACATGAGTAGTGGCTGAGGTAACGTTTTCAGTCATGAGGATGGGCGACCCTGCGCTCTCTCTGCCAAACGTGCTCATATGGACCTGAAAAAGAACAAACAAATACAATCACAGCATCAGTTAGTAAGTCAGCAGAACAAAGAGGCTGTTCAGTTATAATAATCGGCCAAAGTCAAGCCACATGCCTATCCAAATACACAAATGGTACTGAGAGGTATGAAGAATACTTGTATATAGTCTGTATATGCACGGACACTACACTTTTCTGTCTTTCAAGGTACTCAAAGCGCCTATTCCTTGCCCACTTGAGTGTATTTTCTTGCGATTGCTCCAAAAACTCACATTTCAAGTCAAACATAAAAGGTTCAAAATTGTTGGTTAGCCACTTTCCAGCAAAAATAATTGACATGTACAATAAAGTTCTGCAGTTTTTTCAACCATTGTAGATAATTTTCCTGTTTTAAAACCCTTTATTGCTAAATATATGAACAAAACGCTATGTATTTTTCACACTATAGCACTTCTGACTAAGAAATTTTGTTTTTTCAGGTGACTGCTCTCACTTGAGTATAAAGTTACTCTTCAAACTCCAATAATGTTATAGTTACGTACAGTATTGAGTGATTTGCACTTTTTTTTGCGAATACCTGACAAGTTTTGCTTCTCAGATTACATGAACTTTAAACCATGTGTTAAATGCGTTTAAATCTCAAAATGTGACAGTAATAGTAAGCAGTAATTTTTTTTTTCCAAATATATACATACATGAACAGGCATTTGCGTCACTACTATCTACTTTTTATAGAGTAACATTATTTTGACTTAATTATGACTGCTTTATTCACATTTGTATTTATATAACACAGGATTTGTACTCACCGGAGAAACACTTTGTCTTGTTGAGTAGGACACATCACTGAGACTGCTAAGACCATGATCCTGAAATGTAAAACGTGGATTTATTCAAGTGAGCACCAGCCTAAATACATTCTACTCTTATTATGACTATGACTATAAGAAGAATGACAAGAGTTTACCATTATATGAGTATTGTACCTGATCAGTGAACTCTACGATGGTGGTGGTGACTTCAGCTCCATTGGGCTGGGTCTCTGTGCGTATGTCTGTCTTTCTTGGAGCTGGAGAAGGCGTCACGTCACTGGCCTCTCGACTCAGAGGAGCGACAGCAGCCACACGACCTCCCTCTCTGTCCACAGACGACGACACAGGCACGGACCTCTTTGGCTTTTTGGGAACCACAGGCTGGGGAAATTAACAAATGTGCAATTACTGAACATTAATTTTTGCTGTTGTATATTGAGGGTTATTTTTGTTTACTACAATCCAATCAATTGTGATTCACTTTAATTATATATTATCTTTCATAAACACAAGCAGTTTCCAAATAGCTACACCATACAAATACATTCAATAGGAAAACAAAATTACCCTTTTTTTGTTTGTTTAAGTACCAGTAAACAAAAATCTAAATGTTTTGATTTGTGAAAACTTCAACAACTCACTTCCAGAACATGTGACTGTAACCTACTGCATAAATAAATATACAATTATTTATGACTTCAAAACAGAAGAATTTCTCTTAGTTTCTTAGTATTGATGCCCTTTTGATAACCTTCACAGCTTATTATTTGTCTAACTATCTAAATTTCTTACAGATTTATTAGTTAGGCTTGTTTGATAAGTCTGTATGTCTTATACAAGATTATTTATAGGTTTTCTGGGGGTGGCTTCTCAAAATAGCTCGAATACCAGCTTCAAAGCGAACAAAGAAATGTCTGATGTTCTGAATGCCTTACAGTCTTAGAGCGAAGGAGGCTGCTTGAAAACCAGTTGGATTTAGTTAGATTTTCGGATCTAGTTTTAGAGCCTTTCTCTGAGCATCTCCTCTTTGAAATCCCATGCACCAGAATCATATGTTTCCCAGTTACACCTCCATTTACTGGCTGCAAAGTAAATGACACTGGGTGATGGTGTGGGTGATTTATAGACTTCAAAAGAGTGCAGCTCTATCACAGGTCAGGCTCAGAGGAGAACAAAAAAATATCTCACAGGCGAAACTCCAGCTGTGTTTTTGATGAGGATCAGAATTACAAATGCAGAAAAAAAAATCATTATAAATTAAATATTTCTGGTGGTCACAATCATGCTCACCTGTTTCATGACCTCTGACCCCTCCATTCTTCGGGGCACCTCCTGTCGTACCTCCTCCGTCTGAACTGTTCTGGTGAGGGGCTGCTGCTGACTTTAGGCACAGGAGCGGCCACTAGAGGGGGCAGTGGTTCAGGGTGGTGCTGCTGCAGGAGGTCGATGCTCAGGCACAGGCCTCGGTCTGGGGACAGGTCTCTTTCTCCGAGCTCAGACATGCCTCGAGAAAACTCCTCCATGCCGCTGTGCAGGTCTGTGAGCACAGTGAAGTCCACCTCGGCCTCCAGACTGGACGTGGAGCTGACTGTGATGCTGGAGCACTTCCTCTCGATGCCCAGGTGAGTCTCCTTCAGGTACAGGCTTTCATGGTCCTGGTCGTCCTCCGATACAGACCCCAGGCGGCGCTCCCAGGGCTCCCTCTGTTACAGAGGGAAAAAGATACAGTAAACAAAATACATAGTTTACAATGTTTTATCTATGATCAGTTCACTAGACATTTTTATTCAAAGAGGGAAAAAGTACTTACAGATGTTTCAATAGGAGGCTCCTCGTGGATGGCAGGAGTGGGCGGCGTCTCCTAGGAAAAAAAAAACAAAAACACAACATTACAACTCTCACTGAACAGCAGAGTTTACGGCTAAGTCGCAACATTGTGCCTTATTTTGTCAAAAAATGAACAAAAATTTTAGGACAGTGAGACGTTAAGGTTTTTAGATCCGATGCTTTTAGGCTCACTGATTGCTTACTGCTGATTCAGAGAATGAGATAATTTGTAAATGGCTAAAGTTGAAAAAGCACCTTACCAGCTGTACATGCATAGAGCGTCTCTAAGCACCACTCTACATGAGTGCTATGGTAATGCCGTGCACTGTGGGAGACCTCTGGGTGCCTGTCAGGAGCGAGGGATTCATATCCTCAGTGCTGATATGAATGCCTAAGCCCTGAGACGATTGGCAGCTCTGCAGCTCTGATTACATCTCATTCACTTCCTTTTTCACTTTCTGCTACAGAGATGCCAAGGCAGAACATTTAGCTCAAATGCCCTTCTCAGCCATTTACAGGAATGCCACAGATATTATGTAAAAATATTTCAAAGAAAAGAAAAGGTGAAAAAAATGTCTTGCGCTCCTTGCAACAGCAGCCACCCTTTTTCTGTGAGGATGTTGGAAGGAGAGATACTTAAGGTGAATTACAGGGACGGTTGAAGCTTAAGCAATGGCAACTTTGCTTAAAGGCCCGGGACTCTGAAATGGCCAAGCAGATGTCAAGCTTTGCCAAATGGCTCAAAGGAAAACGCACTTAGCTTCCTGGTCATGGGCGAGAGCTAAGTCGACAATGATGCGATGCCAGCGGACGTGAATAGTGCTTTCTCATTCACAGTCACATGAGGGCTGATGCATGAAGGGGTCTTTAGTTTGTGTTGAACATGAGAAAAAACTAGCCTTGACCGAGGCTCATGCAATGCGCTACTGTCCCATGACAGACAAGTTTGGGGGCAGATGGTTTACCGCTTGCTTCTTGCTGCCTGTCTCCTGGCTGGACGTTCTGTGGTGGATGTGGCTGGTGTCCACGTGGCTGGGACGATCCCGGGACCACTGGGTTTTCAGTGGAAGACTTCGAGGTGGGGCTGAGGGGAGCTTAAATTCTGTGTTGTTTTGGATATGCTCTTCCTGTCTCATATTCCCTCTAGGTCCTACACAGTCACTACTATCTTTTTGGGCTGAAAAATCATTTCTATATTGCGTTGTTGCTGCCCCGATTTTGTCCCTCATGGTTAGTGGGTTTTCTCTTGCAATATTTAGGGGTGTAGCACTATCTGATGCTATCTTCGCTGTCTCGCTGGGCATATCTTGCAATTTTTCAGACCAATTCACAGCTTGAGAGCTTGAAGTTGCTCTGTTGTCCTTATTCAAAGATTTCTTAGATCTTTGCGGTTTTAAAGGAACCACTCTGGTGACTTCTGAATGGACATTCTCTGTCATGTTGCCATCTTGAAATCTCTTTGGGCCATCACCATGTTTAGTGTCACTCATTTTTTTATCATTGTCCTTTGGGTGGGATTCAAAACTGTGACAGTGCGGAGCATATCCGTTTTCATGAATGGCATGTGTATCTAATCCTTTGTAATGTCCGTTTGTCATGGAGGAGGGAGAAATGTCCTGGTATGGTGATACGACTTTTCGCTGTCTGGCTGGATCCCAAGGCATTTGTCCATTGTTCATGTGTGCGTCAGTCCACATGTCTCTACCCGAAGATGTCCTACAAGAGTCCATTGTCCCATCGTAAGCCTGGTTGTCAATCATTTTGGCATCACCCATCGCCTATGTTAACAAAATCGACAGTTGGATTAGCCTGCTTGTTCTAGTGATCATAGAATAACATTTTTAAAAAAAAAAAAAAAAATACAGTATGATGTCCTTACATGCACATCTTAAAAACAAGTAAAAAAAAACCAACTATGTTAACATTGTACAAGATTGTAAACTATATGTACAACAATGTATATGCCACAATGCTAATCCTAACCCTATACTTTAAATGAGTCATTTACAAGCATTCTTATTTGGCTAGAAAACTGCCTAATAAGCAGCTCACCGATGCTCTTGGAAACATGTTGTACATGGTTTATGCTTCTTGTTATTTATCATTTAATAAGATATTGTATTGCCATCAAATGCTCGTAAATGTCAAAGTGCTTGTAAACAAATTACTACTGCCCTAAAATGACTTGTGCAAATCGCATAAACCCATTGTTTATAGCAAAAAAAGGGTGTTTTTTTCTTTTCTAACTCTTGACTGATTTGCTTATTTATATGATTTCTTGGCTCTAGTCATTATCAGACAAAAACTATGTGTTAAGCCATATATGAGGACAAATGTATTAAATAAGTGATAACAAATCACAAGCATGACTTAGTACAGAAAATTGCTTCTTATCTTGTCCTGTTGAATAGGGCTTTAGAGATTTGAGAACATTTAATAAAACTGTTTAGAAACAAATACTTTCTTGATTCCAAGTATTTCAGAAGTGTACTTGTGTATGTAGGTCAGGCTGTACATAAACAGCCCGTACAACAGTTAATTGTAACATATTGTGCGGTCACAGACGAGTGGATGTGAGGAGACAGTTCTTACGGTTTTGCGTTCGGGCGTTCCTCCGGGAGACGTGGAGGAGGGGACGCGCTTTTGCTGTTGGGCTGCCGCAGAGCTCTCTTCAGCTCGTTGATGCTTGCCTGGTGCTTCTGAAGGACATCCTCGGGTTTGTCCAAGAACTGCTGCTCACACCAAAGGAAATATGGTTACAATAATGTCAACAGCAGTGTTAAAATCAAAAGGAAATTTTTTATGAAGTAAAAAACATCATGCAGCTGTTTTACACTTTCCTAATAAAGACAATACATTCACAATGTAAAAAAGTATGCTGCAATACAGTAATTCAAATCATTGATAACAGAAAACTTTTTATAACTTTGATAAGTGATAGTAATTAATAAGGATCTCAGAGTTTTTTGGTTAACTGATGTCATTATTCTGGTCAAAATATAATTACGTATAAAAACTGAAAGAGGCTTTGTTTTATTTTACTGTCTTAATGACATATACAGGGATTATCGGTCCACGTCACTTTCTGCTCTACTGCGCATGTCACCTGTAAAAAATACACTGTTCGTCTAGTTGGCTGGGGAAACTTCTTTGATAAAAAACAACAAAAAGGGATGAGAGCTAGTTGTTTGGATCAGGTATGAACCAGTATGATGGATATCTGGCTCTTGAAGAGACAGTGTTTTTTTTTTCTCTGCGTATTTAATGTCACCTGAATGTAACATGTATGAGTCAAAAAGATGAATTTCATTCACAAATGTTGAATTATCAGCATAACTTACATTCGAGCTGCGCGTATCTCCTGTGTTGTTGATCAAATAATTCCTCTATCCAAACCTTTTTTCAGCAATTCACACTTACGCCGCTTGTACATTCTTAGCTCTAACTAGCTTCCATTAGCATACTAGTATTGGTATGCTAATAGAAGCTAGCCTAGCCAAATGTCAACAACAGCAAAAGCATATGCAATCTGCTTTTTGCTATTTTCTTCAGAGACTGGGCTGTTTGAGGGTAATTTTCTCACAAAATTGTGACATCCTAGTTTTGAATAATCTAGTGGCACAACGTTTTCATTACTTTTAAGAGACACAGACATAACTAATGTTAAAACATAGCAAACACAATTATAGAATAAAAAGACAGACATTAAAGTAGAAAACAAAAACATTTACATAAATTCAATGTAAAATAATAAACCAGGGAGTTCTGACGGTCAACAATGGCACATGCGTGTGTACAAACGGTACCTCCTGTTTGGGCCGAGGTGCGACCACCACGTCCTGCTCCGACACAAGTCAGGTAAGGGGCGGGGTTAAAGAAGAACATGTGAGGGGCGGGGCCAGGACAGGTGAGGGGCGGGGCCAGGGCAGGTGGGAGCAGGAGGTGGAGGGTGAACAGACAGACGGAGCGTGCAGAGACAGAGAGGTGAGAACTGCAGGTGAGTCAAAGGCAGGCAGCCACACACAGACACTGAGCACTCTGTCACAGCCTGGACTTAACACAGCCCAATGATCGGCCAAGAGCACAGGATGGTCCATTTTAGATACGCCAAAGGAGAATTGATACAGTCACATACTGGCACAGTATTTGAATAGTAGGATTTTTTCAATTCTTCTTTGTACAAACATCAAATGATCACTTTGATTGAACCAGATGGCCATGCTTCTGTTACTAACACTTAGCACATGTTTTACATTCTTTCATATTATTGCATATTTTGAAGGTTTTCATCAAAAGTCCAATATTAAAAAATATAAATATACAAATATGATGCACTGTTTGTAGCGTAAACGTATTCTTGAGAAACTATAGTTTGTTATTTCGTGCATTAGAACTTAAAAAAGTGTAATAAAGCACCACTGAATTTAGGACTACTGGATGTAAAAGAAAGCTATTGAGTGATATGCTAATGCAGCATAAATGCTCTGGGCGGCCTCATTTTTAAGTTTTCAATGCAGTTTTCTGTATTTTGTAAGTTTTAAATGTGATATTCTTAATATGTGATGTAATTTTACCATAATTTAAAAATACATGAGGAAGTCAAAAAAAAAAAAAAAAAAAATCTAAATCAAATACAACTCTAACCCAAATGTTTCTGAATGAGACAAAGAGCCACAAACGGACCGGTCAAGAGCCGCATGCAGCTCTAGAGCCTTGGGTACGCCACCCCTGATTTAGAGATATAACTCACTTTACTGCAAAATAATCAACTTTCTGATGGTGTTGGTTGGAGGGAAATAAAAGTAAAACACCCCTGAGCAAACAAAAAAGTGAGTTAAGATTGATTTTCCTGACAGAAAACTCTCAGCAGTGGGAGATCTCCATGCTGAGTACAGAGTTGACGTCTCCACTTCAGTGACAGAGATGTTTAACAAGGATTAATGGGGCATCTTGTCTAAGAAGTGCCATATTGCCTGTTGAACTTATTGCTGCACTGAGGATGTTGTCAGATCTACACATGCATCCAGAGATTTATTTATTCACTGAATAATGAGCAGAGCTTAGGGCCATCTGCTAATCCAGCTATCCGGCATCAGTACTATTCATTTCTATGGGAACATGTGGTGACAGTTAGCATAAACAGATACTCTACTGTGAGTGTATCTAAGACAAAGGTAAAAGCCTGTGAAGTGAATCCCCAGCAGGACACGCTAAAGTCAGAATATATTAAATATTTCTGTCCGCTGAATGAACATGCTGTTTCCACGGATTACACCCATCCAGGAAATCCCAACAAGGAAGAACCAACATTCCCCTTGGACATGAAAAACAAGACAACGCACAGTTCATGACCCGTAACAGGCAAAACACACAGACACACACAGACCCCACGGCCAAAATACCTCCGGCTTTGAGTCTAGTGGCGAGCCTGCCTCCTCTCGCTGCGGGGTGGCACAGAGTGAAGCAAAATAGAGCAGATTTTAGCAGGAAGGAGAGAGAGAAAGCAAGGAGAGGCTGGGGACAGTTAGCTTTTAGGGAGGATTTGAGAGGATTAGAAGAGAAGGATAAATAGCTATGTTAAGATTTAAAGGTCACCTATTATATGTCTGATCTTTTCATAAAACGAGTCCACAAAGTCCAAAGGATAACGCTAAAATCTTCAAGGGGTTTTGTCCTTTAGATAAGGCAAGATATTAGGCCCTCTGAAATATCTATTTGATGTTTGGAAAGAGGCCCCATAGAGTATACTGGTGTTATCAAGATACCAAAATTTCAAACTCAATTTTGATTTTAAGAAATGTTAATGTGACTTTAGTTGTTCACATTTTTTTTTTTTACTGTTTTGACAAATCTCTGTATAAATATTGACATAGGGTCCAACAGGTCCAAATTGAGCACATGATGCCAATACAGACATGGTAACCCACATTTTGTCATTGTCAATCATCTTTATCCAATTATTGTATTGTGTTATAAAAGAACATATTAAGTGACCTTTAAAGTAGTATTAGTGGAAGCTGTTAGTTATTGGGTTGTAGACGACCAAAGAACTTCTAGGTAAGCAAAAATATGCTAAAAAAAACTCTTGAAACTGGTTTTAATATATCTACGAGTATATGCAAACTATCAAAATATTACAAATGTACTGTAAGTAAAAACTACCAAGTAAAAAGATAAATAAATACATTCTCAAAAGTACAAGGAAACAGTGTAAAAATGTTGATTAAACTCTCAAATCATCCTCATTACGCCATATAAATAAGTGTGCAAAAATTCAAATAAGCCACTATTGTCCAATTAAGACGACACACTGTAGGTGAAGAGGGAAACGAATGCATATTTAACTATATCAATTCAATACTTAAACACATAAATGAAAAATATGTATTGCAGGTTTTTCATGTTTTAATATTGAAATAAGGAATTGTGTGTGTAAAAACGGCCAAAAGTATGTGTAGTGTCTCACTTTAATTGACTCAATTAAAGTGAGACACTACACATACTTAAAAATAAATAGCAGTGTCTTTGTTAGCTTGTACCTTGACTTCTATGGTTTTGTGGGGCGGTGGAGAGACCCCAGAGTCCCGGGACTCCTGTGTCTGTGCTCTTGAGCCTGTTCAAACTCCTGATCTGTGAACTCGCTCTGGTCTTGGTCTTCATAATGGTACTGGTCGTGGTCCAAGTCCAGACTTCCCTCTTGGTCCAGATCCTCTCTGGACATGAACTGTGTGCGGTCACTGGAACTCCTCTGAGACAGCTGGTCCATGCTGTCCCCGAGAGCAGAGGCTAAGACACAATATATGCATCATTAAAATATAGCTGCAATCTGTTCTTGTGTTAGGAGAAAAGTGGTCATTTCATTTTTGTAACACAAAATATCACCATCATCAAATGTATGTGAAAGCATGCCCTATAAGAATAACTGCAGTAGCAAGTTTACTCCACTTATCAACATCAAATATATATTCTGCTCCCCTATGAGGTAAACTTTGTGTCTGATAATGCACTATTTAATAAGCACATTAATTCCCAAATATTTTCCTCTTGAACTAGTGATGCACCGATTCAATACTGCAGCACAAATCCACAAGATTATTCAAAGCATCTCATTTTATTTATTCATTTATTTTTGTATTCATTTAAAGTTGCTAATTTGTTGATAGCACAATAAATAACATTTACTTTACACTACAATGACCAATTTTCTAACAATTACACAAAGCTTTAGGAAGAAAAAGAGCTATTTTAAAGTGGTTATTGGAAGATACCTTATTATCAAAATTGGTACTGAAATTGAACAAGCTGGATGAGTGCATCCCCATAAACAGTCACAATATATTACAAGCAGTAACTAGTTACTGTAATGCATTCCTCATTTCAGTAACTATTTAGTTTAACTAAAACTAAAAATGTTGATAATATATTACTAGTTACAATCGGAGTAACTCAAGTTACTTGTATTAAAAAAAATTGCATTGATACTCTATTGAAAATGACACTTCAGGATCTAAACTCCTCTAAAACTGGTATAGAAAAGTTTCTGTGGCCCTGTTGACCTAAAGTTGAAAAAAATATTATGAAGAAAATGTGTGACTTCACATTTCTATGAATTAATCAAAAATCAAGTGCAAATGCAACAAGTTTAGTATTGAACAATATCTTAACAAATATGTGATTAGCTCAATGTAACTCAAAGTAACTCAAAGTAGTTTATCAGTTACATTTTTGAGACAGTGACATTGTAATACAAATGTTTTACATTTTTATCCTTTTAACTATTTTATGTAATAATATGTATTACAATTTTACAGTAACTTACCCAACACTGATTACAAGTGTCAGCATTAATTGTGATTATTTAAATCTCAGTCAATAAGTGTTTAGGACTTTGATTTCATAAAGAAGCTTATAGGCTTCAGAAGCAATGATAATATCATTCATATTCACTAGAGCTTGCTTTTGGTGTCATTCACAATAACACTTCAAGTTGATACGATGCCAGCCCTACTTGTATCAGATCATTGAGTTTGTCTCTAGCAGACAGGTGTATGTCCTCCTCACCTCCACCCAGGCTCCGAGGCAGCATGTACCTCTTGCTTATGGAGCGTTCAAACAAAGGGGCAGGTCTGTCGATCAGGGCGCTGGCCTGTCGAGTTTGGGCCTGAGTTCGCCCACTGTATCGGAACTTTGAACCAATCACAAGAAAGCCCTTCGGAGGAGGTTCAGGAGAACCAATCTGTGGGAAGATTATGGGGTAAATCTACTTTTTCTCAATGTAAGTTAGATTGTCAGTTAGTTTTAACACAAAAGACAAAAGCAGAATAGAGAGAGACAGAACATTTACACAAAGTACTAATTATGTCAATTATGTAGGCCGACTAATTGTACTAATCGGTTCATAGTCTGTCTAATTAGTCCTTGTCAAATTAAGTCTAAATGTAATTTATTTTCAACTGAACTATAATTTTGGGAAGCCCTTGATTGTTGATTCAGCTTGATTGTCGCATCAGTAATCGCTTACTGTATTTTTTGCCGCCAGAAGTATTTTCCAAATCTACCCCTTTATCATGTCTGTGCCACGAGTTTTAAGAACATCACAGTCTGAGGCATAAACACAGCCTCATCATACATTTTTGACATTTCATTGTTTATCTGCGTTTTCTTAGGAGACTGGGTTGTTTGAGAGCCAGATATGTACAAACTTTCTAAGTCAAGCAGGATGCTCATGTCAAGGACCACCTACATGGATATCTTTTAAATGCAGTACATCATTTTTGAATACTCAAGCATGACATGATAATGGTGACCTGGCAACCACAAATTTTCTAGCAACTAGTATTTTATCTGTCAATAGAGAGCACATTGCGTAATAATAATAAAAAAGAAACCACTTTTACTGATGACTGTACTATACAAATATATTTTTACAGATGAAACGGTCAGTCAAGTTTGTTGGATGCACGGCTGATAAAACATTTATCAGCATTCGCCTTTATTCACTTTGAACATTTGACTCGGTGCTTTAACACATTTTGGTACCTGAAGATACGTATTTAGCCTGAAGCTACAACCTTGTAAGTTAGTAGTAAGCTTGATCTGTTCACCTTTACTACATGCACCATTTAGAATAATATCTGACTGGACAAGGTGTCAATCATGACTGTGTGTTCTCAGCTTTATAATAGTGCTACAATAAATTGGCTTATAGGATTTAATTATGCATTCATTTGTCTAGACAGAAAGCCACATTTACGTTTAATGCAGTCTGCATGGTTCAACAGTTGCTCATACAAATAATTGAAATGTTGCCTGTGAATATTTGTAAGAGAAATTAGCATAATTATTCACAGACATTGACAAGAGCAGTAAATACCTTCCTTTTCTATTGTTTATCATTACCATAACATAATAAATCTGTTTAATGCATTTGAGTGGGTTGTTAACGTATTGTCTGTCATCGTGTTTTCGCATTAGCGTCGCACTGCATCAACAACAGTCTTTAGTGTTTTTACCTGAAGAAAGTGTGGTGCTCGATGCAGACTTTCCAGAGTCTCTTGGAAGCCCGGTGGTTAGGCAGCTTGAAGCCTATGGTGCTCTCAAACTGCTCGTACTGAAGGAGTGAGGGACAGAGGTGAGGGGAGGGGGTGAGAGAGTGAGGAGAGACAGTGAAGTAACATCTAGACAGTGGTGGGGGAGGTATCACAGTTTGTTAATTGAGTAATAGTCTATAATCTAGATAGAGGAGCAAAATTACTTTTAGAGTCAAAGGTGTTTTGAGTAGATTTTTGGGAGAGAAATGTGTTGATTTAGGTAAAGAATCAATCAAATTCTTTGTCAAACAATTATATATACTTAGGGGGAAACATCTCACGAGAGCAAACCATCATTAGAATGTGTGCACATGTAAAGAACAATTTCTTTTGTTTATGCATATTGGGAATGGTCATGGGAGTATTTAGTTGTGTATTTTTGAGCAGTTTTTGTAAGTGACAGTGTCCTCCAGATAGAGACTTTGTGTTCTGACAGAGATAATTAACCCACAGATTTGTTTTTGGATAGGCAGCTTCACTTTAAAACTACAGTACTCTTGGTTACATTGGTAATATTAATGTACACTTTTCTCAGGTTACACAGTTTTAAAACTTCTCTTCAGCTTTAATGACAAAGAAACTCCAAAAGGGGGCTTGTTGTCATCTTTATCATACAGCACATTTAGTCAAATTTAGACATACCATTTACCATATTCAAACATTTTCAGTTTAACTAATGCAAGATGCAAGAATGCAAGAAATCATGCTGTGGAACATTCCAGGCAAAACCAATACAGTAAAATATCTCAGTGGAAACTAGCAGACGGCAGATTCCACATGAAAAAATTGCCTATTATTGTTAATGTCTGTCACTGTCAGCTAATCTCTTCTGATGCCTTTCCCTCTCAATTATTCCAGCAGCAAAACACTTACAGCCACCTCAGGCTCTCCAAGTACATGGGAAGTCATTATTCCTTGAATTCTATGTATCTGTTACTTAGGAAAATATGTTATGAATACCCAAGAATGGTGTTCCATGCTCCTTTTTATAACTTAGAAGTAGAAACAAGCATTATAGCTATTATTTACCTGAATCCCTATTTAAGATGTATTCTCCACAAATGTGTTTGGCTGTAAGTGCAAAAGTTTATCCATTCAAAAACTACTTATCTCTATAGTTTTGTTTGTCTTTGTACTGTTTCTTGAACAGGTCCTTATCTGACTATGCTACATCTTGTCCAGGAAGGCTATTGTAGATTATTACTGCTTCATTCCATTCACACAATACAGAAAAAATACCTTTATAGGCAGTTATTGAGAAAAACCCGCACTTGAGGCGAATTCAAATTGACAGCCAACTTAATAGGATAGACGCTCCGAATGGCCTCGCTTTTCTCTATAAAGACGTAATGTCAGTTTAACAGTGGATTTTAAGTACACCAGAGATACCCCTTAAGGCTCAAAAACAGCAATTTATAATCTTTGTTGCGAGTTGAAAATCAGGGCACGGCATAATGTGCTGCTAAAATCCTTGATAAAAAGTAAATCTTCTTGAATGGACAGGAAAAAAGTGAACAATGATGAATGAAAACACAACCTCAGTCTATGTGAAATCACAGTTGGAAAAGCTTGGAAAAATACTTGAAATATGAATAACAGAAGTAACACTTTATCAACGTGAATTACTATTTAAGCCGCTTGGGAAAGACATAATGCTTCCACCCTTATAAAATGCGCATATTGTCTAAATTCGCATAAGTAAGCGAATAAAAAGGCGAATTAAGATCGTTTCATCAAGCGCATAACTGGGTGTTGTTATGGCAACATGAGCTGTCATAACACCGCTGATCCAGCAAGGGCGATACGTGCACAGTCTGTTTGGCTTCACTTTTTTTTCACAGCGCAGATTCTTCATATTAAGTTGTTAGCGCAGAATGCTCGTCTTCTGCAACTTTACTGGTTATCACTTTATTATGCGATGGATCTGTTTAACAGCGAAATAAAGGCTGTGTTTGTTTTTAACACAATCCTCCGCCGTGGAAAGGACAGCTCTGAATCACCGCAGTGTTGGACAAACAAAACTTCACGGAGTTTTTTGATCAACAGCGCTGTGTTTCTCCGGGTTAATTTTGTTCGACTGACCTCAGCAACATGTTTGTTTTTGTGGTGTAACGGTGCTGCGTGTCTGCAGCATTTGGACAAAACTACTCAGTCTGTATGGATTATTTTGCCTTTGTTTATCACCTAAATCCTCCTCCAGCAGGTACGTAACCCGAGGGTCCGTGGTTTTTATTCGCTTATGAGTTAAAGCGAATAACTGCGTTTCCAGCTTTCAAATTCGCTTCAGCCGTTATGCGCATAAAGAAATCCACCTCTAGAGAGCGTATAAACTTTATGCGCATTAGGGATTCTAATGCGATATTTGCCGTTTCACGTCCAGGACTTATTCGATACTTCTTAATGCGCATTAAAACAAGGGGTGGAAACGCAGTTAATGATGTAAATTTAACAAGTGAGACGCCGTGAAATGAAATCTGAAGCTATGGCTCTTTACCAAATTAGGCTTAACTTTGTGCTTTCGTTGAAGATACGAGGTTTTCAAGTCAAGTTATGCATGCAGTGACAGTGCGGTGGGAAATAAAAGAAGAAGAACGTAAAAAGCAAACAAACCTCGCCCGGACGGATCTTGATGTAGAAGTTGCTCCGCTTGTATGAAATTTTGAGGATTTTGGGCCAAGCAAAGCGGTTGATTCTGAGGCGATCTCTGTAGATAAGAAGACCACTGGCACTGACGCCAAGCATGATGTCGATACTCTCCGAATCCTGAGAAATACACAACATAAGAGGTCAAAGTGCAGATATAGAAGCATAGTTTAGGTTTGAAGGTGATCTGGTTGCTATGGTGATTAATTAAAGGTGCTATTGTGATGCACCATTATTAAATTGTCTTTTGGGGGCAGGGTTTGTTCCTGGCAGTTCTTATTTATAGTATATCACATACAGTGGTATCATACATAGTAGCTATTTTGTTCAGCATTCTTCATTGCTCTTCTGCATGTTGGCAGAACAAACGCACAACAAACAGAAATATAGAATTTTTACATTTTTTTTTTTCACTCCACATGCTTTGTTAATTCATCTTATGCATTCTGAGCCTCCAAATTGTTTCACTACAAGGTGTTTTTAAGCACTTTTCACAACACTTAGGAGCAAGGTGTGCCGGCAATATGCTAACAATAGTTAGCTACTAATAACACATTGAGTCCCTGGATTTTAGTGAATAAACAGTACAGACGAACAACTCCAAACTAATTGATACATCAACAGTGTATATGTGTGTAAGTTTCATGTTATTTTAAGATTTTTTCTTTCTTTCTTTCTTTCTTTTTTTTTTTTCTTTCTTTCTTTATCCATTCATTCATTCGCTTGACTAGTTTATGATAAAGCATGAGATATAAGACCGTTGTTACTTATTTATTGAATGCAAAGTTTTTTGGGGGAGCTCCCACGTTTCACTCATTTACTGCCTGATGCATAGAAATCTATGCATCTATTCTGAGGCAATAGTTATTTTGCAAAGACAAAAATAACAAGACGCACAAACATAGGCAAGTTTTCTTTCCAAAATGCAAATGTAGTCCTTTTTCTGACCTCACCTTTTACCCTCAACATGACGCTGAATGACCTGAGCTGATAAAAGATCACAAGGTTTCTGACCAATGAGATCACCAATTCAGCTTCATATTTTCTAATGTCAACATATTGTTTTTACATTGACTTTATGAGTTGTTTTCTCTGAATACCCAAAATAGACTGATACCAGAGCAGACAGGAAATAGCATTTATGTCCTTAAAGCATAATGTATGACAAGAGTGATCCAATTGTGCAAAGATTATTTTATCTTTAAATAACAACCAAACAGCTATGAATAAACAAAGGTGAAAATGCTATGTTCTTCCTTCCCATCAATATTTCACTTAAATAAGAGAGCTGAGCACACTTTGTCCAGTGTCTCGTTCAGACTTAAGTGTTCCTTTAGTCTAGTGGTCAGCCAAAACAATGCATCAGCCTCAGCTTGTGTTGGTGAGTCAAGGTTGAATGTTGGTGAGCTAAAATGTTCTCAAACGAAACAGTCAGATATTGTCACTTTGTTTCATTTATTATACAACATCCTTTTTAACATTTGTGTCATTTATCATGGGTTATTCGTAGAGATTTTGGCATAATATATCTTCATTATAAGTGGTAAGTATGTTTCACAATGTTCAAACTGTAAAATCTGTGCATCTAAAAATGGGTTTGAACAAAATAGTGGTTACAAATTCTATTAAGCAATCCATTTTGCTGACACCTTTAATCTCTTGAATTATGTTATTGGACGCTTGGACAGACTGTGCTCTGTCTGTCAAAGGGACGCATTATTGGAAAACCTTCTTCTGACAAGAAAGTGCTCATTATTAGCCCCTGTTTATTTGCACCATGTCTGTTTGCTAACTTTTTTAAATGGCTTTTTATTCTTCTTTATTCTTTGTAATCTATTTTGTGTTACTAGCCATATTTGCTATACTTAGCTTTTTATTGCAATCACAAATGTCCATTCATATTCACTGTCCCAATCAAATATGACAATTATATTCTCATCAATTGTTCTTTTTTTAGCAATTATTAGTTCATGTATTATATGTGTGGACAAGCACAAATACAAGGTTCAAAGTTGAGATTGTCTAAGAAGAAATAATTTAAATAAGACCTATTGTGCTTCTGTTGTTTGCTTATTTCACAATTTTCTCCATTTATACCAAAATTTACTCAGATATAATGCAAATCCAACACATATCACAGCCTAACGAAAATACAATTGCAGAATGAAGTTAAGAAGAGAGCTGTGATGGTGCAGTGTTTTTAACGTTTAAGATTACTCAAGAATCAAGAGGTAAAATGAGAAGAAAAATAACACAGATGAAAGCTCATAAAAATCAACTTTTCATAATAATACTCTTTTAATCTTTACCTTGGCTTGGTGTAGGTCCACTCCATACATGGAAAGCTTCTTGGCATTTTCTAGAAAGTTCATCTCCGCCTCTGCTGGACTCATGCCCCTGCAATTCAAATGCCACATGAATCCTGTCCCATTAATATTCATTGAACAATCCCAAAACACTCTCAGAAAATCCTCGTACATTTCTCATTACCAGTGTTTTTGGGCCTGACCTGTAGTTTCTGTGCAGCTCCATCACTCTCTCCTCCAGCTCTCGTGTCTGATTCGGGGCGAAGCGAAAGTCGTTGACATAATCGGGACCGTGCTCTTCTGGTTCATAGTCGCCTATTTCTGCCTGAACAGTGTAGGAACCTAAGAGCGCGTGTGTGACAAAGGAACAGGGCAGGCGTCCGGACAAGATGTCATCGCGCAACTGGAGACACAGGTAATATCTGTGAAAAAAGAACTTCACATAAGCACACAAGAAGTGTAGACTTTAATACATTTATTTGAGTGATTTAGGAGAGAGACTGTGTGTGAATAGGAACAAGTCACATTCAAAGCTGTCATCAAGAAAATATCTGCTCAAGTAAATAACTCAGATTTAGAATTATATATTGTTATAACCTTCCAAATAAATCTGCTTCTTTAAGATAAACGTCATCATCATCATTGTCCTGTGTTTAATGCTACACCTTAGTTTGTGAATTCTGCTCATGACAATGGCATTAAAAACTTTTCTGATTCTTCAGTCGACTGAGAATCAGCTACTGCTTGACATCGAGTTCTGACAATAATAACTTGTATTTATTTAGCCCTGTTCTGAAATCCCAACATGAGTAACTCAAGTGTCTGATGCCCTAAGATAAAAATGTGAAGTCAATTATAAGTGTTGTGTGAGCAATCACAGAATCTCGAGCTAAACATTTTTTGTAATTAGCGTCAAACTGTGTGCAGAGTGCAGCTGCAGGACCTGGAGTGATGAGTAATTAAGATATCATTTGCCATCCAAAAGTCACTTTTTGAAAGAAATATTTTTTTCCAAAGATCTTCGAGTGATGCAACATGTAATTGAGCTTTCACCACACAGAACTGATAAATGCTTGGTGTTTCATATCGTAAACAACAAAGTGTTTGTAATTGTATAGATTAAAATCACAGACATCATTATTTTGACAGGCTCTAATCAAACTGTGATTAGAATGTATTGTATTTGATTGTCAAGTGTTTGCTATATGTTATTATGGATAATGTAAACAGTACATACTAAACAAAGCCTTATTTATACAAACTGAGTGATGATTGGTTTGGCAGCTTATTTGCAATCAAATCCTATTCATGTTAACTTTAAGTGCAGCCAGGCCAGTTAAACAATCATGATGTTTAAGTAACTTTGAACAATTGAATAAATCTACTCATTGTCATCACAACATACTTGATATCAGTTATACTGTGTTAATATAAAAGACACAAATATACAAGACTTGTTGTAATGTATACTAATAAAAAATGCATTTGCACTTGACTTACAAAACGTTATTGATTAATTACAACTAATCAATTATTGAAAAAAAATGTCAACTAATGGAGGTATTGAATGATGGTTAACTGTACTTTATATAAGCTTGAAGACAAGATGGCAAATAATTGTAGGATTTAGATTGAACAGCAATAACATGGACAATGTGTAACATTTCTGTATTTAATGGGAGCATTATTATGTAGGTCAACATGTCAACTCAGTCACCCAACCCATGCCACACTGCCCTACTTTACGTTGGTAACTATGCTTGCAAAAGTCAACTTCAGTTTACTTCAGAAATTTGGGTAAGGTTAAGGTTAGGATTAGTTTTAGGCGTAGGTTTAGTTAATTTAGTTAAATTTAGAGATTTGGGAAAGGCATGTTCACAGAGTTGTGGCATAACTGTTGGGAGGTTAGGGTCAGGTCAGGATTAGGGTTCATAATTTAAGCTTTGTCTAGATCAGATGTTGTAAACGCTCATATTCACTTAACTGTTGTGTTCTAAATGACAAATTGAAAGAATTTTGAAGTCCCGTTTTGAGCTATTTATTCCATGATCTGTATCCAGCATAATTCGCTCTAAACAGTTGTCAACACATTCAATACTGCACAGCAGCAACCATGATCTTGTTTACATTTCCATCTCTCTCCTCTCTCTGTGTGTCTCTTCTTGCTTTCTCTCTCTCTCTCTCTCTCGCTCACTCTCTCTGTCTTCTCTCTCTCTCTTTAGCATTGATGCCTTATTTTCCGTGAGATTGTTTTGCTCTCACCTAGTGATGTCTTCGATGAGCACTGATGGGTCTGGAGGATAAAACTTCACAGAGAACGCAAACACCCAGGATCCCACTGCGAAACATCATCACTAAATTCTCACTTCAGTATTAGACGGCAGGTCTCTCTTGTGTGGGCCTGTACTTACCTCGAATTTGCTTCTTAATCTCTTTGGAAGGATCCAGCCAATTCTGACAAAACAGAAAATGCAGTTTCTCTTTGAAATCATCACTTTTCCCAGTCATTTTTATTCACATTACTAAAGGAAGTATAGACCTATTTTTTTGTTATTTAATTAACAATAAATTGTGACATATCTGTACATCAGTGGTTCTCATTTTGTTCATTGTTACACAAAATGCATTGAAATTCAGCATAAACAGCCCTGTTGACTTACTGTTCAAAACTGAAGAACTGATAAACCTCTTCATTGTAAAATAACAAGCAGCAGCTTTTCTAAATCTATTCTACATCAAAAACAGTCAAAAATGTGTGATATACAAATGTTTTCCATCTGAGCCTCAGCAAAAGCTCTTTTGAATTTCCCATATTTGTGATGTCATAAGCAGATCTCTGGGATCTTCTGCACTGGTATTAAGCTCATACATCATTCAGACTCACTTTCTCCAGCATTAGAATATCAGATGATTTTACGCCTTTTTTGCGTAAATCACCAATAAAATGTACGAGTTTTGGTTGAAGCCACCTGGGGACATTTAAAGTTTAGGCTTCAAGTTACTAAAACGGGTAAGTTTAGGTCTGGGGCTTGGAGCAGGTTAAGATTAGGATAGGATTTTATTATTTCATATAAGAACACGTCTTAACAACCACCATAGAAATTAATGGGACTGCGACACGTACCATATTCACACAAAACAGTCGTGAACTCGTGCTAATCATACGTAATTTACATGTCCTGTAATGGTGTGGTAAATCTTGTGAGATCAAGCTCGAGAAACACATGACTGAAGCATAGAATTCCAAATTGTTGTTTTCAATTTGTCGTTTGTTTGTTGGAAAGTGGCTACATGAATATTTTGAACCCAGAACCTGAATTTAGTAATGTATAGAGTAACACTTAAAGTAAAGTAAATACATAAATGTAGAGGAATAGTGAACACAAGATTTTTAGGAGCACTCTCATGTGTTGGCTGCAGGACCATTTTCTCAAACATGCTTGCGCTAATAATGAGCGAACACTGTTATAACATTGCTAAAAACCCACAGATTTTACTGTGTATTTTTATCCCCTTTAAGAGTTAAAAGACAAATGGAATACAGTAAAGTAGATAACAGCCTTTATGAGCATGGAAAGCCACCATTTAGGCTCGATAAATGCCAGTCCTCAATGCTTGATGTTGCTGGAGCTTTTGTGGGCAATGTCCCGTCTTGAAAAGGCCACATGAACCAATCACATTTTAAAGGTTAGAAGTCACAGATGCTATTGTCAAACTGTGAGTGGCCAATAATGAATAAAGGGCGTTTATAGGACAGAGTTAGCAATTCACTTTAAAATATTTTTAGTAGACCTTCTTCTCAGGGGATCTGTTCATTATTGTACATATTAACCCGGATAGATGATTATATAGAGTGCATACGAAAGGGTAAATACAATGTGAATTTCAACGCTGTTGGCTAGCATGACTTGGCACAGTTCAAGAAGCAGAAGGTCAGAATTAGCAATTGTATTCATTTATATGTAAAATATGATGCATAACTTACAAGCTTGTACTGATTTTGCAAAACAGTAGGTCAACTGAAATTGTGCCAAATGTAGAATAACTTATGGCAATCTTTAATTACCAATGAAACCTTTTTCGCCATCGACTACTTGATAGACTCAGACGTTTTAGTGGATGAAGTTTAATAAATTACAAGTAATAAAATAAGTTATCCCAGCTTTAAATTGTGGCTCCAAGCTTTGTAGTTGTGTTCATATGATGTCACAGCATCCTAGAAAACACCAGAGATACAGTCGGCAATACGTCATATTTGGGGGTGTGGCCTGCAGTGAGGAAAATTCATGGGGAAATCCCATGTTAAGATAATGGGAAACTTTCACCTCTTTTTAGATGTTTTCTGGTGATTTAAGAGTATATTTTTAGCACAACTATTCTAAGTCAAGTCACAGTCAGGTTTGAATGGAAGTTGTTGAAGTGGCGTAAACAGAAAGCTAGAATCATGCATGTTAGCATTTAGCTTGCAGCGTTTGTTAGCATTGTTGGATATACATATTTGGACCATTTGATAACTTTTTCATCTTCATCTCTATTTGACACAATATATTTCCTTTAGTCCACATTTGCTGTTTTTTGAGCAGTGAGTGATGAAGCTGTTCTTGTTAACCATTAGTGGGCATTCCCTGTGATGTCGACTGCATCTATATCAAATTTGTAGACTTCAATGTTGTATACTTCTTCAAAAACAGTAAATCTTCCACTGAATTAGGCCCTGCCCAGTAATGTTGCATTGTAGAACATGAACACATCTTATTGCACCAAGCAAAGTGGCATTTTGTTTGACAGATACAAATAAAATCTATAAGAACGGAAAGTCAAGTAATTCAGCTTTCCAAAGATTTAAAATATTTGCTGGTAGAAATAGCAAACATTATTGCAGCTTTTCTCCCGAGAGTAATATATTAAGAGTTGTGTGTTTTTGTCTGACCTTGGAGTTGTCAGTGTCTTGGAACATGAGTCCAAAGTAGTCCCTCTCCAGCAGGTTCAGATGGCCACACACCATGTCCAGCAGCGTCTGTCCTTTGGCAAATTTCTGCAACACACACACACAGAAGCATAAAGAAGGGTAAGAGAGCGTAGACAAGAGCCCGGGAGGGTAAGAGACGCCTCAGCAGGAGGTGAGGACAGGACACAGGGCAGAGGCACACGGACATGCCAAATCAGGCAGTCAAAATAATACATAATTCATACATGGATTAAATTTGTTCCTATTAGAAAAGCGGGAACACATGAGATGAGCAGGTTTCTTATCCAAGTTATATTATTAAGTATAAGTGTAACTGAACATGGATTTTAATTCTAGGATTTAAACCTAATTTCAAGCATTTGGACTAATTTAACCTTGTTTATGTTTGAGACATTTAAGTGTTTTGAGTTTATTTCAAGCCAAATGATTTGCCAATGGGTTAAGGAAACTGTTCTTACCCTATTGGCAAATATTTGTTCTTGTTATAAGCCTAATTTCCATCTAACGAGCTAAAAATGTATTGAAACCAGTCAAATATTCTACATTACATAAGCAATTAAATCTTATCCAGTTAAAACAAATCTGGATTACAATTCTGATACCAAGCCATTTTGAGCAAGTTTAGATGTATAGTTTCTGCAGCGTATTTTCACTGTTGGCCATATAGTGAATAAAATATAGTCTAACAGTGATTTAACATAATATCATGCTTCTGTGAGCTCAAGTGCAAAATGCTGACTGTCAACTATCACGGCTCATTTAATAGAAGTCATACATTATTTCCAGTGAATTTACAGCACATTTTACAACACAAAGGGCTCGGCACCTTGGACATAAACCTCTATGTGCCTCCCTGAGCTGTGGGAGGAGCCTGTGCACCTCGTGTATGCCCATATAAGGCCAAGACCTTACATCATCTGATAAAGAGGCCACGCCTGTTTCCTTGATGCATCTCCAAGGGAAACCTGGCTCCTATAGTGACAGTGGAGCCAAGCAGCCGTTACCCTGGCAACATAAGTTAATAGGTTTCCTGTGTCTGCGCCCTCCTCTTCCTCTCTGTCACTGTCAGAGTGGATACTGCGAGGGAAGAAACCTTTGTTCAGGCTGTGCAAAAAACGGATTTGAATACAAAATACAGAATTATGAACTCATATCTAATTGCAGACAAAAGACTCTGGGCTGCAGGCACATTGTACAAGCTATATCAGGAATAGGTGTTCATATGATATAACAATAATGTAGAGCTTAGGTAGAGATAGGTCTGACTTTTATGGTAGAATTCACCGTTTTACTGTCAGATTGTGGATTTTCTGTTAAAGTTGATTGTTTATATTTTTGTAATTACTGAGCCTATCCATGTGAAATTAAAACTGGCACAAAGTATTCTTAATGTGTTCACTGTTATTTTAAAAAGCAATAGAATTTGTTCATAACAGCTTTGGAAAGTGATGCATTTATCTTACTCCAAAAGCTATACCAGAGAGTCTATTGTACATAAAGTTAGTGCGAGGTAACTTGGAGAAAACCAGACAGAAAACCAGCCTCTTGCTCAGAGACAAGAGCACTAATGCAGTGTTTTTCAACCAGTCTGCCAAGGAACACTGGTGTGCCTTGAAATTCTGCCAGGTGTGCCTTGAAAAATCTCTATCTCTATATCTCATAATCTCTATGAAGATTTACCTACACTTACTGGAATGTTCCAAGATAAGACATTACACACATTTAACATGCATCTGTTCATAGGTTATGAAAAAAATGCTATTTCATCGTGAGCAAGGTTGCCTCTCCATAGATCTGACCTGTATCACTTGGGTTAGTTGTGTCACGCTTCTCTCTATTCAGATAGATAATATATTTAATAGAACATTCTAAGCACAGCAATACTAAAAGCAAGCAACAACTTCTCCAGAGAAGCTACATAGTTCCTCTTTAAAGTCCCATAGACATTTTTGCAAAAGGAAATAACTTTATGTTTTATAATGTGATTTGGCCATATTTAGAAATTTTTTAAGCAAAAAAGTGTGCCATGCCTCAAAAAAGGTTGGGAAACACCAAGCTAACTGACCACCACCACCATACCGTCCAGAGTAAAATAACACTTTTGTTCTGCATATTACACAGTTTTTCCAAAAACAAAATTTATGAAAATGCCAAACTTTAGAATGTCAATGCAACCAATTCCTTGATATGTGTCCCTTCTAATTGATTGTAAAACTACTAATTTGTCTCGCAGTTGTATCATGGATCGGAATATGTTGCAAAGCAATGTTAGTGTCCTGAGGTATTTAAGGCCTGACCTGCTACAGTCACCTCTGGGATTAAAATGGGATTAAATAAACTCAGTCAAGGCGACTAGACAGAATTATAAGCATTAGGACAGAAAAGTGTGAGCTGCGAGTGAGACTATGAATGTCTGTTCAGAAGGGATTTCCAGTTTGAATCTTCATGCAGAGAAAATGTTTTTGCCATTATCTTATTGTAAAATCAAGAAGGAATTCTGCATTTATTTCTTTACATATGCAGATTCAAATGTGTGTGTCCTAAACAGTCTCAAGATGACCTAAAGTGTTCATTCCTTGTTCTATATTCTAATGCTAAATTGAAGCAGCAGACAAAAACTTAGGGAAGCTTGCAAATAATAAATGGTGCTGGTTGTAAACACTAATACAGACATATACTACAATAGGTTTGTAATTGTTTTGTAATTATATTGCTACAAGCCTCTCAGGTGGGCCCTGGACCATTACTGCTGACTCAGAGCTGGCTGATGAGATTTGGTTGTCAGTTGTAACCAATCACATTTCTGTAACAAGCTCTGCCATCTTGTGTTAGCAGCTATTTGCCCGTTCAGTCTATTTATTGCTAATGGTTTTAGCCGCGCAAGCAAAACAAGAATGGACTGTGCGCTTGTAAATGTGGTAATAGCTGTTAATGAAGAAACCAAATCTACTGCAGCTAACAGACTGAAGCTAACAACTAACAGTACAAGAACAATCTGAGAGAAAACATGTTCAATAATGAGTTTTAAGCATCTAAATTCTCATTCTAATTTGATATTAAAGTACACTGTTCAATTTTAGGTTCTTCTGAAGATGTCACAAGTCAGATCTGTGGAAAAGTAACTTTCAAATACTGGCACTTGTGTTTTGACCGTGGAAGGCTTTTGTGTTTGTGTTTCAATAGAAGTACTAGATTCTAGCTCATTGTTTTGGGACATTTTGTTCCAGCTCATACAGCATATCAAATAAGCTTAAAGTGTGGTACGATGTTTATCGTCAGTTTCACATACACAACATTATACTGGCATTTATGCTTCAAATATAGAAAGTAAAGCATAAACAAGTCTAAAGTAAAACATAAACTTGCAATGGACCTTAAAAACAATAATGTATTCACTCAGCCAGAAGTCCTGCTGAGCATCATAAATGTGTGGCTTCAGCCCACAAAAACACTAACCACAGTGACCCTTGGGTGGACTTTATACAGAAGGACCTGCAAAGCAATATTCAAATGCATTTGACAGTGAGATCGGGACTATAAATCATATTGTACGGCCAGAAATTATTTAGTTTTTGACATTTTAAGTGAGCCAACATCTTACTCAGCAAATCTCCTCGTCTGCTATTTATGGAAATGCCTCGTCCTGTGTAGTGGACTTTTGAATTGTGGAAATGAAAGTCAAAATTGAAATGAGTTTGAATGACTTTTTCAGTTGTTATGAAACCCAAAAGAACCAAGTGCTTTAAGCTGAATCCACAGTGAATATACATTTATGTCATTTTGCTACAGTAGGGAGCAAATAAAGCAAGTGCATTGCAGATCGAGAGCTTGAAAACAAGAGAAATGTTTTTAAAATGTGCTGACCGGTTTCATCATCCTATAAGCTCTTTGAGAAGCTGACTGCTGAGCCCACATGAATCTTTTATACAGTGAGGCCTCAGTTCATTAACCACACACTTGTATGCAGCATGGCTGAAGATGTTAATGTGTTGTGGTTAGTGCTCTTGTGTGAGCATAGCCTTGGGCAAACACACTGTATAGGAATGTTACAGTAACAAGAGAAAAGGCCTTGGATGATAAACATGCACACTGTGCAGGAAATGAGAAATTACAAGTTTAATTTGTCAGTCAAACAATTTACCATATGTTCACAATGAAATGAAAACAAGTGCAAGTCTGGCATAGTGACAGTGTTGGATTGTAAATGGTATGAAAGAACAGCATTCACTAAAACCATGGGTGAGATAACACATTTTAAGTAGTGAAATATTTTAGATATGTCATGTTAAAGCAATGGTATTCATAAGAAAAAGTGCTCTTGTCCTGACCTTGTGATCATCAAATTCTGGAATATACCGTCAATCTATTACCTATTTATCACCTCAAATATTTCTGCTACATTTACAGTTCATAAACATCACAACAGAGTTGCACTTTTGTTTACATAGCTCATTAGTAACATTAGCACTGCAGCACAGCATGTTTATAACGGCAGAAGCACATAAGCAGTGCAGGAGTAGGTTCACAGAGGAAAGTGAACTGTAGACACAAGCTAAAGAGAAAATAACACTGATACGCCCACTAATGAACCTGTTGGAGGTTTTCCTTTCAAAAAACGCAGGGTGTCACTCTGAAATGTTCTCCAACTGGAAATTTAAAGTCCTAATAGAGATTTAATGGTGATTTCATTGTTTTGTTCAGAAAAGTAAGATTATTAGTCTCACCTTATAGAAGAGATTTGAAGTTTAATTTGGCACTGAAATAAATGTCAGAAGAGTTGAGTTATAAATCTAAGTAGAATGTTATAGTTCCACAGCAATTTTATGAAGCACCCAGACATGAATTCAGAACTGTCAGGCAAATTCTCAAACGCTATAAGTATTTGAGTATTTACCATAAATACAGCTGACAGTATTTGATTTTGTAGAAGCCGTGGTGCGTGCTGAAATCAGCTCCAGCTTAAACTGTCTCATGTGGAGAAGAAGTACAACCATGTCCACCTCAAACAATATGTCGGGTCAGCAAGATCAACAGCTGAGTAATGCAGGAGGCGAGCTCGAAGTGCCCTCGGTAATAAACAGGAGACACAGATGGGGCTGCGGTGAACCGAAGAATATGAATAAACTATGAACTTCACGTTTCAAGAGCTGGAGCCAAAAAATGCAAGACTGAACAGCCAAAGTTCAACTGTCAGGGTGAAAGCGGCTCAGCAGGAAAGTCTTTTAAGTCCAGATGTGTAAAAATGCTGCTGCTGTGATGGAAGGATCTGTGCAATATCATACGCCAAATCAGAAGCAACACAGTGAGAACAGTGTTTAGCATAAGTTTAAAACCAAAGATTTTTATCCTATCTGTTCTCTTTCTGTCTTAAAGGGGACCTATTGTGTCAAATTCACTTTTCTAAGTTTTTAACCTTGTTATGATGGCCTCTCATCATCATTAATTTAATCAAAGTTATATTTGAATTGATTCATGCATGTTGGAGTAATCTTGTTTTGTTCTTCAGCTGCAGCTCAAGTGCTCAGAAATCACTTGTCTGTATTTACTTGTTATATTTCAAAAGAATAATGCTCAAAGCTAAACATATTTGGTTCAAAACTGTCCCAGAGCCACTTTCCAACAATAAAAAATTGTTTTTAAAAATGTGTGCTTTTTACAGTTACATTTTAAAATGAAGAGGCGGGGCTTATCAGATCTGCCATTTTGAACAGGAAGTCAGTAGAGCTGTTTCTATTTCCGTTTCTAGTTGTTTTAGATCAACTTTGTGTTTTAATGAACAAAGTAAATTACTGATCTGCATATGCTCTAGTTACTTACTAAATATATATATTAAAAAAAACACAATAGGACCCCTTTTAAAGATGCATTGTGTAAAAAAAAATAACAATAACAACGCTAAATCACTTTTGAACAACAGGGCGTATTTTTTGTTCAGTGAATAATGCACCTCTTAACTTCCTCTTGCAAGTGTCAAGAGGAAATCTTTATTGTTACATGGCTCAGTCTGTTGGTCTTGAGGATTAGAAGAAGAGCAGACTAATGTACAGGTGTGTGTGTGTGCAGCACAGGTGGAGGAGGGGCAGATGTGTGTGTGCAGCACAGGTGGAGGAGAGGCAGGTGTGTGTGTGTGCAGCACAGGTGGAGGAGGGGCAGATGTGTGTGTGCAGCACAGGTGGAGGAGAGGCAGGTGTGTGTGTGCAGCACAGGTGGAGGAGAGGCAGGTGTGTGTGTGCAGCACAGGTGGAGGAGAGGCAGGTGTGTGTGTGCAGCACAGGTGGAGGAGAGGCAGGTGTGTGTGTGCAGCACAGGTGGAGGCAGGTGTGTGTGTGCAGCACAGGTGGAGGAGAGGCAGGTGTGTGTATGCAGCACAGGTGGAGGAGAGGCAGGTGTGTGTGTGCAGCACAGGTGGAGGAGGGGCAGATGTGTGTGTGCAGCACAGGTGGAGGAGGGCAGATGTGTGTGTGCAGCACAGGTGGAGGAGAGGCAGGTGTGTGTGTGCAGCACAGGTGGGGAGGCAGGTGTGTGTGTGCAGCAAGGTGGAGGAGAGGCAGGTGTGTGAGCAGGAGCTACACACCTGAGTTCACTTGGAGCTGATCAAGCAGTGAGCTGGAGGCACAGATCAACCTCTTCACATGTGCATTTGTGAGACACACAAGACCAAGGATTGTAATTTTAAAATTTTACATTTTTATTTTCTTATTCCTGCTACATAATTTATTAAAAAAGAGCTTGTTTCCCCTGTTACTTTGATTTAAAGCTACAATCAACTGTTCTACTTTTCTACCATCAAGCCATCCGGGATTTGGTTTCAGACAGTTCAGAGTAAATCTACAGGAGTAAAGGTGAAAGAAGTAAATCATGCAGGGGAGGGGCTTGAACACAGCACACTGCCCAGGACCCTAGGGGACACGCCCACTCAGCGGAGAACACACCTCCTGATTTAAACCAAAATTGTTTCATACACTGCTTGACATGGCATGTCCTGGTTATTCAGGCTTGGGGTTTAGGATGACATCTAAGAAAAATACTATTGTTGACTCCTCAAAATATAAAATGATGTATTTATTTGGGCTGATCATGCATAAAATAAATGCTGTCAAAAATCTTCACTTAATTCACAGAAGATAAAATTATTTTGAAGGGAGTTCCTAGATTCTGCTCTATCTTTGTGCCCCTTTAAGCATATAGTTTGTTTTTGTTTTGTTTTTTTGTGTCTGTTTTTTTTTTTTTTTAAGTCTGCTTTCTAACACACCACTTTTCACTCCTTGAAGGTTGACAGTACATGATTGTAAACAAATCTATCTATGAACAAACTACACTTTTAAGTCTTATACTATTTTTATTACTGTAATTATGTTGGTTCCTTTTAAAAAACATATTTGAAAATGTTTTATTTGATTTGCACAACACAAAAATCCTGCATGTTTTATGAAGTATGTATTTTGCTAAAACTTGGTTTCATGTTATGTCAGAGAATACACAAAGCGCTTCATGAGGTTTTTAGTTTTTACAAACCTTCACTTTAATAATTTCAAAAACACAAAAATTACTTTCTGTGGTAATCCAAAATGTAAAACAGGATTATAACCTACATGTATTCCAGTACAATGCAATTAAACAATGTTAAATTTAGGCAAAAAATAACTGTCTGTTTTAAAAGTTCTATGTAATGTTATCACAAGGTGGTAGAACATTGAGCATGAGATTTGCAGCAATAGACAGTATAAAAAGCAGAATTACTCTAATATTAGTGAATGAGACATAATACAACTCCAGGAAGGTTTTCGATGAAGTAACAACTTTAACGTGGCTAAGTAAAATTTCTTTACCATGGCACTTTTAAGGTCATATTAAATGTTACGTAAGCCAATGCACTGATTCAAAATTCTGTCCTATTGTTGTTAGTTTCAACTGTGCTGACACTTCACTTGTTCTTGTTCTATTATTTTGCCATCATTTAGACCATTTTAAAAACTATTAACCTACCTTCTCTATACTCTTTCATCTCGAACCATTTCACTGCCCCTGAGGATCAAATGCAGCTCCAGTCCCACTACAACACTTCACAATAGCCATTATTATCCATCACTATAAAACATCCATCCCTTAGCTTGTGTTGTGGGCAAAGTAAATGCATTGTGACTGGTCGATAGCTCTAAAGAACCTTACAGATGGCAGCTTTTAGCATGACGACCCATTGTCTGTGGACGGCATGATTGTAATTACACTTTCATCATTTGTCAGCCTTAAACATAGACCGCAGAATACCACAGCAAACACTCTCCTATTTTCCCTTTAGCTCCTCCTTTTCCACCTCTTCCTTTGCCTACATCTACTGCTATTTTCTCCCCTGCTCCACATAAGGACCCTCATATGTCACCTGCATGGATTTGCTGTCAAAGTCCAATACCCCTAGTGTCAGAAGCCCCGGTGATGTTAAGAAATGAGGGGGTTGGTTGGAGGGAAAGTGCATGCGCGATTCTTTCACTGCGCATAGATCTGTTCGGTAAATTATGGAGGGGTCACGTGGTTTTAGCCAATAAGCCATAAAAGGGAGGTAGTTGACGTGAATGAGGTCAGGCCAGCCAACAAGATCATAGGCGAATTGCATCACACTTTATCATACAGGCCCAGGCCAATGGGACACAGGCAATCTATTTAATGGATCTATGTCAGTGGTTGGTGTAAAAGAGTCCTGCCTGGGAAAACCCCATGCATAAGACACCTGAAGATAAATGGTTAATAAAACAAGACTTGGAACTATAAATATTTAGTTTAATCTTGAATATGGCCTTTAAAATGCTGGCATGGTATGCATTTATCTTAAATCATAATCATATTAAAGATTGTGCATCAATTTTATTTAAAGTTATGCTAAATGCCTAAGCACCACCCACAATTGTATTTCTTTTGGAACTAATGAACTTTGGTTGAAATCAAGTCCAACTTGGCAAAAATACACAATTATACATTTTCCCACCTTTTGTTGTAACTTGCCTGATGTTTAAATTTGGTCTGAGGGTCGTAGCTGTAAAAACAAGCTTGTTTGTGTGACAAATATTTTGAGTTGGATCACTAGCCACATGCTCTCTTGACATAAACATGCATTGTCCCATTTGTTTATTAGTTTGCATTGTAGGGCTGAAATTTAGAAAACAAAAAACTTTTGTGATTGAACAGGAATGTTTTAAGGCAGTTTTTTGTCGGTTTTGATTAACGCCACTAGATAGCACTGCTGTCGGACTAAGGCTAAATTAAGCATCACAAATGCATGTTTTTTTCTGTCTATGTGAGCATATTTATGAATTAAAGATCCTTTACTGAGCATTTTTCAGCTCCTCTGAGTGTTAACTTTAGCCTTAAACATGAGCAGAAAACTGCTGCTGCTGCATCATCTATGACCACTCATTCAAGACAATACAGGGTGGTATTGGATCAGAGATTTGGTGATACCGATACCTGAAAAATAAGCATAATCGAAGGTTTTGCCAATACCAGTATCTGCATCTGTATCTGTATCTGTATCGGAACAACCGTGTTTCAACAGAACTGGTAAACTGGAAGTGAAGGGGGTAAAAGAAGGCTGTGTACAATGTAGGCCTACATTTGAAATACTTTTCAAGCTCATGCTTACAAGCTCATTAAAACTAACCTGTCAATGCATGAGAAAAAACTGTGACAAAAGTAAAGCAAATTATACTTCCAGAATTAGATGTGCCCATCCACTGTTGCATTTAGCCCCTGGAAGCTCAATGCTAATCGAGAGTCTGTACAAAAATAGCTCAAGCATGACACTGGAAATACAAAAGGGTAGAAGCTATTTTCTCTGTCAGAGCCATTGCAGAGGCACAGAAAAGTTTCTGTAGGTTTTTTCAATTTGAATGCATACTAAACAAAATCCCTCTTTAAAGGTAAAATTAAAATTGATGTATATGAAATTTTAGTCATGTTCGAAAGTTGTTGCCTCTTCAAAAACATGCGCAATGTTGGTTTAGTTTCATTCACAAATGTTTGAGTAAAATCTCCTAAGCTGAAAAGGTTCACCTTACAATGTCATAGTTTTAAAGTTAACAGTTATTTTGCTGAAATTTCTCAGTGATAACACAAAAAAGTGAATGCTTGTTTTTGTAATGTTTTTGTTTTATCTTGCATTCTGTTTAGATACCCAACAAAAACCTTTGATTCCTTCTACTGAAGAAGTAAACCAGTTTAAACCAGGTTAAAACATTAGCTGTAGTTTCAAAGTTAGTCAAATCAAAGGCTGAAAGGCTGAATGCTAAACATGCAGGTTAAAATTGTTGTATTAAAATTGATGTGGATGAAATATAACGCAACTCTGAAAAATTATCCTATCGACCATTTAGTGCTATGGAAGTAATAAAATACCTAGAACGTGTCAAGTTGACTCTTAAGTTAAGATACTGATCTATATTTGGGTCAGTCACTGTTTTACCAAGATCATTATCTGTCCTGCTCTTCTAGCTCAGTGACAGACTGTGATTCCTTCAAGAAAAACAGGTGGCCAGCCCTGAGGCAAAGTGTTGCTCCCAATTTCGCAAGAAGACCAACAAGACTGAAATTCAGAGTCCCTTAAATTTGTTGTGCCTAAAGTGACAACAGCACAACATGAAGAGTGATTAATGGCGTGTGTTAATGGACTGATTGATAGTAGAAATGGACATGTCTATCACCACTCAGTTAATTGAAGAGCGCTGTCCTGACTTATGAAAGAGAACATATTTTGCATACCATTTATTCAGATTATGGTGTGTATCCTAGACAAGGAAGATGATTTGTGAATTCAAGCCACTTGCAATAGTTTAAATATTTATCCTAGACTTGGTGGCAGAGTAACGTTCTTGCCTCACAGCCTGGGTTTTTCTGTGTGGAGTTTGCCTGTTTCTCCTCGTGTCTGAGTGGTTTCCTCCAGGCACTTCAGTTTCCTCACCAACCAATAACATGCAGGCGTCAGGTGTTTAGGCAAATCACTTCTGCTGAGCTGCCCCAGGGCTGCTGCCATTACTGTGTGAAGCACTTTGGAAAACATCTGTCTGTGTAAATGTGCTATATAAATAAACCAAAGAAACTACAGTAAGAATAACACTTGAGATGCACTTAGGGCTCAGCTATATGAAAACAAATAATAAGTACTGAGTGAGCCCTCCTGTTGCTGGAATTTAACGTCGATTTTGTCAAACATGTGAAGACCAGTGTACCTAAAAGTATTGTCAGAGAGCTCTGCCTTTAACATAGTTATGCCCTCATATTTATCCTCCATTAAGTTAACTTGTACATGTACAAAAATGTCACACGAGCCTCCACAAAATTGCTGATGACTTTACCAGACGGTGCCGAGAGCCTGATGCTCTCTCTGACAAACTGGTCCTTGTTACAAATGTGAAACTGTCTGTAACTGTCATACACATTTTATTTGCACTCCTCTTGCAGGGTGACATCCAGAAATCTGATTTCTTTCATGGCAGCCAGCTAAAATCATGCATTGGTAACCAGACTTACGGGGTCACTAGAGCCATCTGCTGCATCTGAGGCACTGTCCACACAACGCAACACTCAGACATATCCACAAAGATATTTTATGTAAAGCACGTATCACTACACCAAGACATTTCAGTGTTCTGTGTTTTAGAAATTAGCTTATCGAGTGCAGAGGTATAACAATCCTCTTTACTTGTATTTGCTCTTATCTTTTTCTAAGTTATGACATAGCTTAATTTAATGATGTTTGCTTTTTTTTATTTTACTTCCTCCACACTACTTTGAGCTACAGGTGACAGAGATGAGATAGATAAATCCACCATGGATAGTGTCCATTAAGTCTCTCCATTTAGACTGAGTCCATTCTGACAGCTTTGTCAATACATTCTAATGTGCTATGAAGCAAAAGTTCATTAAGGTTTAATTAAGGTAGACATTGCTGTCCCTGTGAAATGGGAAATATGTCCTCTGTGTGACCTGTCAGGAGCAATGCCACAGTACAGCGCCATTTCCATATCTTGAGCTATAAGCCTGGAGACAAGGATTAGAGCATCTTTTGATCCACTAATTGCTTAAATCTGGGTACCTAACTTTTTTTTTAAGTGCACATTACTAAACTGTGTCTTTCCCACAAAAAAGTACTGTAAGCAAATTGAATAATAAAGTGTTTGGTCTTCTGAAGTGTTATCAAGTATTCGATTTGTCATAGATTGTCAAAGCTCTGATTGGCTGCACTTGGGTGGTCCACTTCACTTTCACTTCTTTCATTCATTCATTCATTCATTCATTTATTCATTCATTCAATTTCTAAGGCTTGTTCTTGTTAGGGGTCAAGTGATGAGAGCCTATCCCAGTGACTTTGGGCCGTTGACAGGAAAACACCCTTAACAGTGGTCAATTGTTAGAGACAGGCAATCATTCACTCTCTAATTCTTTCACTAAGAGAAATTTGCAGTGAAATAAATTAACCTATAGAGGGATGCGCAATAGAGCGAAAATTGACATCAACACATAATCCCTCTATACATGACAAAGAACTTTAAATAGCTACTTCTTGTTTTGCAGCATGAAGATAAGTTTTATATAAACGATAACCATTCCGGACAAAGAGTACAAAATCAAAGCAAAACTGTATAATTATAAAGTCAAATACAATAAATGTTATCGTGCACCAAAAAAGTAGCTTGTCTCCATAGAGATTAGGAGTGTTACCCTGCAGTTCAATGAAGTCTATGTGCCCAATGCAGATCCAACAATTCTCTAAGCATTCTGATAGAACTTAAGATAAACTGCATGCGTGACAGTGTGGCTTTCCACCACTGCAGAAATACTCCTGCTTGCTGAAAATATCCTTTTTTTTTGCCTGTTTCCAGAGCTTATCCTCATCATTCAAGCTTAATTCATTTCTCTCACGCCACCAAAATGATGAGCAACTGTGAAATTCAAATAAACTCTTGTATCTCGAGGAATTCTCTGAGCAATCATGTTTACAAACACACCAACACTACCAGTCACCATTGGGAGCATTGCTTTAGGGGCCATTGCTCACCCAAGCTTTTCTATTTCCCTTAACGCATAGCTTGTCTCGTTCGCCCCCTCCTTCTCTCCCTCTCCATCTATCAGCATGAACACCAACATAGCAGCATTTTTGGTCTCACGCAGTTGTATCACGGTGCCAAAATCCCTGCGAGGTGCGTAATGCTGACTCAAACTCGGGATATCTCCTAAAACCCTGTATTAGCGTCCCCAATATGAATTTTTAAGCTAGCGAGCATTTTTGCACTCTGAAGCACCCGCTTAAAAGCATTACAAAATAACCTTTAGAAGTCATTTTCTCTAATTATGTTTGGGTAATTGTAGAAATGCTGATGATAGGAAATGGATGAGAGCTCAGCAGTGTTGTTTCATTCATTGGTTTAAGCCATTTCAGTGCATAGATCTAAGGTTTGTTTACACAGAGCAAATGAGTGTTTTCAATGGGCAAATAGAAGCCAGTTTTGGCTCAAAGAATTTAATTAACTCCAGTGGAATTAATCCTATCAAACATGTGATTTATTTGTGGAATATTGTGAAGTATGTTGGAATAGTTTTAACTGACGGATTGTGTAACATAGGGCCAGGAATTGTTTTTGTCATAACTGACTATGATACGCAATAGGTGGAAATATGCTATTACATGTGATAATTGATATATTGTACATTATATTCTTTTAAATTAAATTAAATTACAGCTAAAATGAATATTGTACAAATTACATGTTTGACATTTAAGGTGTCTAATCTCTTATAGAAATCAGCAGATTGGAAATGTGTGAAATTACGGTTTAATTATTTCATGACACATTGTTATTATATTAGAAGAAAAAAGATAGCAATGCAGCAACTCAAAATGCAATTAGTATATTACATATTAGAATTAAAGCTGAGGGTATTGACAAAATTTTCAATATATTCTCGTTAATGACATTCAGACAATATTATGTCAGTCCCAAAAAATTGTCAAAACTAATCTTTAATTGTTCAGGTTTAGGTTTGGTTGAGTTTACGTTGTAGAATATGACATTTCATTCTTGTGATTTCTATTAGTGACTAGAGCTAGTCATGTTTTTGTATGTATCAAGATTTACTTCAGCTGCCAAACATCTGTGTTGAAAATTACCGGTCTGGAGAATGTTGTGAATGTTGTTAATGCATCCTACATGACACACTTTAATCACAGAAGTGCAGAATTATGACATTTATTCTTTTAACTGAAAGTTCCCAGTATCAATTTTTATATTAGTTGGTAATTGTCTCTTTTTTATATACTGTTTTGATGTCTTCAAAACAACATTCATGTCACTATCTAAAGTTTAATAGATTGCCCAGCCATAACTCTAATCTAGCAACATGTAGTTGAGTATGTAACAGAGGTGTGGACTTGCAAGTGATGACTTGGACTTGAGTCACCATTTTGATGACTTGATGCGCCTCCTCAAAAAATAATATTTATTACATTTACAGACTGAAACATGTGTCTCCTCATTTCTCTTTTGTGGCCAGAACTTTGTTTTAGATGGGATTGTCTATAAAAATCAGTGAAGTTGTAAAAATATAAGATATATTTGGTAGTTTAACCTGAAAAGACTAAAAGCCTGCATGTGACTTGACTTGGACTTGTCGGGCTCTGACCTGTAACGGTTTAAATTGTAAATCAGTCTCACAGTGAGATTATGTGAGGAGCAGAGAAGATCTCAAGGGTGTGTTTTTGAATAGAGTTTAAATAAATGAAGAACGGGGACAAGACATACACTTTAACAGCTTTGAAAAAAAATACGACGCTTTACTTTAGGGTGTCAGTCTGCAAATCTCCACATTTAAGTCACGGTTTCACATCAGATGTAACCATCTTGATATATTTTTGGACACAATTTCTCTTTCATTATTAACTTTTTTTTCCAAACTAATTAGAGGATGACACTTGTGAACATGGCGACAGGGCCACACTAACAGCTGCCAGTGAGGAATTGTGAGCTGCCAAAATCTGAGACAGTGTCAACACGCCCAACTGCAAGTGAATGCAACACCGCTTCACAAAGTTTGTCTGTGCAAAGCTGCGGATCAGTGGAAGGGCATTAATTAGTGCTTTCACAAAATTACATGAAGAACGGCTTTCTAAACTAAATAGCACCAAGTTTGATATTTAAAGCAATATTTAATTTTCCAAACATAAACATATATATTTTTATGTGTTTATCATTATTCAGTTTTACAATAAATATGACAGGTGTCATGACAGGTATGTTACACTAATTTGAGTTCTTTCACTGTATCCATCTGGAACTTCACTCACAGAAAGCGTTTAGGAAAAGGTGGGACATTTATTGAAATACATTGAGCTGACACCTACACCTACATCCACGTTAGCCGCCATCTTTGTTTTGTTTGAATCAAGTGGTTCTCCCTGTCATTGCTGTCATTGCTGCAACCCACCTCTTCAACCCCCACTACAGCAATGTGATTGGTCTGGTCACCGCTTTGTCAGAGTCCAAACCAATCGGGCTGGGAAGCCAGATGGATATTCTCGAGTTTGTGAATTCAAAAATATCCAAAATAATCCATTTGGCTGGCCAGGTTAAATAGGTCCCATCACAACATTCTACTAACCAATATTATTTCAATCAGGTGGAGGGAAGCTATGAATAAGGCAGTTTTTTTGGTTGTAATTCAAAGAGTTAATGGGTCTAGTCACTTGCAAAAACTCACCCAATTTTAAATTTGTGAAACATTTTTTGGAATATTTAGACAATAGAGCTCAGAAAACAATGTCAAAAATCAAGGAAATAATGAAAATCTGCCATATTTGTTGCAAGTATGCCAAACAGGAATATATTAGCCAAAGCAATAAGAGTAAACGACACGCAACACTGGTACTGGTACATTTTTCTGTCTCTGAGTCTGTAGTGTCAGAATATGCTTTAAAGAACACTATTTTCTATTGAGCAATTTAAAAATCCTACTGGTTTAGCATTAGGCCAATTGAAAATTTTACTGATGTGTAATGTCTATATTCCGGGCCTCTTGACAAAATCAAATTCTATAAAATAATTGTTAGAAACAAGAACTTGCACATAGCTACTTTTATGCCACACAAAAACCTTTCAATAAATATGCCCGACATACCTCGACTGCAGTGTCATAGTCCGATCCATCCAGTAAAGTGACTTTGACAGGCACGGTTTTGGGTCTCTTGGTGGTTTTCTGAGGAGACTTGGACGCTTTGCTTGGCGTTTTCTCTGAGCTATCATCCACCTCGTGATCCTCGGGACCTGGCCAAAATACAAAAATAACCTCTATGTCAACTTCAATGTACCATCTGCTTTGTCTTTCATAAGGACAGTATTTACATCCTTCATCAAACAGAAGGTAACTTTGTGTTGTAGTTTTGTTGTTGTCTTTCTGACCTGAAGACCAACTACGAGTGAATCTTGTGTCCTTTTACAAACTGATTCAAAACACAAACTCATTGTCAAATTGTTAAGAACAATGGAAATCAATATGGACTGATAAACACATTTCAGTGTCTTGAATGAAACAAGCCAAAATGTCTAACCTGCAGTGCTCCTTTAGAGTTAAAATTGGTTGCTATTGTTGTTAATCTCACTTGGCAATAGTAGATATTTTGTATCTTAACATCATAGCAAATAGCAGTTGCCCTCAATGACCCACAGACAATAAGCAAAGGTTAAATCAAATGAAATTCCAGGCAAAGTAATATCACATCCCAGGAGTCAAGCAGGTGGCAGATCCTCAGTTCACGTTTAATTTTCTCATATGGAACTCATAAAGGTGCTAATAACGTATAATATTAGATCACAGATATATAATACACATTTGTGAGGCTGTGGAGCTATTTGTAGACATTAGTGGAGTGCACTAGATGAGTAACAGCTCTAGTATTCAGAGGCTTTGGTGTAAGAGACTTGACGCTGGCAGGCTAGGCCGTGCAGGCAGCTCTCTTTGCATATTAAACAAAGCCAGAGCCGGAAGGGCTGTGAGTGATGGAGAGGCTTGAGTGGAGTGATGTACAGCTGCTGGGGTCGCACCTGATTGGTTCTCCTGGTGTCTGCCTCCATCGCGCTCCTCATCTCCGAGCCAACAGCCCGCTCTGTCGTCATGGAAATGGAGTGCAGTCCTGCAACACACAAAACACAGTCACACTTGAGATCAAATGGGTTTCCTGTTCTCCGAATTAGTGCTGAGTGTCAAAAGTCCGATCTGCCAGGAGAACTGCTGACTGTTTGACTTAAGGGGCATAAACAAAAAGTTGTTCCATTTTTCAGCAGTAACCGAAGCTGAGTAATGTGGAGGTCAGACTTACAGAAACTTACAGAAAGTCCTCATTTAGTTTACTTGTCTGGCACTGGCAGGATTGTGAGCACTGTAATAATAATGTCACATTAAAACATACTTGTTCATTTAAAATACATTTCAGTTATGTTGAGATGCTTGATTTATTTGTCTCTGAAGCGTGGAGTCCCATGTTATTTCATTGCATTGCTTTACATCCTGCTTCCGGAACATGTTATTTCAATCCACTGCCATACTGGTGACAGACGTGTCTCAAACGTGTACAACGACCTGGTGAAAGGCAGAAGGAGGTGAGCTTGGAACGCTCCTGCCTCCCAGAGGAGCACTCAGCGTGAAGAGGGCTTGCTTCAACGCTGCTTCTCTCACAAAGCACAGCGCATAAATTACATCAGCCCTGCAGCACTGGAGACAGCCGACGCACCACGACTCAGGAACTACAACAAAGTCGAGATCAGGGCCATGCACAGGATTTCATAGAGGATACTCTTATTTTAATCCAAGTTTAGACATGGTTTGGTATTTGTTCAGTCTATAGTCATATACAGGTAGTCCTACTTGAAGCATTGTTTAATCCTTGCTCAGACCTGTTTTAGTCTTGGTTTAATCGTTTTGTCCTTACATCCACACTACTACTCATATCTAAAGGAGATTAGAAGAGCAGGGTCGGTGCAGTTTGTATTTTATCACATGATTTCTCCAGGAGATGTATGGGGCCATGTCATTTGAAGGTGAGCACAGTGCTTAGGGAGGTGACATACACAGGGAGACGCAATGTTTAGATTAGCCGTTGCTGTTAAGTGAAGAGAATTATGCAAGATAAAAGTCTAGCTATGGCTCTTGTGGGATGTGAATATCGGGTCACAGGCTTACACACTCCCCTATGTCAGCTTAAATGACCAGATAACCTTTTTTTATTTACTTCTTAAGCCTGTGAATGGATGTGGAGATACAGGATGAGTTGAACAGAGCAGGAGGATTGGAAATGCAATTGGAAGTGTAAAACTGGAGCCAGAAGGTGGTAGTTGAGGTGTGAAGTAAACCTGTGTAGATTTGTGAAACATGAAGGGTATGTGTCATTTTTGTATCTGGAAACTACACCTAAAGAATAGTCTTGAAAATGTAATAAAATATAATGCACTTTAACAGTTACATTTTAATTTGTCCTCTCCTCAGCCTTCTCTTTCCTGACCACAGTTGGTAATAATGAGCCAAAGTGTCTGCAATTCAAACTGAAACAGTTTATGAAAGCTTTGGAGCACAAACAAATGGCTGGACTCTTTGTGAGGCTGGGGTTTTGTAGTTTCCGACTAGTGAGAATAAGTTCTGTACAGAAGTAAATCAGGATTTCATTTTGACCTGAATTGTGTTGAGTAACTATAACGAACAGTGAAGCCAGTGCCTGGAGTTAGGGCTTGAATGACACTAATTTAACTTTAAAAACTAAAGGCAATGTAACTAAAAATGAGTTTTGGGGACTTGTACTTAATATTTACAAATTCCTATAGACTCTAAATAAACTGGTTAAAACATATTTTTTAAATCCTTAATGTGCGCAAGGATAATTTAGTTTTATTGCATGGTGAACACAAAGAAATTAGGTAAAAGCTTTAGACTTAAGTTAAAAGTATTGTTAAATGTAAAACAAATGTAAAATTATACAGTCAATAGCTAAAGGGGAGCGACAACTCATCTTACATCTTGTCCCTCCCTTTTAGCTGGCTAAACATGTATATTGATGCTGTCTAAGGATGTATAGATGCAGCTTTTGAGTTCTGATATAAGTCTGGAGACTGTAACGGTTGCTTTAAGTATCTGCCGATACCCAATATCCACTGATTTCAGTGTAGGGACTGAAAATAACTTTTTCTCTTCTTGAAACTCAGTATGCGTGTTAGAAAATGGGTCATGTAGTGTTATACAATAATAATTAATTGAGCAAATAACAACTTAACAACTTCATGCAAATAAAATTTCAAACTAAATGTTCTCAGTCACCTTCAGCCAGTCTCTATGTTGTCCAATAAGGTCCACAAACATGAGATCGACTGAAATGATATTATCGGACTAGCAACATTGAATAGAAAGGGCGCTGATTTTCGATCACAGTATCAGATTGGTGCATGATACTCTTCACTGTTTGCAGCAGAAAGCATTAATTAACAAGTAATCAGCTTGCAAACAAGTCTGCATTTGCACCCATGGTTTCTGAATAGTGGGTGAAGCTCTTCTATATAAATGTATTGTCTCCCAGTGACAGTCACGTAAGTCACTTCTTTCCTACTGCTTGAAACCATGTGGATATATATAATACAAATAAAGCATAATCAATCCTATATTGTAGTGAACAACATTAATCTATCTCCAACTGTGCCTCATGTTGCTTCTTTGGCCTGGTGTATGTGTCTAAAAATATCACAACTGCTCTTCCCTGCAGTTTCTAATTAACACTATCAGATATTCTCAAAAGTCAACATTCACCACCAACACAATAACAATGTCAAAAACTATAATGGTTTCTCAACAAAAAGAATATACTATAGAAAAGCAATTCTGTAATATTGTTCTGTTGTTATTCAAGTGATAAAGAGAAAACAAAGGTAATTGTGTATTGTACAGAACCAGCTGTGAATAATAATATGCACGCACACGAAACACATTGACTAGTCCCATGTCTCAAAGCACAGGGAAGCTTCATTGACTCCAGTGATGCTTGTAAAGTGCTAATGCTAGTATTAGGCATTGATTAACATGGTTATCCTATCAGCTCCTGCTAAGTGTTTACAGACTGTAGTTTGTGTCCCAGCAGGAATCGAGTTCATGAGAAGCCTGCTTTCCCAATCAATCTAATCCACCAACAAGTACAAACACTCCAACACAGACTAAACACAAAAAATATGCTTAATAGGCCAGCGAAAATGAATAGATTTTGACATAATATAAAAAGTGGATAGGTCAGATATAAATAAATATTGCCAGTTTGAAAATGTGACAGTATTTTATGGTAAAGTACAATGGTATTAAAAGAAAAAACTGACTTTTACTCACCACTTGGCCTTATGAAATAAACACACTCTTGAATGGGAACGCAAAATGTTGGATTTACAATAAAGAGATAAGCAAAAAAAAAAAAAAAAAAAGACTATTGATCACTGTAGTATACACATAAATAGTGTTGTTAAAATTTGTTAAAAGTTCTGAGAATATTCAGTAGCAGTTTCAAGAATGAAATCACAGTTTGTTTTCAGAGGGACAGTGGTGATTATTCAGATTAAAAAAAAAAAAAAATGGTTTGTATATTACTGTAACATTGGCAGTCCGTTTAGTCCAGCATAGTATGAGTAGGAACTCTCTATTGGGACACAAAATCACTTTAAAAGGACAAAAGCTTCTTTCCTAAACAGTTTTAGAAGAATGTATAGTTTTTTTTAGAACTAGTGTAGAAGGTATAGAAAAGTATTACTTACTAATACTTGCTGTGTAGGAATGCTTTATCGAAATCTATTGAACATTGTATAATTGACAACATATGTGGTTCTTTTTCAATGTATTTATACAAAAAGTATACTGCATGTTTGTTGAATGTTTTTAAACTATTTTTTTTTTTTTTTTTTTTTTTTTTTCAAATATCCAATTATTGTATGTATTATTATTCCAAAACACATGTTATTCTTTTTAGTTGTCAGTTCATGGACCTAATTCACTTGTTTATAATTTCACCTAAACGTGTTCAAAATTTTAACTGTGAACTAGGGCTGCTTGATTATTGAAAAAATTAAAATCATTATTATTTAAATCCTAATAAAATCACAATTATTCAAGTAATGACTTGCTCAGAGAGGAGGAGGCAGAGCATTAGCACAGTGTAAATGCAGCGAGATCATTAAATAGGTGACATATAAATCTCACAGAACCAGAATAGCTGTAAACTCTACAGGTGTAAAGACACTATCTGGGAGTTGTTTTTACACAGGTACATGCATGCACTTACAAACGCACTCATGAGGTAATGTTAATACTTTTCAATATAGACACAAAATCAATAGAGCAATAATCTTAATATAAATTGAAATTCTATTAACTCCACTTTGAACAAAATTCCGTTATTAAAACATAAATCTCAAATTGCAAAACTGGTCAGAAAATTGCGATTAGATATTTCTCAAATTGTTCAGATCTACTATAATAAATATGTTTTGTTTACTGTTATAGTATATAATATAGGTAGATCTCAGTCATTTCAGAAAAGCTCCACACCCATTTCCACTGTTTTGGCAAACCTCACCTGCAACATTGGCATATTGATTCAAACTCAGACTTGTCTTTCTCAATTTGACTCATGTTTATGCAATGAGACAAGGCAAAATTCAAAGAAGAGGGCCAATTTACCCAAGCACTTCTTTTAACAAGCTGTGGAAACACCGCCAATCTCAGCTATAGTTAATGAACTGCTCTGGTTTTCAAAGGCAACGCGACAAAGAGACAAACTCACAGTATCAGTCATAAATGAACATGATTTTGCACATTAAAATTCTCATTAATATTGGACTTTCTTTCTTCTCAGACTATTATGTTATTTCAGAGAAGGTCAAAAGAATCAGACGCTATTTAAGTTGGAGTAGAAGCAATATCTCACGTTGGAACTTATTTCAGGTGGTCTGAAAATTGGCTTTAAAAGAACAGATTATGTCAAAAGCAATCACTGTAATGTCCACTGGTCTCATAAAAGAACATAAATAACTGCACTGAACTATGAAGCGAAACAATATGTCCGACTCGCCTCTTTATGTTGGCTTCACTGACAACAGTAGGAGGTCATTTTCTCACTCATGTCTGTTACAAACCCAGTGCTCACGCTGAGGCTGGACATCAGTCAGCAAATTATGTTCGGACAATCTTTGTGTGCTTAGGGGAGTTGGTTCGCTTATATACCAAGAGAAAACTCCACAGAACTATTTGCATTCAACTATTTTTTGTATTGCCTTCTGTTGCCCAATCTTGCCTTCGCGATATCTTGCTAAAGTACATCTTATCCTCACATTTTGAAGGTATTATTCCAAATGAATAGCCAGCCAGATGATGATTTTGTTTCTCATGAAAAGAAAAGAACACCTTGATGTATGTTTTGTTTCATTATTGACTCGATACCTAGAATTCCTGTTGGCTTGTTGAAAAAGCTAACATTTTACAGACATATTCACTTCTATTTAGTTGATTCAAATGGGGTTTTCACTAAGTCAGTCTAAAATGAATAAAAACAATAAATAAATACTATAATACCAGGCAATGTACAGTGAGTGTGGCTGGTAAACATGTTAAATAGTTTGCAAAACAGGAGAAAACTTCCCCCAAAGTGTTGTGTTTGTCCATCAGGCTAACGCTAAAGATTATCAATTTAAAAAATAAAGAGATTCCATGCACAGTCACTTCACCTAATTTTGCCCTGCACACTTCCTGTTTAGCTCTGTTAAGGTAAGTAACATCTTAGCTTGTCTGTCTTGCAATAGATAAAGCTACAAAATAAAATACATGTCTACAATAATAGTTTAGGCTAATTGCAGCTACACAGAAAGTATGCTGCCAAGAAAAGTGGGCGGGCCAGAATGAGGTGAGTAGGCTCTGTGCACGGAACACCAGTATGCCTATATTTTTAAAAAGCTAACTTTTGTAGCTACGTATAAGCATTTCTTTTTCAATTCAATTCTAAGAGGTTATCAACATGTCAATCTAAAATAAATACATATTGAAAGATCAGACAGTGAACAGTGAGTTGTGGTGAATGTCTCTGACAACATATGAAAGACTTTACAAATCAGGAGAATATTTCACCAGTGGACACTGGTGTGTTTATATAGAGACACGCGCATGTCTAAATGCTAACGATAAAGGAAGTACTCAGAAGATGGCTATTTTGAATATGAACAAGCTAATTTGTTCAAGTAATTTTGCATCTTGATTCTGCCTCCCACCTTCTAAAGCTCAAAACAATTGGTCAAACGCTCCAATGCTGAAAAGCTGAGTGGAATAGTTTAATCAAAAAAGACAACCTTAAACTGTAATTATTCTCCCTCCAGAAATATCTTAATTTTCCATTATACATCAAACATTATGAAAGTGTAACTGACCACTTTCTTCACTATTTATGAAGCACTGTCCAACATCTTCGCCTCATCAAAGTCTTCTATTTAACTGTGAGTGATTCATAATTGAATTCATATTCCCAGCATGTCCCATCAGTCGAGTGTAATAGCCCTTTTCAGTGCAAACGTCAAACGATGCGTCGCCCAAAGAATCTGGTCGTACTCTCACACTCTCACCAACGCAAGGCCAATCAATGCTTTCATTTGGCTCTTTTTGTGATTCAATCATGGACGTTCTGCTTTGTGCACTCCTAATCATGTCTGAAGGTAGATGATGGAGAGGCACACAGGTCAGACTCGGGGAGAAAATAAGTTTCAAGAACATTGCAAAGCTTTAATTCAAATGTCTGGCCCCAAAATATTTAGCTTAATCAGAAAAGTTATAGTATTTTTGTCATCTGATTAAGTTAATGTTACACAAAAGCAAATCACAATAATATAATTTAAGGCAATAGCACATCAAATCTTATCTACCTTATTGGTGCTTTGAATAAAGAAAGAAAGAGAGAAATAATGGATTGCAAAAGAAAAAAGATGGTGTCTGGGAAAGGTTAAAACACAGAGAACAACAATTGGATAACAACTTAGTGAGAGGCAAGAATTTTGAGCTTGAGAGAGACAAACAAATATGTCTAAATATTGGTTCCAACTTAGAACAACTGTTGCGTTTAGATACAGTAGACATCAGAGGGATTGAACAGTTTTGAGGGAGAACAGCTTTCTCACTCACTGCTCAACAACTATAACAACAAATGTGAACTTCAGAAATGATATAATGTCAAATATTGATACGAAGGAGATGCATATGAGCCACCGGGTTAAATGTAAATATCCACTAACACTAACAGTAGCTGTGAGCTAAATGCTAACTTGATGCTACAGCTGTCTGTTTACTTTTCTGTAATTTTCATTTAAACCTGGTTGTGATTCAGTTTTTACTAAAAATACATTTTATTTGCCAGAAAGGAAGGAGGTAAAAAGTTAAATGTCTTAGACACAGTTTAACAGTAAAAAATTGTTTTATAATAAGAATGAACAATAGAACCTAAACAGCAGTTGTGACTTGGACTTTGAGAATAATTAGATTGTGGCACTGTGGTATTATTCGCACAGGATTAGTTTTACCTCAAAACCACAGGTAAAAGTAATCATTACAGATGTCGTCTTGAGTTTCTAGTCTCTTGCAAATCTGTACATTAGTAGAATTTTCATTTAATTGTATCTAAAAAAAACACTGGACTTTGGGGGAAATCCGATATAAATAAACATCATGTCTATATTGTCTCTTTGGACATTCTTCAATATGTCTGAGAATGGTTAAATTCCCTTCTTATCATTCCAGGAACATTTCAAAGATTACTTTCATTCAATTGAGAATGGAAGATTGTATCTCTAAATCAGATCAATCCTTTGTTGTGCCCAAGTGTGTTGTCTGTGTAATTGTGCTGCAGGTATCAGTCAGATAAGCCACAGTTTAGACGGATTAGTCGATGTTATGGACAATCCTTTAAGACAACAACAGATAAACAGACTAGCATGTTATAGACTTCCTCATTTATGGTCATTTTGGTGTCTGGGGCGGAAAAGAGCAGCCATTTCCTCCACTTTGCCAGCTGAAATCATTACTAAGCATTGTGAGCCCCCTGATATTTGTCGAGATCATTGTGAGACATAGAAAAGCATGCTCGCCGAGGCAGAAATCATTCTGAGAATAGTCCACACGTCAATCATTCGATGACAAAAGCCTATGTGGCAATGGAGCGCGACGGTTTGGGGCTGGGACAGATAAGTTTGAATTATCAAAAGAGAGCCTCTAGTGTCCCCAAAACAAATACAGCTATTCTGGGAAAGTCTTGGGCTGCTTTAGGTTTATGTGGTCAACGCTGGTTTCTAAATGATGGATTTGAGTCTCAGCATCGTCACAAGGAAAGAGATGTTACTGCCAAATTAACGTGGTTGAAATCTATATTTATCTACATAACAGGTTAGGTCACTCTAACACACATTCACAATAAGGACACAAGGCCACATTCAATCAGCTTACACCTCAATGTTTGCGTAAAAGAAAATAGTATAAACAAGAAAAAAATCAAGTGCTGCATTTTGTTTGTTTGTTTATATACAAAAGACAAATCTTTCTATCAATAAATGTCCTGAAACCAGTTTAGTTTGAAAGAGGAGCTTGCTTAGTTAGAACTATTACACCTCTTTAGTCCCTTCTCTGACTCTGATATTGCGTCATAGAAAGAAAATTGATTACAATTGCTACACAGTGGCTTTCAATAATGGTTCAATAATACATCCAAATTCACTGAAAATAGTGTTGTTTAGCTTAAAAAAACAGACAAACATGCAGAAAAGAGCTTTATATTCTTCAATAATACACAAATACATAATGCTCATATTCTCATGAAGCTTTCAGTCACCATAATCCTACTTTTATTTAACTAAACATATATTTATAAAACTTATTGTAGCATGACTAAACTACTAAAATATATGACACTTTAATGAGCAGCTAACAAATATTTTATGCAACATTTTTATTACTGTGTTTCAACGTCTGATTTTTTTCTTGTTTTTGTCTAGACTAACACAAAACTATCTTGGGAAAAACATGCATTCTTATTGTGAATGAGCTCACTTCTCCACAAGTCTGGCCTATAGGGACAAAAGTATCGGAAAACACTATATCTAGTATAAAAAAATGCATCAAAGAAGTAGACCACATTGTTCAATAATAAAGTGTACAATATTATTTTGGTGTTGAAATGTGTTGAACATTTTATAAGAATTCCAACTTTATTGTGAAGAAAGGCATTTTGAATTCATGGCGTTATCATAATTGGTATCAAGAATCTAGTGTTTACTTTGGTATTAAAATTGAGTTTGAAGTATTGTGGCAAACGAAACTAAAAGTCCGATCCCACAGTAAATGGACGTATCCACCTGCAGTCGTGCCAGAGAACATGAGCTCTGATAATCTGCACTAGACTTATGTCCACACCACACTGTTTACCCCTGCCATCTCTTCATTTGTCTTCCTGACAACGCCCAAACTAAAGCCTCTGTCAATTTTGTTTTTGAGAACTGATGTATGCGTCCTCGGGCAAGCGTCAGTTTACCCAGCAGCCCATGCTTCATACGCCACTGGTCTGTCAAGCCAAGTATCTATAAAATATGTCAGTGGTGGTGAAAATATGGGCCAAAGCAGGCTCTGACAGCCTGTGGACACATGGTGCTTATTAAACACGGAAATTATGTGCTAACAGCATCAAAGATGTGTTTAGGGATAGAAGATTATTCATTGAATTAATAGATGTACTTATTGAAGCTACAATATAAACAAGGGAATTGATAACTAACAATTTTATTATTGCAAAAACTTGTCACACCTTACTGTCTGGTGATGTGACTACTTATTTCATTGAGAAAGTCTGAGTAAGCCTGACAAACAATGATGCACATAAGCGATGTAAATTAAGGATGCACTAACTCAGCTTTTTTATATTACCGTATATCTGTAATTTGGTTTAAATTTTGATTTCAATTTCCTTGTGCAGTTTGCGCATTGACAATAAAGGCATTCTATTCTAATACATGATGGCTGTTTCTTTGAAACAACGTAAACGTATTAGAAGTTGGGTCAAATATTGTAATGTAGCATGAGTATTTGTCTTGTAAGCACCAACTGAACAACTGTGAGTTGATAACATTTCAAACATTTTGAGAGATTTTGGGTCAACGTCAACAAGCAAGTAGTTTTATCATGATCAATTAAAAGTCAAACCAGGATATTGGCTAAACCAGACCTCTTCAGCATAAGGCCTGGGACCAGATCCGGCCTTCCAACCAATTCAATTTGACTTGTTTTAGTTCTAGTTCAGTATCAAATTTACTTTTTTAGTTGTTGGTTTTTTTGTTTTGTTTATTCTACAAAAAATCTCATACAGCAGTGTTAAATGTTAAAACAACAATGTTAAAACAGATTTAATATTAATAAATAATAATTTAAGAGGACTAGCCTGTGTAACTCCAAAAAAAAAAAAGGTGGCTTGTCGTGCACCTCTGGTTCAGAGGTCATACCCATCGACATATCTGACCCATGGGAAAAAAAAAAAGTTGAATAAACTGATTTTATGAGACTGATTTACTAAATCTAATTTTCATGGATTGGCACTGATATCTGTCTACCAGTATCATACCAGTGCATACTCTATGTTTTCAATTTAAATCTGAATATTGTTTCTAAAATGGCAAATCTGATTTCTGTTTGTCATCAAAACCATGCAGACGATTTGTACAGTGGCCCAGAAGTGCTAAACCAAACAATTACTTTATATAATAAATAAGAAAATAAGACAAATCAAGTCACAACTTTTGCCATAAGAGGAAACAGTTTAACAAAATTACAAAGAAGATCTATATTTGTTTTTTACTTCTACCTTTGATAGTTCATGGTAGCAAGTTGTGCACTTGATTCCTATCTAAATATACTTGTTTTTGGAAGTATGCACAGAGCAGTGCGTAAATAAGATTATTCCAACATGAATCACTACATCACTGATGAAGGGAAACCATTGTAACACGTAGAATCTCTTAAAAGTGGATTTTGCATAATATGTCTCCTTTAAAGAGGACGTCTGGTTCACAGCGTGAGAACATAACAGTGCAGGAGCAGGTGTCATCAGTGAGTCATTGGACCTCGCTGTGATGGAGAATACAGGAGATTATTTCACACACACGGCCCCAGGCTCACAGAAAACTGTTTTTGTGTATGAGACAGGAATATGGCAACATTTGGGCGGCTGATGTCCTCTGCTGATGAAAGCGGGAGACAGGGGTGCCGCATTGATGTAAGAGGAGGCAATAGGACACAGCTTTCATTCAGTGGTGTTAGTGTTTTTGCAGGATCTGTGCAAGGTGAAATAAATGTGGCAAATAGAGAGGAAATAAAAGCAGACTGATAATGTTGGTTTGGTTTAGCATTGTCATGGAAGCAAGGATGAAAAAAAAATTGAAATCAACAAAAGCGATGACTTGTGTATTGATTTGATCTATTAAAAGGTGTATTGTGTGATGCTGACAAAAGACTACTGTGATTAAGACTGTGACGTCAATGAGGAAGTAAGCACATTTGTAATTAAAGATGGGTAGCTGATTTTCACACTGCAAACATAATTTAGGTTTTAAATCTGACAACTTCCTCTCATAAATCCTTCGTCACATGGTTAATTTCGACATGCAATTGTGTCTTATAAACTTAGTTTAGTTTAGTCTTAATTTGTCAAGGACCATGTACAAAATTCATTAATCTTAATAAAAGAAGAGATGAACAGCACCAGATTTAGATATCCATCTGCAGTCCCTGGGCAGGTGAACTTTTTACAACAAAGAGAAACTGGAGTGGACCACCCAAGCACAGTGGTCTCATTTTTGACAATGGGCAGCATTTATCATAGACTTTTTAGTGGAAAACACAAGCTTACAAGTAAAAAAAAAAGTTAGCTACCCCAACTTTAAGTTGTTAGTATTGCATATTGGCCTCAAATATATAAATACAGAATGCCACATTTAGTAACTTGGTGTTGGGGTTGTATATATATATATATATATATAATATATATATATATATATATATATATATATATATATATATATATATATATTTTTTTTTTTTTTTTTTTTTTTTTCAAAAACAAAATAAAATGACATTTAGCAATGATGCAATGAAAATTAACTCTGCTACACTAAACTATATGATGACATGGTGGTTCTCACTACATAGCAAAAAGGTTCTGGTTGAATTTTTGGGTGGCACAGGGTTTTTGAAGTCTATTTGGAGTTTTCATATTCTTCCCCTGTCTGCGCAAGTTTCCTCAGGGTGCTTTTTTCAATAACTCCATCTAAATTACAATCAGCTTTTGTAAAGGAATTGTCAAAACCCAAAACATGCCCAAACAGACTAATGTCATTAAGGTCCGAACTTCACACGCTAGCTTTACTGTTCTTAACTAAAAAAGAAAAAGTTTCAGAGTTTATTGGTCACATTTTAAGACAGCAAATAAGACATCAGAAAACAACCCAGATGTCTAACTAGTACTATTTAAAACTAAAAAAATCCAATGTCTACATCCTAAGTCTGACTTCATTGTCTTTCTTTATCTTGATATTTCTAATTATTGCCAGATGTATGTGGAATGCACTTTCGAGATGACAAGTCTGGCTTGAGAACAAAAATGGCTTGAGTTTGGATAGACCAAGTATTAAGGTTTTTAAGGTTCACCTCACAAGTACAAACTTTGCATTTTGATAGAATTTTTAGAGTAACAATGTTGTATTATATTTTCCAGAGCGTAAACAAGAATAGTATAAAATCTGAGCCTCAAAAGAGGTCGTGGCTGAAACAATCCCACAAAATGTTCAGTTAAATGACTCAACAGTGACTTTAAAACGACTGCATGTTGTCTGTCGGCTTTGCCTCCATAAAACACGCCTCCTCCTCCTCTTGCTTTAGATGCCGGTAATTGCTCAGTTTTGCAGCTTTCAGATCAAAGTGCAGCATTAACCAGTGAGGATGCGATGTGCCAGCTCTGAGCAGTAAAGGGAATTTCTGCTCTCCTTTGGCAGATCCCACCGCTGTGCAAGGAAACATAATGCGATCTACAAAATCCCAAGTCTTTAACACCACAGAGGAGCTAGCTTCCAGACGCAGTGGGAGTTTAGCCTGTAAAAGACTGGGGACGGCTTGTGGCTAGGTTTAAACGTAAAAAAATATGGATCCGTTTGGTCATATCTCAAAAGGACCACCCTGGATTTAGCTGTAGCTTTCGTTTATACAAGCTGAAAAGTTAGCCAACCGTTTTAATAACACTGGTGGAATTTATGCTTCAAATTCAAATAAAAGTTCAGTTGAAATGGTGAACTTTAGAACTTATCTGAATCAAGGGACTTAATTATTTTCATTTTACACATAATTTAACCAAGTTTTTAATTTGCATGGTTTGGGATGTCAAACCAAAAGAAATTTATGTGCTCTCAAAACATTACCAGAATGCTCCAGTCAGTTGGGGTCATTTTTAGTATTTTGTAAAACTTGTGCTATTAAAAAGTTGTGCATGGATGCCAAGTGCTCATATACGGCTAACTAACTGCTCATCAGAAACGCAAAGTATTTCGTTTTGTGCAAAATACCTTGGAGAATGGTCAGTTTCATTAATTTTTTTTACTTAAACTAATTAATCAATTATTTGACCTAATTTTGATATTGCAGTTAAAAAAATTGGTACTCGAGAAAGTATTACTGTAATGCATTGGATTTCTGAACACTTGATACTCAAAGACACTTCATATTTTGCATAATCATTCACTGCACACTGGGTATTGGTAAGCTACTATTGTAATATTGTATTGCAGTCTTTTGTAGCCACAGCTGCATTGAAAGAAGTGAGGCTGCTTTTTGCGTAATCAGCTTTGGCCACCACCAAATATTTATACATACATCAGATTCATGCAATGTGGGTGAAGTGTCTTGCCCAAGGACACAACGAGTTTTTCTAGTTTCAGCAGTCTCCCATCCAAGTACGGCTCAGGCCCAACCTGCTTAGCTTCTGAAATGTGATGGGATCAAAATTTGGTATGGTCACAACTTTTGAGTTTATCTTCTTCATGAGAGCAAACGTGTGAATATCTAGAGCAGGGGTCTTCAGTGGCTCTCCAGATGATTTCATGTGACCCCCAGGATGATTTCTAATTATTGATAGTGGCCCACCAATCAAATACTGTATATCGCAGAGCTGTGACTATTAAACCTCTAACAATGGATGTGGATGAATACAAATATATGCTACATTGGTCTTTACATAGCTGAATGTGCCTTTTTTAAGAATATAATATAACTGTGAATGTATATATTAAAATGTGGCTCTCGACCAGCTCTGACTTTGATTATTTCAACCCAAGCTCCATTAGAGTTTGAGCCCCTGATCTAGAGTATCAAGCCTCTATTAGCAAAATTATCCTTCATAATACTATTACTCAAAGTGAGCACAATGTAACTTTTTTGGTCTGAGAGAGAAATAGCGAGAGAAAGAGAGGGAGAGGGAGAGAGAGAGAGAGAGAGAGATGAAGAATAATTGAATATGTATCACATGTGATACTGCGGAACATTTGGGGCTACATAGTGCACTTTAACTGCTTACTTGCTTTGAAAGATAATCGTTTTTATAAAAGACTCTCACAGATGAAGTTTCAATGTCGGTGGTGAAAACAAAAACAGTATCAGATGTGACCTTTTGTTTTCCAACAGTCCGCAGTCTCGGCACCACCACCATCTACTTTTACAGACAGTGAGGAGGCTGCCCTAAAAACAGCCACAATGCTCAATACATCTTTGAAAAGTAGCTCAGATCCCTCGGCTAAATTTAACTCCAACCAACTTTAAACAGGACAATTGTTCCTACAAGTGACTTAAGTTCCACCCACATGATTAAAAAAGATAACAATCATAATAACTTTGATACAAAAAATATTAAAGCAAGCACTTACATCACCAAATGTTACAAAAAGAACTGAGATAAACCAAGTAAAATCAATGTATGGTGAATGCCGAAGAATTGTTTATTGTTAGTAATAGTTCCTAAAGTTAAACAAATTGTAACTTTGTCAAGACACCCTTAGGGACACTTGCCTTAAATGTTGTAGTTCTTATCACTCCTAAGTTCTTGCTTTACAGAGTCAATAGGAACTTTTCTATAGAGAAAGAAAAATGGGGACACAACAATGAATCTATACATCATTTTGACAGAGACACACAACACAAGTCAAGGCCTACAGCACTTTCATCTCAAACTAAAAAGTTCCAAAAGAAAGCAGAATAATAAATCAAGCCCGGTTCATATTTTTGTATGTTTATGAGCACAATATAACAAAATCTTAAGGCTTCCTGGAAAATAATTTAGAAATCAATCGATACTGAGATATAGGTTTTGCAATAACATGTAGCGGAATACGTGTGTTTTCTGCTTTTTTCCTCTTTACTGTAACTGTGTTATTTATGCACTTTTATTGCGCCAATCCACTTTAGGATGCATTGTAGCCCTTCATGTTGTCCAAACTTTTTTCTTTTTTAATCAAAGAGCACATGTTAAACACCTATTAAATGGAGAGCCACAATGGGCCATTATAAAGTTTACAGGGAAAATTTTAAATAGGTGCATTTAGAACAAGTTGAATTGAGTCACGAGACATACATAGTAAAGCCTCAACAGTACACAGTTAAAGTTGGGGTAAGAAACCTTTTCAGATGTAAATTACTAATCTTTGTACTTTCTATTAAAAGTATACAATAAAAACAGCACCCACTGTGTGAAAAACTGAGAGAACTGAGTACTGTCTGAATTGAAAAATGTACTATTTTAGTTCTAATCGGGAGCTGAATGCTGTGCTTTAATTGGCTAAGCTTGAGGTGGTCACTCCAGTTTCAGTTTGTTGTTTGCAAATAGAAGTTTATAGATCGTGATTGCAACTAAAACGAATACATGTCAATATCATGTGTCGAATGATTTATGAGAGGAAGTTGTCAGATTTAAAACCCAAATCGTGTTTGTGATGTAAAACTCACTTACCTCATCTTTTAGGGGTTTGATTTAAAACTGTGTAAAAGTCATTACTTATTGCTGTTTGGACCAATTCATTTGGAGTCAGCAAAAATTGGTTTGAGGTCCACATTTAGCCCCCGGGATTGATTAGTTGGACAATTATTTTTTTTGTATTTACAAATATTGTTTTCATCAAAAGTACAAAATACTTTTTCTATGTCACTGTTGTTCAATAAGAATCTTAAATGTATTTTTTCAGCTCATGGCATGTATATGCTCATATTATTCAACTAAATTAATTGACAAATATTTCAACAAATGAGTTGTTGCTTTTCACTGATTAACTTGTTGCATGCCTAGCTTGGGCATGACTCACTATAATCTATCTTAAGATCTGAAGAAATATTCTCTTTTGTGGAGAGTTTGCCCCAGGTTTTGAAGGATGATCCAATCCAGAAGACTACTTTCAAAATCAGTGCCTCTCTTTGTTCAATTTTGATATCATCATTGTCCCAACCACAAACCCAGAGAGCCGTTCCCTGTGGTATAAAGCCTGAATCAAAGTGTAGCCTGAATATAAAAGAGCTGATCAGGAGAGGCAGATGGGAAACCACAGGACGTGCTCCCAGTTCCTTACTCTAGCAGATGTCCTTATAACAACTATCAGTGAGGCTTGGTCTACAGCCATTTACCTGCAGATTCACCCAGCTCAGGCTGCAGCCAACACATTTACAGCACAGAGCCTTGAAAACGACAGAAAGGATGCGTGTTAGTCTGGGTTATCATTCGAGGGCATATCAACTGCTAATTAATACAAGAATCTCAAACATTTGGGAAATTATTGTTAGAGATCTAATTCACAATGTTTAAACCATAAAAAGATGGTAGAATTTGATTGTGCGCACTACTAGTTAAATAATTAAAACCTTTGATTTGATAAACGTGACTAGGTATGGGTAATATATTGAGTTTTAGATAATTTTATTAATGTTGTTTTGATGATAGTTATTAATTTCATGATAGTTGCCTGAAGATGGTTAAAATTGAGAAATAAAATGATAATATAAACATTTTCTACAAGGGTTTATCGACACGGGATATGTATGTGCAGTATGCAGAAAGAGCTGCCGCTGATTGATATAAGCCGTGGCAACAACTCAAGCCAGCACCTTTGTCAGCTAACTACAAGAGCTGATCTCGTCCTGTTTTGTTGTTTTAAACAAAGAAGTTTGCCCAGCCAACTAGATGAACAACGTCTCTTTCTGCATGCGCAGCACAGTGGAATGTGACGTCTGCCGATAATCTCTAATTGTGCAGGCCTAACAGCGACAATTCAAATGGGACTTCTCATTGTGAAATCAAATGCACGCTGCAGACAAGATTAAGTCTGTGAAGATAAAAGAGACATGGATAGAGATCATAGTCGTGCCGTGAGTCAGACAAAATGAAAAAAACAAAGACAAATCAGGTTAAGGACCATTAGAACTACTCCAGGAGCAACAATAAGCACATCTCCTCTTGTAATGGTAGGGAGCACGAACCTGGAAATGTAACTTCAATTCATGCATTGTCATCATTTATTGTATATTAAGTTTTACTAAGTTTCCTCATAATGGCACATAGTAACAATCACATTCCCTTTTTAGTAATAAAGTTATTCCAGAAAAAAACATATTGCCAGTGTTATTGCTAAAGTCAATATAATAAAGCAGTGCTGAGAAAATGCAACAGCAATGTCATGTAGTCTTCAAGCTGCTTCAATCTTTAACAACCACTGAGTTACATACAACAGTTCTACCTTGGACCCAAAATAACAATGGTAAATTTTTTACTTCTTTCTGTTTTTCTCAGATGAAAATTTATCTTTTTTGAAACCCCAGTCTTGTTATATTGACATTGATCCATTTATTACTATGCAATAATACAAACAGCAATGAAGCACTGCAATTTCAGACACTACTAACAAAACTAGATACTCATTTAACAAGTATCAATATAGAAAATATATAAAAACTTAAAAGAGCTTCCCTATAGTTTTAGAATTATTTTGAATCACATCTTTTTTTTTCTTTGTGGCCAGGAGAGCACATGTTAATGAACATACAGTCTGTAAACAAGATGCCATATTGTAGCCATGGGATATTTTCCATGCGTTTTCCCTCACTCACAATCACAAATACACGCTAATTCATAACACCAGAATGTGCTGACCATGGGGAACAAAGACTCAATGATAGTATGTATTACCACGCCACTGTGGCTACTGCTGTTTCATCAGTCTCCTTCGAAGCAACTATCAGACCCAAACTTTCTTAGCTTCTGAGATATGAAGAGATCAGGTATTGACCGGTATTGCTAGTAAAAAGTAGGTAAAACAAAGAAATTACTATTATTTTGGGTTGAAATTTTGATTATGTATGGTAAAGGTCTGGCTTCGCAATGAGGAGAGCCAAATGGATTTTGCATGTTCTTCCTGTGTTACAAAGGGTTTTCTCTAGGTAGGTACTTTGACTTCCTTTCACATTCAGAAGCATGTACATATAGGTCATTTTGGTCGTAAATTTCCCTTTGTGAATGAATGAAAGTGAATGATGGTCTGTCTGGGTCTGTCTCAGTGTTATCCCGGCAACAAGTTGGCCACTGTCCAGGGTATTCCTCCAACTAAGGCCTTAAGTTGCTGGGTTAGGTTCCTGTCACTCGTAACCCCTAAAGAAAACAAGTGGTAGAAAATGAATAAATAAAATAGATTGTTTCCAAATTAGCTTTAAAAATAGTATCCAGCATATTCAGTGCAGTATATAACCTTAGTATCAGAATCTAGTTTTTATGATACAAAGTCTTTGGAGTGTGACAATTAGGTCTAGCTTTTCTATCATCTCAATTTAAATCTTGTTTGCATTTTTGTATGATATGACCTCTAAACAGGTAAACGCCAGAAAAGTAAAGCGGTTCTCATTGAAATTCAAGCCGCACATTTGTAACTGCAGCGTTTCTTGTATAGGCTCCATATGTTCTCGGGCTCACAGCTGCAAAAGACCCCTCCTTCCATCTAATCATGTAACACCACTTCCACTTAACGACACCCACAGCCCGTCCATCACCCGCAGCCTGGGCGGGACACAGGTACAGTACGAGGGAGGACGGGGGACAGTGGGAGGAGCTACGTGTCCTTGTGCGGGGCAGATCCCACGTACATTTAGTACAGTAGGTTGTCCAAAGCTCAGCAGACTCAGAGGCACTAGCGTAGCCCGAATGTTAGCGCTGCTACAAATCTTGTCACTGCACAACAGAGATAGATGAATGGACTTCTAAAGCAATGAGCCTGCAAGTTCATCTGGCAGCGAGGAAAAAGGCCCAGGGGAGGGTAACGCTTCGCTTCACTTCAGGGTTATCTGCTGAACTATGGCTCGGTGATGTTTCCCGAAATGATATGAATGAATTATACGCTTTATCTATACCTGTAATTTGAGCTCAGAGTGAAACCAGGGCTTCTAGCCTTTTTTCTAACTGACAATTACGCCTCTAACCTCGTAAACAAAGTACAAGCTTTATTTTTATATTGGCAACATTGTGAAAGCAATCTAAAAACCATATGCTGTTTATAAAATTGTACTTTTTTACTAACATTTAAGAGTTGAAGAGGCACTGTGTAAGATTTGTGGTAGCGAGTTTGCAGTAATCTTTTTGATGATATTGTTTTGCCCATAAAATGTTGTGTAGTAAGCTTAGATACAGTATTTCAGAGATAAGCTACCAGTCCAAAGCCCCCTAGAGAAAGAAAAGCTATTATAGAGGACATAAGCAAAGCAATAACAATTTCACAATTTGGGCAAAAAATCTAATTGTATTTTGCGATTACAAAAATGTGATTCTGTTCACTTTTCAAACATGTCCAGCAATAAGCCTATAGTTTAACTTGAATGCTGTTGTTTTGAAGTTACTTTCTACTTAGTTAAAGACAATTCTTTGGCTGCTCTGCCACCTGTGTAAGTCATTTTTAATTATCATTGATGCAGTATCAGCTTTATAAACATGCTCAAAAAATTGACAAAAAGACTGAAATTCAAACCTAAAAGCTAATAACAAAATTGCATGTATATGTTTGTATATATAAATATGGAGCTCCACTCTTTGTTGCCATTATATCCCACATAGAATAAAAAAAAGGGAAAAAAAAAAAGAAAAGTTTGGGGCTAATCAGCAGTAGGTCATGAATATTTGACCTGCCAAGACCTACATTTTTAATTAAAATCTGTTTCTGCAGCTTTATAAACTACAAAGTTTTGCAGAATTTTAAGTAGTAGATGCACTTTTTAGACTGAAAGCAACTGTGGATCTGAGTTAGCACTTAGCTGGCAGCTGCATATATATGCCTTTAAATTCTAATATTTGGATCTTTCTGAAGGCCCTGAGGGAGTTACCAATCACGGGTCTGTACTTCCAGAATCAGGGCGTTGTTCCACTGTTAAGCTCCATTATCACATATCAAAACTCTATGCTTGTCTTCAACATTAGAGTTTTGTGATTAACCACATTAAAGCATTCAAACTTAGATGTGTTTTATTCAGTTAAGGAGTTTAATAGCAAGTTGTGAGTGTGGCATCTCTTCAAACCGTACTTGTTAGTTTACATGTGAGCTAGACATTTTTAGACAATGTAGTAACATCTCCATGGAGACCAGCATGTGGCAGACCTCCCACAAGAAAGTTACAGGTGAACTTTTACATTTGATCTATTACTTTTTTGAAAACACATTGTCACTCTTGTTTCTACATCAGTTCCACTTTGTCAAAACCCCAAAAGCGCCTGTGCTTCAACATGAGCTCAACACAAAGCGAGCGGTAAATGAGTAATATCCATATTATTATTATAGGAGCAGAGCGGGTCACTAAAGCTAATCCTATTTGATTAAAACAAAGCAGGCAGCTCCAATCTCCCACAATGAGCTGTCATTACACTGTGTTTGATTTATGAGATGATATCTGAAATATTAATGGAAACCTTCTCTTTTATTCTCTGCAGCAAAAGGTGATCAGCCTTTCATTTAGTCCAGGAAGTTATCAGGAAATAGAAAAATGACTTAACAAAAGCTCATTATAACACTGCACAAAGATACAGCATTTACAATTGCATTATTTACTTACTTTTAGAAGTTCGGAATTCATTTGGTTATTTTTAATATTTTAGGTTGAACAAAGTCTGACTATAAAAGTTACTGTGCATATGTAATATTCTGTACAGGCTGAGTTATGTTAATTGAGAATTGCGAACTAAAGAAAAACAATCTTTTATCCACAGAGCAATGATCTTCAGGGAGAATGCTCCATTGTAACAAAACAATAGCAGAGCAGATTATGAGCCAAAAATGTTATAAAGAACAAACGTCTCCGGTGCATATGGAAAGAATACTGCACATGTAGCATAAGACGTAAATAATTTTTTTTTCAGAATACACTTGAGTCAGGAAGCGAAGAGTGCATTGTTGTAGTTTTGGACCCACATCTAAACGAGGTCTTTTGGGACAAGCAATGTTCTGATCTACTTTTGATTGTAAAAATAGGGAAATGCTGTGTTTGTATGAGTAAAAATGCAAGTTACTTCTCAATAAATATTACGTTATGTATTACAAATCACAAGACAAGCTTAATTTAAACAACTCATTATTAACAAAATTTCTTTCAACCAAAAATAATAGCTCATAATATTAACACCCTTTTTTTTTTAGCTGATTAATGCCAATGTCCCTTTTCAAATAAAATACATTTGAACTGCTGTTGTGACAGGTGTGATAGGAAAGTGGTAAAATCAATAAGCCCTGCTCCCTGATGTTGGAACAGTGCAGTGTAACAGTCTCCAAGAAACCCACAAACTGCACTTCTCTGTGTAGTGTACATCTACGACCATTCATACAACGGCTTTACTACTCCTTATATTTACCAAATAAAATCTTGGGGGTAGGTCCAAGTGAGTGCACTGAAGAGTCCGGATCTAAAACAGAAATATCAACAAAGTACTCTTCAAATGGTGCTCTTCGGATGGACAAATCTAACTGGGATGTTATTTCATGTTTTGTTTTTTTATCATAAAATGGACTCATGTGAGTCCACAGTTCTTAGGGTCAGCCTTTGTCAAGCTCTGAGAAAGGGAGCTTACTATACCTTAATTGTCTTAGTAAAGCATGAATAAACACAAATAAAGCCTTAATTATTCACAAGCAAATGGTGAAATAATGAATGAAAAGGTTTGTTAAGGTTTCGTAACTACTTAATTAAAAAGCTAAGATTAGGATTTGTAACAGCCTTCTCTCCATGTCTGGGTACTCCGGTTTCCTCCTACCACTAAAAACATGTCCAATGTGCCTTCCTCTCCCCTCCCCAGGACTACAGATGTAAAAAGATAGAAGCATCTCTGCCTGCATCTCTTAATGTAACTGTACATTGTCCTTACCTAATTAAGTTGCAGTTAATAAGTGTTACCGGACAAACTAACAATTACAAAAAAGTAGGACCTGTTTGAATGTATCTTTTTGACGCTATTAAAACAATATGAAAAGTAAGTGAACATGAATTCCAGAAAATAGTAACATTATTTTTTGGCTTTTCACCCAGTCCTATATTCAAGGACAGTCTGCAATGTAAGAGAATACCTCAGACTGTCTGTGACTGTTTTTTTTGCAAATCTGCACAGTTTTTGTATATCTAAGATGAATTCTCTCTGTGCAGAGCTTGTTTCTAAAATTAGAGCAAATCAGGCATCAGAGGCCAAACAACAAAATCTCAGCTTTGCAAAGAGTCCAACCAATAGATTAGTCTAAACGATTCGGAAACAGCTTCAGGTTAAATTGGATTTCCTTGTAATTGAACATCTTCTCTATAGAGGTTTGTAAAGATTCTCGAAAAATACAGAAGATTTGTATCAGATAGAATAGTAAACCTATTTATTGTTCTGCAGCAGTCAGCATTTAGAAGAAACAAAATCCTCTAACTTATTGCCATTTCATTATCTTCCTCAACATGTTTGGCTTTCCAGGCCGTTGTCGTCATTAGCAACAAATTGGACCATTTTGCCGGGCCTTTTCGGAAAACAAACATCCTCAAACCGGCTCCTTACTTTTACTTAACAATGACAAGGATGTGACAGCCATCAGACTACATCCGCCATTATACTGTATTACTACTGTGTTTTGGAGCAAGAAAGAGACGGCAGCTCTTATGATGGTAACAGTGAGACATCAGGTGTTCCTCTTTAACATGCGGTTGCCACGGTAACCCCCGCCTCACCTCGTCTGTCATGCATCTCAGAGTAAGATAAAGGAAGACTCTGAGACGACCCCACAGGCAAAATTCAGGGGAGAGAGAGAGCAGCATGTGACACGAGAGCAGTGGGCGAAAAGAGAGAGAGAGAGAGAGAGAGAGAGAGAGAGAGATGACCGGCATTTTACAGAGCAGCACCAAACAGCACAACACGACAGGTTTAAAATGACATGTCAATCTCAAAGAGGTGTGAGGCGGAGCAGGCTGGTAAAGTCAAAATGTGGTCAGAGCGTGGAGCGTGCCACAGCTGTAGTCGACCAAAAAAATGAACGGTTGATCAAACATGTCCCATTGACTGGCTAAAAAGTGGGTGTGGCTTTAGCGCTAAAAACTAGAAAGTATCTTATTGATATGATCCAATATGTGCTAAAAATGCAGAAAATGAATAGCAAAAGAACAGTATATTAGACCGATGATTTAGTCTCAAATCTTCAGCTAATTTAATTCTTTTCATTGCTGTCAATATAAATCCTTATAATGTAAATCAAATATTTAGTCGACCAATACAAATTTTGGTTGACCAATTAATCGATTTAACAACTGAAGGACTACAGCGCTAGTCTATTATTGTAATATAGTGGTGTGATAATATGAATATGTACAACTCAAATTCATTTCTGAGGAATATATACATAATTCTAGTTACAGACTTTGAGATTACAGACTTTACTTGCCCTGATGAAGGCCGATCAGGCCCAAACGCGTTGGTGTTTTTAACACTTTGCCATGTATAATAAAGGCTTTAAATTTTTTTTAAATCCCTGAGTGCCTCAGTTCCCTTATTTTGCTTTGAGATTACTTACTTTGAGATTAGTGTTAGACAATGGGCTCTGTGTAAACAAAATTCTTAATGCAAATTTTAAAATAAACATACTGTTACATTTTTGAGTAAATACTCTAATCTGGTTTGTCTGTTTGTTTTTTTGTCTAAAAACTGTAGCATTGAGACACAAACACATTCCTTTTCACACACAAGTGTCTCTTGGGTGTGTCAGTCACATCCACTGCTGCTGTTCACTCCTAATCCTAATGAAATTGTTCAGTTAAGCAAAACTCTCTTGCAGATAGAATTACACCGCAAGTACTTACTTAAAAACTGTGCTGATACTGACTACATGTGCTACAAACAAAAAAGTCTAGTCTAATTTAAGCTAATTGTCCAAAGTACACCGGGGCATTCATGACGTGCCGTGAATTGTTTTTCAGAAATCCAACTGACATGTGTAGTCCCAACCAATAATAGTCAAACGTCCTGTAAGTCGACAATCAATCAACAGATGGACAAATGTAACTGTGCATGCTCCCTGTCTCACATCCCAGCAATAAAGCTGAGAACAAAATTGTGCCATGTACATAACATTTAAACAGCCTGACATGTCTCAGAAAAGAGCAGTTAGTTTTACCTGAAACAGAAGAGCTGCAGAATTAACATGTACAGATTACAACTGTAAATATCCATCAGAAACACATCTCCAGTGTGACTGTGTGTCTAAAGTCTACTATCTATAATAAATTCACCTGCTTTTGTGTCGACATGAAATGGAAGTCATAAAAATGTTATGATCCAAACAACGTCATAACTATATTGCATTAAAAGCAACATCCCAAAGTAAATGTAAACAATAGTCATATCGTTCTCCTCCCAGGTAGACACATAGTAGATGTCAAAAGCAGGTGCCATGGCCAGTCATGCTTTAATACATCATTAAGAAGAAAATGAAGTAAAACTAATGTGTTTTATGGAAAATAGGCTGGACTATCACATCAACATAATATAAATTATGTATATAATGGGTGAAGACTGAGCAAATAAGCATGTCACTTACAAGCTTATTCAAAATTAAGAACTACAGATATTTGAGTAATAAAAATGGATTTACTCTCTATAATTTAATATCCCTGGCCTCTTTCTTTGATGAAAAGACGTGACCTTAAGTTATACTCAGGAGAGATTCACCGATAATGACCAGCCTTTCTTTGTCTGATCCACTATTTATGAAGACAGAGCGCAGGGCCAGTCACTGACACTGTATTATCCAAACGTACCTCTAAAACTGCCCCGCCCGTCTCGGAGGTGCCACTTCATCTTGTGGAGAATTACAATTTGGCTGTGAACGTACCTCTGGCAGCGCTTCAATGAGCTATTACAAATCGATCAGAGGGCGATTTAGACAGGGCTCAGGGGAAGTGCGCCTTTAAACATGGTCCTGCTGCACATTCACTCATACATGTGCAGATACAATGGTAAACACAATGCACTGTTTCACACCGAAGACTAGAGAGAGCAAGATCATTTCACATTTGTAATATTGTTATTGGAGATGCTACTCAAATCAAGCTCTTCACTTTTCACTTGTCAAGTAAAACGTTCTCTGATTTTAAATATGTGTTTTCTTATTTTCAGGCAAAAAGTCTTGTTCCAATGTTGAGGGGAGGGTTTGGAACAATTTAACTTGACAAGTCAGTACTGCTCAAATGAAGACAATATGTTCTTAAATCAGCAAATTTTATCTGCCCTATATTATTGCAGTGTACACAGGGTAATATAAACAGATGAATGAATATAGTAAAGGTCAGTGAGGCTGTATATATAAACCCTTCAGGCAGTGACGTGTTTAGAACTGTGCTCTGTGCGATTCATACAAATATTCTATATTGTTAGTTTTAATAAGGCAGCAAAAAATAAATAAATAAATAATAAATAAATAAAAGTATGAATAAAGATTTTTTGTGTGTGTCTGTGTTTGGTTGCTGTTTTCTTTGTTTGTTGGCTAAAAGCAATATTTCCATCTCTAATTTCTAAAGTGTACTCATTTATTCAGTATTGGTAGCACTAGGGGGGAAAAAAGTCATATTCTTGCTTCCTGTTAGACAGCCTATATTTTATGTAAATTATTTTTACACAAAAATAACAAAATACAATATGCAAAGATATAGCCCATCACAATAAAGAACTAAATAACTCGTCTCATGTTGATTTATGAACAAAGGGTTCAAAGAGTTTGCCCCGGAAAATCCAGACGATATACTGTAATTAAAAATACATCGTCTGGCCACCGTGTACCTCTTTTGAATTTCTGTAGCCGAGATAGCCAATCAGAGACACGAATCGTCTGCTGTGTGAAAACCAACATGGCTGCGACGAAACAACGGAAAAAAAAAAGGAAAAAATATCACGTGAAACTGAAAAACATCTGGATTTCTGCAGAATCAATGAGCAAAGCAAAAAACTATTTGAATGTGAGGTGAGTGAAGTTAGATTTAGTCTGAATGACAGACGAACCTAACCCTCCTTTATTTCACCTGCGTCATGCACATAAACTAATCAGATTGCCCCGTACGTTGTAAGTTAGTAAGTAAGTAAGTACGGTAATCTTTATTTGTATAGCGCATTTCACAGACACAGTTGTGGAATTGATCGAAATGCAGACGAAAGGGCGTGGTGACCAGACTCACTCTGTTTTGCAAAAAGCAAATATGTTGACAGCAGATGTGTAAAAATAAACTTAACAGAAGTCAATAAGTAAAGGCCTCTGCATACTTTATAGGTAAATCAGGACTACTTTGTCAGCACCTTTTATAGCAGAATACCTGACATAAAAGCATAGAAAAAAGAAAGTGTCACTTCATAAAAAGCTGTTTATGTGATGTATTTCATTGGCTCTATGCAACATTTTTCTCTTTGCATTACTACAAAATAAGCCAATATCTGCACATTATGAAAATACAGTCATGAAGCAGCAATTTTGGGCCAAACTTGCACTCTGCCTGCCCACTTGTGTTTAGCCCAGATATCCCCACCTCATTTCAGAGCGTACGAAGTTGCCTCCCAGTGCTATTTTCTACAGATACGGAGCAAATGCAGTGTATCATTCTATTAGTGCACATTACCTGCAGCCAGTTTCCTCAATACAACTCCACAACAGCAGCTTACAAAAACAACCAGCCAATATTTGTCCCTCCTCTGTTCACGGGAAAGAATCATTTTACAGAGAACAAGCCGACGTGTGTAACAATATAGGCCTGGACCAGTCATCACAGCCGCATTTGCAGGCTGGTGAGGACAGAAGTGGAGCAATGAGGGATGAGAGCAGGCAGACACAGGGACAGCCAGAAGTCATTTGCACCCTCTGGATCCTGCCCTGAAGATTTGGAGCAGCTGTAGTGGTGTGGGGCCTATACTGATAAGGCTAAGTCTGCGGGATGGGAACTCAACAGCTAATAATTTAATCTGTAAAAAGAAAATTAAAAGGGTAGTGTCAAAGGGTTAGTAGCAGAGATAAACAGAACAATATCAAAATGCTTAGGATACTTAAAGGGGACTCACTTTTCTGAGTTTGCAGTCGTGTTACAACATTGTCCTTTATCATTAGTTCACAAAAGTTGGATTTGGATTGATTTTTTGCATGTTTGAGTAATCTTGTTCTGCAGCTGATGCTCAAGTTGTCAGAAAAACTCAATTACTAACAACAAACAAAAGTTAAAATCTGATGTTTGTTTCAGTTAATTTTACAGTGAAGAGGCAGACCTAGACAGTTATTCAGTCTTGAACAGGAAGGCAATGGACCAATTTGAATTCCTAAGTTTAAGTTTGTGTTTTACAATAAACAAAATGTAATTTACTGATCTGTTAGTCAAAGGGAAAAAAAAACATGATATATCTCCTTTAAAATGCTATGTGACTGTCATTGCCTATGTCCACAATTTGGCATTAAAAATGTGTATTTCATGGAGAAAAGCCGGTGACTGTGGAAAAGAGAATGCATATTTAACAATAACAGCACTAATGATTGAATAAATACTAGGCCAGATTGATACCGTGATGTGAAGCTTGCAGGTAGCAATATTATCTTCATGAGATAACATGATAGTAGAAGCCTCACTAGAAAAGTTAAATATATAACTAACTCTTGTAGTCATAGTGTCAATGTAATATCAGAACATATCAGCATTAGTGTTTTTGCTGTATGCTCACAAAAAAGTTGCAGTACTACAACGTTGTATTGCTTATTCGGATGGAAGAAAATTGTTTATGTAGTGCAGTCAGCGTATCTATGATTGTGGTTGCTAAAATGAGTGCAGGTAGTTGTGATCTGCTGCTATACAGTATATTGATCATTGCTTTTGCCTTTTAAGTTAAGATTCTGTATCAAGTCAGTCCAGGCTCTGCGGTCCATCTCCAAATTTCAGGTTTTCCATATCTGACAAGTTTCAATATTTGGATTAAAGTTTGGATTAAAGTTTTTACATTGTATTTGATTTGTCATTATACATTCAAGTCCTGCCTTTGTTTTCAGTCACTGTGGTTCAACTTAACTTCAACTTATGTTTTGGAAGTAGAGGAAACCTAAACAGATGCAGAGAACATGCAAACTACACCCAGAAAGTCCCCATGCTGGAATATATCACAGGAGCAGTATTGTTTTGTTTTTCTCAGAAGTAGAAAATCTGAGTCCTTGATGCATTTTTATTAACGTAACTATGATTGCTTGCCGATTTACAACACATTTTCATCTGTCAGACTGTCAACAATCTCCACAGTTGCTGCCGTCAACTCATTTAAAAAGCTACAGAGACAACACACAAACACAGCAGTGTCCAAGTGGATCTTGATTTGCGCAGCCATATTTTACCCTAAACATATTGTTTTCCATTTTTCTTTTTCTGGGTTGTTTATTGTAGTATATTACATCTGAAGTAGCCAATAGAGAATCTGCATGCTACATGTGGCTTAGTGGTACAGCATTTCACATAAACATAGTCCCTTATCCTTTTCAGTTTAGTGAGAACTTAATCTTCTATTCTACTCAAAGTGTTGTCATGTGAAGTGTTTGTCATTGTGCAGGCAAGTATAGATTGGTTATTATGTGTAACAAGTAGGGCTGGGCGATACTGACAAAAATGATCTCGATACATTTTTGGCGCATTTCGATAACAATATTTGGACAATATTCTGTCAGTCCAACATAAACATGTTAAAATGTCTTCAAATGTGTTGCTACACTGGAAAAACGACAACTTTAAATATGCCAATGAGCTTAAAATTGGTTGAATTACTTAGTGTTAATGATTTGAACAGGTTTTGACTTTTTACATATAGATTTGACAATGAAATGAGTAATTTTAAGCCTTATTTCAAAAACAGAAACTTTTTCTGTTTTTTCTCATATATTCAAGTTTGTTTTTGTTTGTTTGTTTGTTTTAAACAAGATATGCAACACAGTCTCACAAGAAAGAATACATATACCACAACACAAAAACAGCGTATTATGAGCACAATTTCACACACAATTTTTTGCGTACTTATGTTACGCCGTAGATATAGCACGAAAAAGCATAAAAATGACACAAGATTTCACATGTAAAAAACAAGTTTTGGTTGAAGTCACGTGGGACATTTCTTTAGATTAACGAGTAAGTTCAGGGTCATATACTAAATGGGTAAGATTAGGTGGGACTTGGATAGGTTAAGATATTTGTTAATACAAGTAAGAAACGACTTCACAACCACATAGAAAGAACTGGACTGTGACGTGTGAGATATTATGCGAAAAAGCCATGAAATCGTGCTAATCAATGCAATTTACATGTTTGTAATGTCATGGTACATGCACGTTTCATGTGAATCGGTTGAGATATTTTATGCTTGTTATTGCATCTTAGTTTAAACAATCAAATGTATCAAAATGCAAATACTAATTATTACAGGTATAACTTCTCGTTTCCAAATTAAGTTGGTAATTTTTGCACAGTGTGTTTAATGATCAGACAAATCTGTCAAATGAAACTTCCTCTTTAGTGAAGCATTTTGAATTACTTGTACAAGTTCTAAACTTGCCTTGTCTAATTGAGAATAAACAGAATTACTTATTTACTTTTTATACTAATTTCTACTGCACGATATACTCGATACTCAGTTTCTGCACAGTTTCTCCAAAGCAACACACTAAATAATATTTAAACTTTGATATTGACCAACTCTTATACTTCATTGGAGTAAGATAGGCTGTTTAAGCTGAGGTAGGCCTATAAAGTAGCAATGTGTTTGGGAAAAGAAGGATGAGTTAAATACACGCTTCACAGTTTGAAAATGACATTTAACCATTAAAATATAGAAACTAAACCACACATTTTCTGCTCTCCACCGCAGGCTGTAAACATTGCTAATTGCTTCAAACTATTGTAGCCCAGAAGTATTATTTATGTAGGCTATCACAGTTGCTGTTAGCCTGCTTAGAAGTTGTAGCCTAAAGCCTGTAATATAGTGAAAATTGCATTAGACATATAAATAAATGTATAAAACATGACGTAAGCTCGGTGTGAGTTGTTCCTGTGTTGTGAACCGCTCCTTCTCTACACGTGTCATTCACTGTGATTGCGCGCGCTCTCCTGCCCCCTGCGCCACGCCCGCGACAACACACTCAACGCAATTAGCTCATTATCTCAGCATCGGGGTTAGCTTCTAGCCCTGGGACACAAAACACACAATCACAAGTCTGTCACAGCGCTGCGCAAAGTAAAAAACCTCGCATTGCACCTGCTTTCTCTCCTCCTCCTCTCCCCTCCAGGCCGGACCAGAGGATGCTGTGATGGGTACTTCTCTCCTCAAACCAGGCTGCCGACCATATTGGCTGGATTAAAGCTCCCAGGCTACACCCTCCTCCTCACCATCTATCCGCTCGCCACACACGAAGCACAAAGCAGTCGCCTGTTTCTGCAAAACTGGCTAAAAAACACAAGAAACTGACGCGCTTTACTGTGCAAATCTTCACGCAAGCACAGCCGGTAAAAGCAGCGTGCACCTGTTCCGCTGTCAGCCCGATACACAAACACGTACCTGTGCAGTCCGCCGGTGTCAAGCCTCTCTCCGGTTCATCGAGAGCGCACGCAAACGCCTCCTTCGCCCGGTAAATGGCTCCGACGTCCGCCTCCTGCCTCCAGCTGCACGCGGATGTGATGGAGGGAAGAAGGAAGGAGGAGGAAGGCACAGTGGCGACTCGGTGAGATGGGTGAAAAGAAGGCTACGGGAGCACACAGAGGCAGAGGAGAGAGGAGCTTGCACCGTGAAAAAGCTGGGAAACTCCTAACGTCGTGCGTGAGACGCGAGGAGCGCTGGTGGTGATGATGACACGCAGCGTAAAGACACGAGCACGCGTCTTATTCCGGGTCTTTTCAAAATCTGTGGGTAAAGGAAATCGTTACAAGTTACAAAACACTGGGAGCTGTGTTAGTCAATTTGACCGTAGGCTGCTAATTGTAAATGGACAGCCAATTGCAGCATCAATTGGACAGCATGTCCAACACTTAAAGTGGGCCAAATATAATGATTTGCTTTTAAAAAATGCCTACTAGGCCAGGGGTATACGACCATTTGCCAGGAGGTACATGGGATGATTTTAGGCAGAATTGCAACATTGTAGTGAAAAAAAATTGCAGCACATTTTACATGTTAAAAGGCAATTGTTTGACATAGATTATTGAAACAATAAAATTCAATGGTTATAGGCTAAATGAAAATATAAACAATATAAACATAAATACTCCTATTAAGGGGTACTCCATGTGTGATATCATGATTAGGGGGGTACTCAAGACGACAAAGGAACCACTGGCCCTTCCGGCGTCCCTTCGAAAATTGAATTTTTCAAGAAAATCATTTGAAAAAAGCATACTATAAAGAAAGGTTAAGTATAAAAATACCATTGTATCCCTTTTATTTAGAGCAAAATCAGCCTTTCTGGGATGATTCAGACCCAGTTTTCTACTGTAAACCTCCAAACAAAAAAAAGTTCCCAAAAATTTTAATAGGACTTTTGTATTGGCTTTGCCTACATTTTTGGCTTTGCCTACATCATTTTTTTCCTAAACTAAATCTAGTGTCATTTATGTCTCAGCTGTCAACACCAGCTATACCATTCCTCTATCTTTTTTTTTTTTCTTTTCACTTCTAATGAGAGCCTCTTGAACATCAGAAGCAAAAACTACAAGGATACAGCTTTAAAAAGACTCCAGCCATTTGCCTGTGCTCCACAGAGTTTAGAAACTGTTTCAGCTTTAAATTTGGATGATTTTGTCAGAGATGTGAGGGAGAATAGGCCAGAATGAGAAGGGGCTAGGCTATGTAAAAAAAAAAAGTCAAATGCCATGTGGTACACAGTGGTATACATCATTTGTCTACACATAGTTGTATTTGGATTGATTTGTGCATATTTGAGTATTGTCCTGCTCAGAAAAGTCCAGTTTTCACCACCCATCCCCACTCCAGCATCGCAGGACAATAAGATTACTTTGTACGATGAAGAGACAGGGCTTATCAGTTCTGCAATTTTCTTATAAAAACAAAATGTTAATTACTGATCTACAGTTTATTCCTGAAAAAACACAATAGATCCATTTTAAAACTCAGGAATTTTTACAAGATGGTCACTTTAAAGTGACACCGTGTTTATGAAAAAAAGTCACCTCTTAATGAAGATTGTGAAAGAAATCATAGTCAAGGGAACAACATTTTGTGAAAACAATCAAGAAGAGGCTCTCCTCTAGAACAAATAAGATTACTTCTATAAAAAAAAAAAAAAAACTGTAAATATGTAAATATAGCATATGTAGAGGTAGTTCTACCACTGTTATCTAGCAACCGTAGTGTAAATATCGGCACATATTACATTTCCACAAAAGTGTATCAACTGTGAGCAAATTGTTTTTGCATTTTGTTACTTTTTGATGACATATGTGGAGTGATTCTGTTTTACAACTTACTGTACATTACTTCCTGTAATTGATACTGTTCTGTCAATTCAGAAATGCTTGCAATCTGTCATGTTTTACTTCACTAAGAACCTATAAGATGTCTAAACTTTTTTTTCCCCGCACAATCAATCAAATAACTACTGAAACAAACTTCAATTACTAAGAGAAGATGACCAATTTTGAAATGATTTATTTGTAGATTTTGAACAACCGTGATATAATCCTGAGACATCATGTTTCAGTTTAGTTGAGGGAACATATGCCCCAGAACTACAGATTCTTAAGGTACAAAATGTGATAATGTTATGATTCCACTGCACTTATAAGCTGTGCTCTGTTCAGATGGAAATGGGGTTAAAGCAGAACAAGTGCCTGTCACAGTCCACAGCGCTCTCTTTGTTCTCCCTCAGAAACAAGGGATTAAATAATTAAACAAATAACAACAAACAGCATATGGCCAGTGTGAGAAGAGAAAGTTGTGACATATGTGACTGTGATGATAAAAGAAACCGCAAAATGATGCCTTCACTAACACATTTTTATCATATAACACATAACAGGCCTGCTTAAGCTGCTTTGACCAGGAAATTATTTGATTGCACAATTCACAAACTCAGTGGTTCTCAAACTTTCACAATCAGAACCTCCAAAACAGTTGTTGGCTCTCTGAGTACAGATCAAAGCTCAGACTTGATCAGGTCTAAACTTTATCTAAACATGCTCTAAAATACCTGCTTGTCAAATCCTGATCTCATCAGATCTCAGAAGCTAAGCAAGAAAGGGTCTGGTTAGTACTTGGATGGGAGACCGTTAGAACACCATGGTGCCACAGTGGGACGACAGGAGTAGATTGTCGTTGTGTCCTTGGGCCACATACACTGGAAGAGTGGATGCTACATTGTAAAGCGCTTTGAGTGCTGGAAATGTAGAAAAGCACTATATACATAAATAGACCATTTACCATTTTAAAATGACAGGCAACCTGCTCTAAAATGAAACCAGGTACTTCTTAAGAGCTCACTGCATAACTTTTTTTTTTTAGCAAAAATATATTTAAAGCATGTTTTTGTAATTTAGATGTTTTTGTTGCACCCAATAAATAAAAAAAAAATCTGCCTTTACTTTGGGTGGGCTTGCATGACCACAAAATGAACAATATTTGACCTGGAAGAGGGCCTCCTCTTGCATAGAAAAACTCTTTTATCTTTTGGCATAGTTATTAATATTATTATTAGTAGTATTCAAATTAGGACAATGCACATTAATAAACATTTTAGTAAATGTGCCAGTATTATAACCTGGCTCACGCCAGATGGATCTGTGTTGAAATCCGATTAAATTGTGAATTCACAAATATCGCGATATAAACCATCCGGCCGGCCAGGTTACCTGTGTTAGATATAGCTAGTTTTCAACTGTTGTCTGCAGGCAAGTTGTAAATTGCAAGCAAAGCACAATGTACCACGTAAAAAATATACTGTATAGGAAAATAAACAGAACACAGGCTACATAAAGCAATAAAACAAACAACTAGAACAGGGGTGCTCACACTTTTCCAGCTCGCGATCTACTTTTAGTTGAGGCAGGCCAAAGATCTACCTATCGATTTTTCTATGTATTTTTTTATCATTAATTAAAATTATAAGATTTTATTATAGAGTTTTGTTTTTTTAATTAAACATCAGTTGTATAATACAATAACTTAATTTTACTTGAATACATTCATTAGAAGAATTAACATGTAGGATTTTTAAACCTGTAAAATAATCTGGAAGAAACAATGAAGCTAATTATTAATCTAGTTGTTTTCTAGTGTTTAACTTCATTCTAACCTCGATTGTGTCTAATAACTCTGGTTTTGATCACCATGGTAACGCTCAGGGGCGGGGCTTGAGACTTTGGGAAACTCAGCTTGGCTCACATCAAAAGAAACTCGTGAGGATTGTTCTGGCTCTACCTGTTTCCTCCCACGGCTTTTCTTTGTTCCTGTTTCAAGTAAGTGTTCTCAGTGTCTCCGCTGTTGGCTGAGAAAGTGTGAGCTCTGTGTGTCCGCTTTAAAGCGCGTGAGCTTCGTTTCTCCGCTGTTGGTTGAGGAGCGCTTGTGTAGGCTACTATGGCTGTCTGGTTTGGGCGCTTGTATTTCACGGCTATAGACACGTGGAGCGTGTTGTGACTTCGCTAGAGTTCGGAACATTACAGACTGTGCGTGTTACGTGAGTCTCGGCTCCGGACCCCGTGCGTTCCGTGTCCCCGTGCCGTGGTTGGATGAGGAGCGCGTGGATACTGCGTCTGTCTGGTTTGGGGCGCTTGTATAGACACGTGGAGTGTGTTGTGGCTTTGCTCGGAACATTACAGAGTGTGCGTGTTAGTGAGTCTCGGCTCCGGCCCCCTTACATTCCGTGTCCCGCGGTTGGATGTGGAGCGCGTGTATACTCGTGAGTCTGGTTTGGGGGCTTGTATTTCACGGCTGTATAGACATGTGGAGTGTGTTGTGGCTTTGTTAGAGTTTGGAACATTACAGAGAGTGCGTGTTTCGTGGCTCCGGACCCCGTGCGTTCCGTGTGCCCGCGGTTGGATGTGGAGCGCGTGTATACTCGTGGAGTCTCGGCTCCGGAGCCCGTGCGTCCGTGTCCCCCGCGTTGGATGTGGAGCGCGCAGCAGAACGGGCACCGTGCCAAAAGCAGAACAGGCGAAAATGCATAATAGCACCTCAAAACCAAGCTGTCCTGCTCAAGCGGTCATAAAAAAGACTCGCGCTTTTGTAGCTCACAGTGGATCACATCAGCGCATTATTCTGTTCATTTGTACAAAAGACACTAAACTTCACATAACCAGGCAGGGCTTCGCGATCGACTCCTCCTGCCTCGAGAGCTACGGTAGCTCGCGATCGACGTAATGAGCACCCCTGAACTAGAACATAGTAATCATATTAGACACATAACCGACAGCAGTACGCATTTGTTTCCATTACCAATGTTCTAAACTTAAGTATCATCTTGACGTAAATTGTGTTGGTAATAGATCTAAATTAAACAAATAATCAAACTGCAGAGAGTATCTTGTGCCACCGCATCCCGCATTACCAGAGGTACATGTGCCACAGTTTTGAGAAACACAGTTTAGCTTGTATTTGTACAACAAATGAATGACTTTGGGAGCTACATTTGTGTGCAGACTTTCTTTTACTTGCCCACATTGCATCTTTGAATGTGCATGTTGCTTTGTCATGTCGATAATGACTTTCTGTGATTTGGAAAGTGACAAAAGCAAAAGTACTGAACATAAGAACTACTTTTAGGTTTTTGATTATGTCTTAATTAAACACATTTTGCATTGATGCTTTAAGGACTAAAAAGTCCAACAGTCTTTGTTTGAAGAAGTCTAAAAAATCTGAGATCAAATTTTGTTTTTGGGTAAACAAAATATGTAGAGAAATTGAAGATTTGAATTGGTTCATCACCTCACTTAAAAATACCTGACATGCTAATGTTGCAGAAATGAATGATTTATAGATTAAATAGTGCAAAAGATTTCAGAGATCTACCAATGACATCATGAAACTGTGGAAATTCAGATTTTTTTTTTTTTTTTTTTTTTGAGGCTCAGAAAGGAAAGCATAGTGTTTCACAGACAGAACTTTCAGAATCTGTGTTTGTTATGAGGAAACATGTAAAATATGATTAAATATGATAAAAAAGTTCAATTTAAATAGGTTAACAAATTTTATTTTATTTAGTTTATTTGTTTTTTCTTTTTGCCTTAACCAAACAGCAGACTAAACGAAACACTGATGAATAATAATTCTGAGAAACAGTCATGCCTTGTTTAATTGACAAGTTAAAACCGGCTGAACATCATTATGAAAGTTACAGAACCATGTCAGAAACACAACATGTGGTTTTCTAATAAAAAGATGATTTATCTGACTGTGCTTTCTCTTTGTCCACAAGGGGGTGCTCATCACCAGCGTCACTGCAAACTAAAGCATTAAGCAGGACGTTCTGGTTATTTATGTTTTTTATAGACTTAGATACTTTTGTTATGTGTCACTGTAATAAAGATATGGTAAATTATTGACAAAAAAACTATAAATCAATTGTTACATATGCAATAAATACAGTAAACATATAATGACAGTATTACATGTGAATAGACTCTTTCTATTGCTTTACGTTGTGTTCAAATTGCTTTTATGAGAGTAATGCACATCAGCTACATTTACCTTTTTGAAAGTTGTAGTAAAAGAGTTAGTACAATTTAAACATGATATCATGTTTTTCTGGTTCAGAAACTCAAACCACGGAGTTGTCCTGGGCACTTAGCTCCTTTCTCTTAAACATGTTGCTTTAGTTTAGCGTCCGCGGCTCGTCCATGATAAAATCAAACACATGGAGTCGACCGGTCCTCTCCTGTCAATCTAAAACACCAGATCTACTCAGTGAAGGGGAATGGTATTTCAGGAAGAAAAATGCAATAATAAAGCGATCACTTAAAGCCCAACTGCTTAACAGACATAATCAGTTTGACTAAAGGTGGAGTAGATGATTTTCAAACTACAAACAATTTAGGTTTTAAATCTGACAACTAGGGGTGGATATTGACAAAAAGGATATCTCGATAATTTTTTAGCATAACTCGATTAAAATATTCAGACGATATTATTTCAAAACAATTGGAAAATGTTCTGACACATTTTTAAATGTTTTAGTTGAAGTTTAATGATGCTGTAGTTGACTAGAGACATTTTTGGTCGATTTAAGACATTTGCTATCAATCAATTAGTTGACTAAAAGATTCCCCTTTCTCAAAATAGTCTCAATGTTCTGACCAAATATTTTACACAAACTCTCCTCACAAGAATACAAACTCAGAAGTCGGGATGCAAAATGACTAAAGAAAAATGCAGCTAAATAAGATTTTCATAAAAAAATGTTTTAATAAATTTGCAATTTGCTTTATATAACCTTCTACAATCTAAACAATATACTCAATTTCAATGTTTGCATAAAACAACTATCACAATATTGTCTAAAACTCGATATATTGCCCAGCTCCACTGACAACTTCCTTCATAAATCCTTCGACACAGCCTTAATATCTACATATTCTCATTTTTGGTTGCAATTATGGCTTAAAAAAACACTTTTTTTTTTTTTTTTTTCAATACAAACAGTACTCAGTGGTCTAATTTTTTCACCGTGCTGCATTTACCATATAGTTGAAAACACAAAAGTACTAAAGTAAAGTTACCCAACTTTAAGATTAAGGCTATAATATGTTTTTCTCTGGAGCCAGATAACGATACTGATTTGATCACCATTCTTGTAGACCAGGGTGTCAAACTGGGGACCAAATGCGGCTCCAGATGATCTCACGCAGCCCCCGAGGTGATGTATGAATATTATTGATACAAGCACACAAGAATTTGAACTACAATGCTCAAAATGCACGATAGCCAGCGCTGATAGACTGGATAATAAGTCTATTAAAATAATGGATAATTGTCTGCACAATATAATAAAATGCAACAGGAATATAAGGTGATACATTATAAATCTGCTTGTACAGTAAATGTTTTAGATTAAGTATAGCCCAACTGCCATATCTGAATATAACACAGACGAGTGTATATTTCAAAAAGCGACAAACTCTGTGTCAAACTGATTTGTTCTCATAACTCTATTTGAGTTTGAGACCTCTGTTGTAGATTGTCTTTTCCTTTCGCATTTGAGGAAAATAAAATAATTTGCTATTTCCGAAGGTTAATTCTTCCCGGTCAGTGGCTGAATCCAGCTGTCAAATCCAGTGTTGCCAGATTTTCAGAGAGAAATAAGTGACCAAGCTATTAAAAAAAATCCCAAAACAAGTGACCTCAACTCTTCAATAAAAGTGTAAATATCTAATTAAATAAATAAATAAAAAAAAACATTCTGTGTTGCTGCAATTCTAACATTTATAACTTTTTGACATGAGAAGATGCTATATATCCAGTCATATTTCAGTCATACATTTATATAAATCAAATCTGAAATTGCTAAGAAAAATAGCTCCTTTGTTGACCTGAATGTGCAGCCCAAAAACCACAACCTTCAAAATGTGTAATAAAAAAAAAAAAGAAAGAGAAAAGAGAAAGCCAAGGACAGTATAAAGAAGTGGTTCTGGCAACTGTGAGGCGAAAGAAGTAGGTTGGAAAAATCGTTTGTATTTGAACAGATGACTCAAAAAGACAAATGGGAAATCTTGATATGACAGTTTCATCAAAAAAGAAGATTATGATAGGGATAAACTCATGATTCAATTTTTATTGCGATATTGCCCAGCCCTAATTAGTTTGTAGAGTAGAATAGGTACAAATTCAAGGCAGCTGTTCTTTCATTACCAAGGTTATGTGTGTGCAGCGAGATGTCAGTCACTTTTATATAAGAGCTGAACATCAAGGAGAAGGTTCTTAACATCTGGCTCACACGCACAACAGAATCATGCACACATTTCACAGTTTTAAAGGTACCAGAGCCTACAGTCTGAGCTCACTCCGTGTTATGAGATCTGATGCATGTGCTATTATGCTACCAGTAACTAATTTAGTTTGTGTTTTTAAGCCATTCGAAGACACGGTTTTGGCTCATTGTCCATGCCCAAGTCAGCCGAGGTCACAAACAGATGGTCAGACATTGTCCTTCAAGATTTGGAGGTATAGGGCAAAGGTCATGGTTCCCTCAATCACAGCAAGTCCTGAAGCAGCAATACAGCCCCAAACTATGACACTACAACACCATGTTTCACTGTAAGCAGGACGTTCTTTTTTATCAAATGGTGTGATTTGATGATGCATTTCTTCCAAAAGTTTAACTTCCACAGAATATTTTCCCCAAAACTTTGGGGAGCAGTACAATGTTTTTGCAGCAGGTCTTTAGTCGTTTAGTCTTATCGTTGATGGAGTCTTGGTCAACCAAGTGTATTAGTCAACTACAAGTTATTTTATGTAGATTATAAGAATTTGAACAGCAGCAAAATGAAGTGGGTTGGCTGAAAATTGGGAGAAAAATTGATTATCTGGCTTTTTACACACTTTAGAAATGCCGTTTCCTAAGCTTTTCAGAAACTGTTAGGGTCACATAAATGATCAGATCAAAAAGTCACATTTCAGTTTGACAGCTTTTGCCACACCTACTTTTTGTCAATGAACCGGTCTTTAGTCCAAGAATTTCATTGTCGGACTACAGCCTAGGCAACACTAGGATGAGCTTTTATGTTCTTTTAGTCAGCAGTGGCTTTCGCCTTTGAACTCTACCGTGCTGAACCTTTTTGCCCCTGTTTCTTTCTTAGGCTGGGGTCTTGAACACTGAGCTTAACTGAGGCAAGTGACCTCTTGGATTGTTTGCGTCTTTGTAAATATGGCTCTCACTGTGGTTTGCTGAAGCTCCAAAGACTCCGAAACGACTTTATACTGTAACCTTATCAAAGCTGATGGATCTCAATTATTTTCTTTCTCATTTGTTTCAGAATTTTCTTAGATCTTAGGATTATATTTTGCTTTTGAAGATCTTTGAGTCCAGTGAACTAGTCAGGCAGACTAGTGATTTGTGATAGGAAACATTTAAGTGACAAACATGCAAAAAAACAAAAACTAAACTAAACTAAAAAATCTGTTTTTTTTACATCTGTTTATACAGTTTGACCATGGTCGAGCCATGTCAATGTGACAATGACAGTAAGCGGGATGCTAACAATCTAAACATGACCTCATGGCATAACCACTAAAGCTCTAACATACAGCTTATGATGCTCTCAGAGAAGAACTGAGCCTCTTAAGAAGTTATGCACTGCATGGGAAGCAGATGTTTCCATTCTTCACAGATGGTGAGCACCCGCTAAAGTCTTCAAGTTCAGTTCAGACCGACCCCAATGTGTCACTATTTTATGAACACAATCATTCTGTTTATAAACATTTACCTATCATCCTTAAGTAAGCTTTATTTGAATAGCGCATTTTACACCAGAGTCAAAACACAGTGAGACCCCCCTCCTCACGCAGTGCCAGTAAGCAGTCTTCGAGCAGCTCAGCAGAGGAGATTCAGCTAAACTTCTGGAGCCTCAACCTTTGACCACCACCAAGATTTACCTAACCTTCATGTTATTGGCTAGTGGGGAACCGGAGTGCTCGGAGGAAACCACCCAGACACGGGAGGAACATGCAAACTCCACCCAGAAAGGCCCCCAGGTAGATACAGCATTTGAAGATCTACACAGAGAACAACAGGCAGCTGTCAGTGGATAACATACAGATGCCTGACAGGGAGGCCCCATGTCAGCAAGGAACTGTGTAAACCTGGGTCTGATGGTTTGAAAGCGAAGAATATGAAATGTTCATAATTTTCCTCTTTTTGTATCTGAAATTTTAAACTTGTTCAAGCTGCAACAGTGAAGCTTCTGGAGTTTTTGATAAACATAATACACATGAAGAAGATCTTAAATGTAATTTCTGAGGGTATGTGTATTTGAGCAATGCTTTTTCATAAAACTCTGGACTAATATCCAATGTTTTGTAAAATAGTGTTGTGTGAAATACGTGTTTTATAGTTTTGTTCTGAGATTTAACACTTGACATAAAGAGTTGTGCCAATATGCACAGTTTTCTCATTGTAATTTGTGCCAAAAACATACACATTAGTGTCAAAGAGGTTGCAAAAGCTGTAACAGCAGAGGCAAGTCTCTGAATGCATTTCTTTCCTGTTTTGTGCACTGAAAATAAAACTTTGTGGGTTTTAACAGTATTTCAAACTACTTTTAGTATGTGACCCACAGAATAGAAACATATCAAAACTATAGTTTAATAGTGTAATCCATCCTGACATCAGCAGTGGCCTCACAAAACTGGAGGAATGTGCTGAGGTTATTATGTTTGAGTGAAGGTCACATTTGCATAAGGTATCACATTCAGCGTGTGGACGTTAAACAGTAAACACAATGATTACAAGTGATTCGGCTCATCTAAAGGCCACGTTTGGACCATGAGCTGGAAAGGAGCCAATTGAAATGACAAGTCTGTTTTCACTCTAGATGTATACATTTTCTGTGTGCGGGATGTTTTTAATTAAGGCTGGTGCACTCACTCATTCACCCTGGTTCATTGTAACGAAATGGACTGACTGAATTCTTATCCCCAAATAAAACCACGTTGAAAACATTAGCGACTGACTCTGTTTTTAGGGCCTGTGTAACGTCAGAGATGTTTATTTATATATGTTTGTTTTGAATGTATTGAATTTTACTGCCTTTTGGTCTGGACTCAGTATGACCTCCCTGTTTGAATAAAGGTAAAATAGTAAAAAAGTCAGAATAGTTAGCTGGACAAAATCTTCTTTTATTTTTTTGGGAAAATCTTCATCCAGAATACTATTTGGATGCATGTCAGTCCTGGTCACATATGGATCTGTCCTTCACTGTTCTTCTCCTTGAGGTCCTCACCACCAACGTGACCTGCTTGACAGGCTGGACCAATGACTCTTATTTTCAGAGTTTCTTTTTTGTGACTGTTTGATGTTTGCGAAATCAAATCAATCAAATCTGAGACAACTTATGTTGTGATTTTGGGCACTACAGAAACAAATTGGTTTGACATTTAATTGTGCCATGGATTGACTAAACTTTTTACATAGCCACACATTTTTTAACTGCTTGTTTGTTTTTTCATGGTTAAACCAGCTTAAGTCATGTTTGTGCTGCTGGATGTGTCGAGACAAATGAATTGGCATTCAAGACCTTAAAAAATGTGCCAACGCTAAAAGGATGCACTACAGGATCCAGATCTTCACCTTTTGACCACTGTAAGTAACATGCTGACTTCTGACAGCATAACAGCTCTGGGCCAGAACACATCGGACTGAAGTGTCTCCAAACTGCTCTGCGGGTCTCTCCTTCAACCAACCAAACATGTGAAAATACATCCTGCTTTTCTGCATCTTGTCTGTCTGCCTTATAAAAGCGATTTCTTATGCAAGCTGTGCAGATCAGTAATATTTTGTACCGGTGAAGACACAGACACTGCATTTATGTTGAGCAGATGTGGGCCGAAGCTTCAGGCATCACTTGACTCTGAACATCCAGGCGGCACGATCAGCAGTTTCATTCCGACCAGCTCACATTCACAGAAACACATGGCCAAAGATCACAAACCTTCAAAGAGCATTATGAAGGTTTGATAGAACATCTAGCATGTCAGAGGTTACGGCTTGTCCACATAAACTGCAAGTGAATGTGGATAAATATGAGGAGCCAGAAAAATCTATCTATCAATCAAACTCAAATTGCTTCACAGCTATCCACACAATCACCCCACAACCAGACCACCCACCAACAATAAGTAATCAGTGCTTCATTAGAATACAACAAGTTGGGTAGAGATGAGCCAGATGAGAAAGCTCCATCAGAAGCTTATTGCTCCTACTTCATTAGGGAGGGACACATTCCATTATACCTATGAGAACGTCAGAAAGGTTTAATTCCTAGATTTGACCTTAAAGATTTTTGCCTTTCTTTGCGGTGTTTTTTTGGGGCCAAGTCCTGAAAAGCAGATTGATAGATGGCCGCTCACTACACCTGTCAGCTTGCCCAGAGGCACTGCTCATGTTGAAAGGTAAAGTGAAGACAAACCCAGCAGGGACGATAAATCTGTTTGTATCAATCAATAAATTGACTTGTCAATTTGTTGATTTTCCTAGCTCAGAACAGTTTCTTATGAAGTGCAGACAGGACACTTGTTATGAATGTTGTATCTTAGGCTAAAATAAAAAGCTCATCATCACCAAGTTCAAAATAACAAATAGAATAAATAGTATCAGCGCGCTGGAGGCTTGGACAGCATGGTGACGCTCAATTTTAATGTTCAGACATGAGTCATTTATTTCTTTTATTGTCAACATATTTACTCCTCAAAAGGTTTTACTATGTTTTTTACATTAGTGATTGCTGAGCCAACATTGCTGTATCAACCCCATGACACTCAAAGAGAAAACCGGACTCTATTAGGTTTTCCCCTTAAACCGGTCGGACCAGTTTTGTTCCTGTTTACATGTGAGAGTGTAAAAATAAATGTGTGTCTGTGTGTGCCCCTTTGTGCAGGAGCTTTATTGTTGTAAAAATGTTAACTTTATTGTTGAATCGGTCCCGACCACGTGCTCCAATTGGTTTTCCGAAAACCAATGGACTAGGCTAGTTATCCGGTTTTCCTGGCTTAAACTCGCTGACTGGCACAACCATATTGACGGAACGATAGACATAATACTTAGTGGCTGACTCTGATCCAAAGTGTCTCATAATATATCAAATTGTATTCACATCAAGTTGTTAAGTTGTTATTTGCATAATAAATAATAATTACATAGCTGTATGACCATTTTTCTTTCAACTTAACTCAGTTTAAGGAATAAAGAAAAATGCAGCTTTTAGTCTCTGCTATTGATCTACATGAGGTGTTGGCAGATACATAAAGCTAAATTATCTAAATAGGTATTGAAACTGAAAAAGCTGGGGTGATGTAAGAGCCACTGAGGGCATGTATCTACTTGAGTAGGCTTGTGTTTAGATCTAGAGCCTCTCCATGAACCATGAAGAATGTTTCAAAGTAGCCATAATATAGGTTTAACTTTCAATTTCCATGGCTTTATGCAGGTAATTATGATTATTATTCTTACTAATCTTCTTCTTCTTATTGTTGTTGTTGGTGGTGGTGCTGCTTACTTATTTTTTAATATACAGTATATAGTTACTTATTGACTTGACTTAAAAATTGTGCCCATACAACAGTTTTATCAAGATGGACACAATCTTTTCTTTTTTTTCTTTTTGTGCATTTTTTGTGTTTCATTTTTTTTACCTTTGCTGTTAATGTTGAAATATTTTTGTTAAAATATACACTGATAACTTACCTTAATTTGCTAAACACCTTGATCACTGTTGGTGTTTTAAAGGACTATGCAAATAAAGTTTGCTTGATTGATTGCATGCACATGAAGGCCAGGAACACTTAGCCACATTTGTCACTATACTGTATAAACAGCATGTGCGCACTGGGCATTTGTCTAACTTTTCAGAGTTAGAAATGTTTCCGTACTTCATGTGAGAGATTATTTAGATTGTTTAATCTAATTTAGTCTGTTTAATGTGATAATTGTGAACTCTCTTACAGAAACCAGCTGTGAGTCAAACAAGACTGAGCAGCAGTTTGGTTCTTGGCACTGGATGAAGTATGAGGATTAGATCCTGGTCCTGGCTCAATACCTGATACTGATATTGGTACAAGTGCATCACTAATAGATCTATTATACAGTATATTTAGTTTTATGTTGTTCACTGGGTTTAACAGAACTGAGCCTCAGTATTTTTCTTCCTGTGTTTTCCCATTAAACAAAGAAAATAAGACTTGGGTGATTTGTAAGGAGCCAATGGTTTGTGTTTTGTGTCCACATCATCTGATGTGCAGAGTCTGTGTTGGCAAATGAGCTGTGAACACCGCTGAGCAGGTTTTATTAACATTGATGAAATAACATTATGATAATTGTTTAACGTATTACCATAATAAACATAACTTGTCGTTTCATGTTGCCAGAGATTAGATCTGAGTCCTTTTTCTCAAAATAATTGGGAGGTGTTGCACACAACAAAGTCAAAACGATTTAATTAATGAACGAGATGACATGGCGCCCTCTTCTGGTCACAATTGCTGGGTATCAGATGACATCACAACATTCTACAGAACAATGTTATTTCAATCAGATAGCGGGCAGCTAAAATTAAGTTTGTAATACAGGAGTTAAATGGGTCCAGTTACCCCAGAAATCACCAGTTTTTAAATTTGTAAAATATTTGTTGAATTATTTCATGGCAAAGTCCAATGTAACTAATAGGGAAAACTGCCTCTTGCCCCAACCTGCCCTTTAACTGCCAAGAATTCTAGAATGTGAAACCCAGCAATAGAAAGTTGTTTTTCCATCAAAAAGATACTTTAGATGTGCATTTTTTCATTCACTTTTTTTCCCTTTGTCTTTTTTTAGGCTCGGGAGGCGGTGGGGGGTGGGGTGTGTAGCAGGAGGGGGGTTGTGGCATGTGGGATTGTTTTTAATGCACAAATAGATTTAATTAATTTAATGCCTTTATTTAACACTCAATAATTTGGTTAATTGCAATGGTTTAGCCTTATAACACGAGTAAAAAAATTATCTGTTCTTTAAAAGTTTGTCACAGTTTGAGGTCTGTTTTGTGTAATATGTTATAAGTGCAAAACGCTCACATATACCACATGCCTTTTTTCAGTTAGCACACAAAATGTAGCACTTGCTTGATAAATCAGGCCCTCTATGGAACAGTGTGTGAAAAGAACACCTGCTCAAAAATGTTTTGGGATCAAATATGAAATTGTGGGTTTGTTTATGCTTTTGTTTTTGTAATTGTAAAAACAAATTTAAAAAAGACATGTTAAAAAAGATGCAATCAACTAGTATCACAGTATTACATGTTTCACATAATGGCATTAAGTGTATCTATCCCAGTAGTTTTTGAACAATAAAAAGTAATTGACTAATAAGTTTAAGATCATACAAATGTCCTATTCGCACGGCATAATATTTACTTAAGGACCTCATGTAAATTGTAATATTTACAGATGAGTTTCTACTCCCATGCGAATTGTCCATGTCTGTAAAAACATCTGTAAAAATGCCTGTAAAGTTTCCGCCAAATTTGACCAACTGTAAATTGCCAAAGTCTGACGTCCTTCTAATGCCGAGCAAATGTGTATTTGTGTTTTCAATCAATAAACAATTTATAAATGAATTAATAATGACTCTGCTGCTTATTTTACCTTCAAATTTGAACACAATTATTATTACTATTCACCACGGATCATTCTCAAATGTACAACAACCCCATTGACGTAGCAACAGAGGGTCGAGAAAATGGATGTTTGGACAGAACGCTGCAAAGTTTGGATGAAGGAACTTTTATCACCGTAAAAGGATTAAAAAACAGCTGTTCCATAACAAATCTGATCGCGTGGATGTGACGCGGTTGAGATTCGGACTCAACAACGTGTTGCCATAAATCATCTGTTGCCATTTCCGAAAAGTCTGTAAAAACAAGACAATTACAGACATTAAATATCCACGTGTGAGAGCTTGTAAAAAAAAACTTGTACTTGTGGTAATTTAAAGTTTACAGATGTCCCAAGGTAAATATTATGTCTTGTGAATAGGACAAACGACATCACTATGGAGACAAGCACTCCTAAGTCACCTAGTGCATCTATAATAAAAATTGGCAAATTACAATAATCAGTTGTTTTTTTGTTTTTGTGTCTAGCATGCCTTTTCTGTTCACCCGGGAGTCCATCTCTTGGTTCAGTCCAAATAGCAAATCTTTTTTCACTGAAAGCACTGAAAGTGTCAAAACACAGCAGTTTTAATGCAAGCCTGCTGTTCTTACACACAGCCCACTTATCTCAGCTGGTAGCACAAACCAGAGCGATAAATCCAAGAGTCGACTCCAACACAGTTTAGAGACACAGCAAAGTGCATCTATACAACCAATCGTGTCAAGATTATAGGTTAATCGATATTCAGGATTATTCAAATCACAATCAAAAAAAGTACTGATAAAATTGTCATTTTTAGGAGCCAAATGGATGGGCAATATATCAGTTTCAGTTTGGGCATTGACCAGATTTATAGAAAAAAATGCTTATTTTGGCATAGATATGATCAATTCTAAACAAAAGATAAAAGCAAATTTATGATTTTAAAATTTAAAACATTTTAAAATACTGGTATCTGCAAATATTGGCTTGCCACAGCAGGAGATCAAACAACAAATAGCCTATTGGCATTGGTTAAAATGAATAAAAATGTGTTTCATTAAGCAAAATTCTATCTTAAATTAACTTTATTTGTACAATTTATATTAAAACCAAAAAGGTTAAGGTTTATGACAATGTGCAATTACATTAAGCACAAAGGCAGAGAAGACCCCGGAATGGAACCCCGACAAAGCAGGCCTTAGCTCATATAATAGCATGAGCTGAGGGGGCCGGATGTGGCCCTCCACATCTTTTTTTGCGGCCCTCAAGGTCTTACAATGCTTACTTTAATTTGATATTGGTGCTAGGAGTAATCTGGGTGTCTTAACCTAATGAAATTATTTGTCTCAAATTTTAAGATTAAGTCATTTTTCACACTAATGTAATGTGTATTCAGTCAATTTCACTCCAATAAATATAATCAAATACAAAAACTATTGTTTGTCGTATGTCAAAGATAAGTAAGGTTCATTTTAGTTAAAACCGACCCTTCGAGGACAATCTTGATGCTAATGTGTCAAAATGAGTTCAACATCCCTGGACTATGGACTGGAAAAGCTGAAATGGAGGGAAACCTTCATTTGGACAATATAGACTGAGATCTTCCACAACAGCTACAATTAGACTCTCTGGACATTCGATTATCCATAATTTTTTTGTTAAAAAATTATACTTTTTGAGATAAGGCTTCCAAGCAATTCAGTTTTCTACAGTATATGAATACAACAATTCTACAACAGAGAACACACAAACTCCGCATAAAAAGGCCCACGATGCCCAGGAGTAGATACCCGGACCATCTTGCAAAGAGTCCAGAGCACTCACTGTTGTGCATGGCCCATCGAAAAGATTTTTAGTTCTGAAAGCTTGATTCTTATAAACTTTACAGACTTGAAAAAAAGCAACAAGACATTGAGAATGGAGAAAAAGGGTTTCAGGGTTGTTTGCTCCTGACAACTGAATAAATTGTAATATTTTGTCTTGCAATAAATGTAACAATAAAATTTGATACTGTTACATTTGTGCAACCATGAACTGTAAACAAAATATTCTAGCACCAAAAGGAAAACATGTTCCATGAAAGCTTGTAGGTTTGGAGCCCAGGTTTTGGCAGAGTCTGGTGTCTGTCAGCAGGGGTGACGTCTGGAAAAAGCCTGATTTATAATGTTGGTGCGATCACTCAATCACTTCGAGTGTGTGGGCGCCGGCAGGCTGGGAGTGGCACAATCACTGCTTTGAATCGCACACATGTTTTAGTATCACAAGTTTATCAATAAAGCCTATTCATAGTGGGTAATAGAGCATTAGATAGTGGAATTTAACTGATACTGAATCAATCTCTGAATCTTCTGACAGTCCTTAAAGGATCTTTTAAGGGTTGTTGTTTAAGCTCTACAATTTGATGATGTCAAAGACTCAGCTGGGCATGGGCTTTATAGCATATACATATGTAACTATATATCTTTGGGAAAGAATTATCCAACATTGTTATTGTGTTTGAGAGTGGCTCCACTTTCAAACAGCTACATTATCTTGGGACTTAAATGTATGTTCACTTAAAAAAACAACAACAACAAAATATTATAGATATTACACAACTATTAACCCTTCAGGGGCCATTTTTATTGAAAATAAATAAAGGCAAAGAGCTCATTGTGGAATTTTCAAGATACTGAAACTTATCAGAAACAGAGCACCTGGAGTCTAAAGACAGAAAGCCTCATTTATCAACTCAGGTGCTAATGAGAGAGTGCAAACCGAAAGTGAAAGAGCTGCATGTGTAATTTGTGAGCGTTTTGCACTCTATTTAGGGAAAGAAACATATCCATCAAAACTTCTTCAAAAGAACTTCAAAAGTTCTTCTGACATGACTTTGTGTGAAATAAAAAAAAAGGTTTTAAGTAACTAAAACTTGCAATCTCTTTGCATCCATTTCCCATGTGTTTTATTGTTTTTGTGGTTCTTGGATCACTGATGCTGACTTAAAAATTTCCGCTATTTGATATTGACAAACGGCAGCCAACAACAGGCCACAGCAGCATGAACAATGAGATTATCACCCAACATTTTCCAAACACATTTTCCAGTGAATATTTCAACAGGCTTTTTGAGATATTTTATTTCCTTTTTGTAGATTAAATTATTGTTACTTAAATGGTCGATTTACAAGTACTTACACTGACTGCATTACCCAACATGACTCCGTTAACCTCTTTGCAGCAATTACCTTCTCCACACCTCTAACCCACAAAACATAAATACTTTCACACATTCTTGTGTTAAAATCATAAAACATAAAACCACAGACACAGGAATGAAAATGCCTGTATGTTGAACTTTCCCCGAGGCTACACTCAGCTGCGTGTTTCAGTGTGAAAACAAACAAAAAATAATTCTTCAGTTTGTTCTACCTTCTCCTTGTTTTGGGAAGGTCTAATTTGTAATAAAAGCGTGAATGTTACGCATGATTTAAATCTCTTCTGCAAACTCACTGCCACACAGGTGGAAGGATTTATTTAAATATTTTAGTACAAACGCAGCATAAGAATTATAGTAGTTTCACTTGTAATGACTATATTGTTGTGTCCCTTCAGGGAAAGTTTACCTTTTTCAGTCAGTCATTTTTGTCCACAGGCTATTCAAGCTGTTAGTCAAGAGCAATAGCAGTGGTAGTAGATAATGAAAGAATAATTGTAGCCACTTCAGTCTTGATGCACTTACAGCCACAAGTAGAGATTTGCCCTGCCTCTTTGACACCTAACTGAACCTTCTTTTCCATCTTTGAAGATTCTGGATGATTCTCTCCACAGACAAACTTCCTGCTGTGGTCAGGTAATGCTCACTAACACTTGAGCTTTAGTTAAATTTAGCAGTCATATTAAAGTGTCAGCTCAAACATTAATGAAGCCCACAGGCCAGCATTAATCTGCTCGTACCAACACGTGTGTCAGAGGAGCACTGCTCAGACTCGCTGCAGAGGCACAAACTGTAACTTTTCTGTTCCCTCCAGTCTTTTATTTTAGAGCTCACTGATAGACAAGTCTATTCACAGAGACAGCAGTTGCTGTTATGCACCTCTTGTAACTTCTGTCTGTTGCTAACTGGAGTTGCTGGTAATCTGAGGGCTTATATCATTGAACATTTGCACACATGATTACACATTTGAAGAGTAGCTTTTGTTGACTGTTATTTTTTCAGGCAGATACAGATAACCGATATTCAGATTGATGCCTGTTGCCGCTACATTTAGATCTAAAAATCCAAGACCCAAGACATAAAGTTCACAAAGTAACATTTTACTTTGCAAAAAACATATAAATCAAATATCAGTGCCAGTAATCAGTGAAAAATTTATATTTTAGATCGATACTTGCAACTTGCATAATGTGATATCAATTAACCGACATACCATTTTTAAATACTTTGACAATGAGAATAAAATCTTGGAACTATGAGTTGACTGCATAAGAAATCATCAGTTAGAACTTTGCTAAAAATAGGAATAATGACAATAACAACATCAATAATAATACTGACAAAGCATTCACCGCACTACAATCAAGAATCTGTAAGCAGACACTGATGCAATGTGGATTAACCCTCTACTGCATGACTTTTTATTTTAAGAGGAAAAAAATATTTCAAGATACTTTTTGAGAGCTTGTGGGTCCCTGACATTATATCAATTATAACATTTGACCCCCCACGCCCCCCACAAAAATCTGGGTTTGTTGCCTCAGGGCAACAGTGTGCGATGAGGGTACTAAAACACCAAGGTTTTCAATACTGAATGGAATAGGAGAAAATAATCTAAAAATGTATCAGAAAAGGTTTTATTCAACATAATACTAAAATTTACCTAAAAAAGAGCCAATTTAGGAGAAATGACGTTCCCACTTGCACCTATATCTACCAGCTCAAGGAGTTGCACTATTCGCCCTGTGTAGATCTCAAAGTTATGTGGAATACCTTCAAAGCTGGCTAAAATGAGTATTTTGTATCCCCATTTCTTAGGTTTGGCTGGTAGATATTGCTTGTTCTTATTCTTTCCCTTGAAGGGAACTATCTGTTCATCCACAGCCAGCTTCTCACTCATTGGGATGGATTGCAATTTTGAAATAAGATGGTCTACCAGTGGTCAGATTTTGTAAAGTGGATCTGGACTTCCTGCAGGTATTGCCTCATTGTCGTTGAAGTGGAGAGCTTTCTTGATGGCCTCCCATCTGTTCAGACTCATGGTATCAGCTACTTGATGCACCCGAGAGGCCTTGGACCAAAACATCCGAGTGACTGGTAACCCAAACAGTGACATGTAGACTACAGTACCTATGAACTGTTCAAGTTCTTTAGTGCTGAGTTTTAAAGGTCTGCTTGGGTTGTTTAGTTTAGTTTAGTTTATTAGTTTATTTAACAGGGACAGTGTGCAAAAACATTGAAGATGCTTTGCACCAGATTTTAGCCGTAGCTAGTTTCCATCTGCAGTCCCTGAGCAGGTGAGATATACAAAATTTAACAACAACAACAACAGTCAAACCTGTAGAGCATACAGGTTTGACTGCTCTGTGATCACTGACAGGATATTTTCTGAAAAAAAACATCTTGAAGTAATCTTCTGATCTCGGAAGGCTTCCTTGCCATTCAGGATAGTCGGGGAAGTTGGCATTATGGGGTGTTCTCCAGCCATTGTCTTCCTCTGGTTCAAACACCTCATCCTCATCCTCATTTTCATCCCAACACACACACACCAACACACATCTTACAGAACCCTGACTGACCCCTGACCTACACTGAGTGTCAAACCTGATTCAGGGAGCCACTCTTCTCCACTATCACTCTCGTCCTCAAGCTCACTGTCTTCACTGTCGGATGGAACTTCACTACCATGTTCATTCTTGGACCCATAAAATGTTTTTATGTCCATTTCCTACAAGCAATAATACTCATTATTCACTCCAACACATCTCTTCTTGAGCACTATTTTTCCCAACAAAAGTGCTACATCTGCATGATGTTGCCCTAGGGCAACACACCTAAAACACAGTATTAGCATAAACATACAAGTAAAAATTATATGTAAACAATCAAATGTGCATCTTGACATATTTCTGGACATTAAAATATTTTTTTGTATCAAATTATTCCAATTTAACCCAGAGAAAAGTGTTGTTTATCTTACCGTTACCTAGCACTGTGTCACATGTGACTTTGCTTCCAGAAATGACTGCTTCAGACTCAAGTCAAATGTGCACACCCACTTCAGCCTCTGATTTTATTGGACAGAAACATGTCTGCTAACATTATAAAAAACAAAAATAAAAAAAAACTTAAAGGGCCAGTGTCCAAGCCAAAAAAGTGGTTTGTTGCCTAAAAGCAACACTATGCGGTAGAGGGTTAAGTGTCTTGCTCAAGGGCACAATGACACTCCACTTTTGCCATCACACTGTGCCACCTGGTGTTCCAAGAGTCTCCCATAACCTGTCCTGCTTAGCTTCAGATCTGACAGGTGTAGGCTTTGTGTGGCGCTCCATATCAACTTTACCTCAAACACCCATCAGGCTTTAGGGTTTTGGGAGCGTGGTTTGTTACTAGCAATATTGTCGGTCGAATAGTTTGTTTTCCAACCTTTTTTCAGTCATGGCACACTTTTTGGTTTTTCGCAGCACATCTTTTCAAATATGCCCAACTTCCAAATCAAACAAATATTTAATTTATTGCCTGCTAAGCTTTAAAGGGACACTCTCTAACTTTTCTGGCAGCTTAGAATGACCCTCTCTTACTATCAATCTTTGTAAAGAGGAGCAAATTCAGTGGCACAGGTCAGGTCTACAGACAAGCCTTTTATTTATTTATTTATTTTTTTTAGAAATAAAATTATAGAATTGATCAAATACATGTTAAACGTGTTTAATATTTTATTTTGGAACATGGTTTAAGTAGTGACAAAACCTTTTGTTGAATAAGTTACACAGTGCACCTTTAAATAATTCATTAAAGTAGCAAAAAAAAGGTGATTGTTTTGCTTCCATTCTTTGTGAGAATGTTGTTCAAACACTCCAAAATGGCAAATAATTAATTTAAATCAACCTAATCTTACTTCATAAATTGAATTTTTGAAATTGGTAATTATTTCAAGGCACACCTGGCAGTATATCAAGGCACAGTGTTCCTCGGCACAGTAATTTAAAAACACTGCTCTAGACCTCTCTTCTGTAGAGTAATAAATAAAGTACACTCCAGAATTTACCTTCCATCACATCACTTTAGGTTTTTTTTTTTTTTCAACTCTACATTGGTAATAGGCATCATTATCAGGCTATGTAAGTGTATCAGTTGATTTTCAAAGTCAATTAACAATGCTGCGAATTGGTACTTTGGCCTTTAAAGAGTTAATAAACATGGATATAATTATAAAACAGCAAACGAATTCAAAAAAACAAATACAAATTTGAAAACATACATGCATGATTTTGAGTGAATGTTTTCATATTTGTGTGTGTTTTGCCCTTCAGAATATCCACTTGATCAAAGTCAAATCAAAATCTGTCTATTTTTTATAAGCATTATTCCACTTTAACAATATTTTTTTTAAAAACAAAAAACTGAGGCAACTCATGCCTGTGTGAATAATTATTGTTTGAAAGGTCAAAGGTCATGTTTATTTTACTTTCAGCTCTTCATATTTAATGCTGGCTATGTGATAATAACACTGACAATCCCTCTTGACTATCACAATCTCCTGTTACATAACCACGTGTCAGCGTCAAAATGTTGTTTGAGTTGGTGGAGTTGAACATGCGACGCCTGAAGACGAGTTGGTCTGTTGATTTAGGGTACATTTCATTTGTTTTGGGGCAGAATGAGTTTGGTATGTTGGGAAAAAGTAAGGAAACGATTAGTAACCTAACCCTCATGTCATATTTTAACAGTTAAACCTTTAGGTCAAAGTCAGACTCCTCACCTCCGGCTGTACACATGTCGTAGTGTGAGGTGAGGTGAGGAAATTTGTGAGGTGTAGAAATTTGTCAAAAGCATTATATAATCACAAGTGTTGAACTTCACAGCTTGACTTGAATAAATTACCTGTTATTTCTGCCAGCGGGACCAGTTAAATTTACAGTTCATCTTGAAGTGCCTCGACACAAGAGCTACCATTACAAAGCTTACATCATCCCTTGCATTCAGCAATGTGTGGTTTACATTTGCATCTGCAAACATGGTTATAAAATCTCCAACATTTATGGATGAAAAGTAAAAGTGTATAGATTTTTGCATGGTTTGAATAAAACAATTCAAACAAAACAGTACTTTTTTTTTCAATGCGGCATATAAGGTACACTTTAAGGTACACTTTATATATGCACTAGTAGATACGAATAACTCAAGACCAGTTATTTGGCCCGTGTTTGCATTTCTCCTCATGGTACTCCAATATCTAGCTTTATACTGAGCATTTCAAAAAGGCATTCCTCGAGGCAAAGCTGTGGGCCAGAACTTGATCGTACATGTTGAGAGCAAGGCTTAAGTTCGAGTGGCCACCGAGAGATGGAGAAGCAAAAACAACCAGGGTGGAGAGTGGCTGCAAGGACCGGCTGGATGGGGTTCATACTGGTGCACAAGGACCGATGCAGGAACAAAAAAATGTCCTAAAGAGCTATGGGAGCGTTGGAGAAGAGCTACGCAGAAATGGTACAGATCAATAGGTAGACTGCCAATACTGGGCAGAAACAACCAAGCAGCACCTGTTCGCAGACAGTACTGGAAAAAGCACTTTGTTGTGTTAAAAACATGCAGATGGTTAGCAATGCAAAATCCCCAAAAGTCTTTCCGTGATGGTCCAGTTGTGAGAGCAGAAAAGACGACAAGTGTGATGAAAGAGAAATTACACTAAATCAAGTTGATTTCTTTTGACCTGCAAACAGAATCTGACCAAAAGGCTGAACAAGATAAAATGCATTAAACCAGTCCACGGATCAGTGCTTTCGACTTTTCCTGTGTAATTTAACCACAAACCCTATGTATATGCTCTTTGATTATGGCAAGATTACTATGAGCCTCATTTTCCTGAAATCCTTTGGACAGCAGATATTAATTCACAGGAACAATAATGAAAGTATGCGTGTTATGTACAACGTGAAGTAGTGTCTGCACCTGGGTAAGTGTCTTGAGCCTCCCTTAGGCTCCTCTCTGAGCGGATTATCCACAAGAACACTGTTTTTTCTTAGATGAGTGTGCAGGAGTGTACTGCTGACATTTTGTTGGTAAGTCTTACTAAAAGGATAGAATGAAATGTTGAATAGTTGCAGACTTCTGAAACAATCTGGTCAGTCCAAATAGTTGTGAAGGAATATGTCTGAGTAAAGTAATAACTGCAATTTGTGAAGTCCCATAGCACCTTAGTGAGCCCCCAGTTTGAGGTTTGTGCATGTTTCTGAAGGATTTAAGATCTGACTAACCTGTTAGATTGATAAATGCACAATGTTATGTTGTGAAGATACAGAGAGTTTAGACAGTTTAGACAGCTCTACCACTGGAAGAAATTGTTGGGGAATTATCTGTAGCTGCAGCACATGCTATGACATCTTTTCTTTTGTTTTAGTGAACTCGTGATTGAAGGAGGACAAAACGCAGACGCTAAGCCAGAAAAGTGGATTTAACAACTTCTATGAGTTGCTATTTATAGTATAAAAGTCACATAAAATGAAGTTCAATATTTTACTGTGCATGCCTTTGGACAGCAGTCAGCAATGCAATGTGGTAAGATAGGTGCTGTGATAAGCAGACTGTATCAGAGTAAGCTGAGCAAACAGAAGACCTCAAGTCCAAAGAAGAGATCAGAAGGGGTAGCCAGGGTGGTCCAGATATAATCATACACTCACTCTTGTCACTGGCATCAGAAAATATCATCAAGAAACAGTTTATACGCTCATTAGCAGCACGTTTGTTTGCAGACTGGCTTTTGAAAACATTATGAAAAAACTGGCAGTAATTTCTAAAAATGTTTAATGGAACGTCAGAGAGCATTAATGGTAAAGGTAAGTTAGCAAAGCTATCAATCTAGAACACATGTGGAAAACTCAAGGCCCGGGGGGCAAATGCGGCCCTGCACCTCATATCATGTGACCCTCAAGGTCTTATGAGGATAACTTTAATTTTATAGTAGCGCCAAGAGTAATCAGTAGATTTGTCTGAAACTTAAAGAGTAAGTCATTTTTCAGACTAATGCAGATGTATATTTAGCAATTGTCACTTCAATAACTATACAATAACCAAAACAGCTACTCATTTGTAAAAAGTTAGTAAGGTTGATTATACAGTTACAACCGGCCCTTCGAGGACAATCCCGATGCCAATGTGGCCCTTTGTCAAAATAAGTTTGACACCCCTGATCTAGAACAACAAAAAGAAAACCAAAACAGGTGCGGCATTTTCTTCCAACAGCTCTATTTTTGGTTCACATAAAATAAAATATACTAGGATCAGATTTATGCCCAAAATACAGACATAAGCTTTAGGGGGCATAGCTTTGTCATAAAACAGTAGTGTGAGTCTCGGTGCTTCTGAAGTTAAAGGTAACATTGTAACTGAAGAAAAAAGGGTCACAGTGGCAGGACAAAAGGTCAAACACACAAGAAGTGGCTCATCAAGTGTCAAGTGTCAGATGCTTTGATCTGAAGACGCCAAAGGGGAAAAAAAACACACACCACACACGCACGCTCACAACATCTGTGGAAAACAATCAAGGGGCATCAAGAATCAAGATTATACTATAGTGTATATAGATAAAAATATAAAATCCTCCTACATTTATTTTCTTCAGAGCAGCTTGTTAGGAAGACTGGGCAACCCTGGCGCAGTGCTGTGGTTTGTTCTTGTTTTTAAGCTAAACCGACGAAACTTCATGAAAACCCAATGAAACAAGGGAACTCAGCAACGCACATAAACACAGAAAAGGACTCAAAACTGGACCTTTTCATTATGAGCGCAATAGCCACTCTGCCACTAACATTTGTGTTAGCCAATCACTTTCTCATAAATACTGTACGTTACAATGCTGACCCAGACATAAACACAATACCCTTTCAGTGTTTTATTTCATTTCTGTCTTCATTTGCAGACAAATTAGAAATGGACGAGTGCTTTAATGAAGCAGAACAGGGGCGTTCCCCATATAAAGCCTCACGAGGTGGGATATCCTGTTCCCATGGTGCTCTGTGGGAACAGACTGCGGCTCTCCTCGTGTTATTGGTGCAGCCTGCTTCAGGTTCATGCTGAGGCCTAGGGCAAGGATTATTTAGGGAAGACTTAGTGGACATTCCAGGTTGATAGGTGGTATTAGAGCTTCAATGGCTCTCCATCGTCTCATGTTCGCTCTCAAGAGAGGAGAAATGATTTCTGGAGCAGAAGGCTTCTTTAAATATATCCCCAACTTTGGGGCAACAATCAGATTAAATTGATGTAAAGGAAAAAATAAGCAGCCTAATATGTAGAGTCAAAATACTGAGAGAAATGTGGCACATCTGTATCTCCAAATATACTTTATTGAGTCAGGATCAAGAACATATGAAAAGGAAACTTGACAAATTATTATTAATGGATGTAATACAAATATTTTTATCAATGCATACATACTGTATATCCATAATGCTTTCACCAGACCAAAGAGGCACACAAGCACCATGAGACCAGTATAGGTGTTTGGTGTTTTCACACTCCAAAAAATGTGTTGTCTGACAAAAAGTGTGGCTAATTAAAAAAGCAAATAATAATTTGAGCTTTACCTGAATTATACATGACCCCATTGTCTGTCCAGTGAGTGTGTAAACAATGTCATTTCAATCCAATTTTCTAAAATGGCAGTGTGCAGCTCAATCTTATAGAAAAAGATAAATTAATCAGCTAAAAGTGAACATTTGGTTAGGTCTCTCTTTCCAGCTAAGTTCCTTTGTCATGTGTAGACATGTTAGCAGTTTGTAGTCGCCTCCAAGTCCTCATATAAACTTAACCACGTATATTTAACTTTATGGAGCAAATTTATGACTGAACTGAATGACAAGTCTGTAAACATAAGAAAACAATCTGCTTCATATATCAAAGTCTGAACAAACAAAGTACTTAAGTTACCATTAGTGCCCAATGGGGGGCTGAACAGATGGGTCTCTGTGATTGACTTGTCACGCCTCCAACCATTGCTCCGGGCTGTTCAGGTGTGCCCTGCATGAGACTACTTTCTGTCATGTAAAGTCATTTTTCAAATTTAGCTCCTGACCACTTGCTACAGTGGCAGTCACAATAACACTATCACACTGTCGAGCAGTTCTCAACCTGGGGATCGAGTCCCTCACAGGGGTTATGAATGCCTATTGTTGTTGTTTTGGGGGTCATAACTGGAAAAGATTGACAGCCACTGCTGTAGAGTAGTAGCTTAGAATTTGAAGGTGTGATTATAAAATACAAACATATTAATAAAATAAGATTTAACAATTTAAAATATAAAATCATTTAGATATGCATTAATCATATGTAGAAAATTTGCTCAATATAAAATATACATATATAGATGTTTTACTATTTACACAGTACAAGTTAACTTAAAAATAGAACACATTCAAAATATAACAGGTGCAATAGTGTAAATATAGTTAAAATACATGTTTATCTCATATTTACAAGGCATGAAGTTAATTGGGAAGGTAAAGGGATTTAAAACATGTTGAAGATATTAAAAATTAGCTAGTTTTCTGTTGATGTTTTTTTTTTCAATGTAGATAGAGTTGCAAGGTATCTTTGTCTAATTAAGCAATGGCAAATGGGCAACAAACATGTTTAATCAAGTCAGAACAATGCCAACACTCACTTTAATTGGATCATTTTAAAACACAAAAATACTATATAGCACATTTGCTAGTGTGTGAATTTTTAAAATTGCTCAGAAGTCAAGAGCACTGACGGCTTCCTGACCAGAATTGTCAGGTTATTATAAGTGAATGTACATAAACACTGTGTCAGTCAAATTGCAGGAAAACTTGGATGATTTTCAGAAATGTTGTCTTAAACTGCCTCTTCACATTGAGGCCTGTTTATAGAAATACCCCCAGTGTTTAGTGACCACATTTCACTGACCAACCACCACTAACAAGCACTTATCCACTTAGAGCACTGTTGTGGAGCAGAGACCATAATCTGATAATTGTTTGGGGTTTGCTATTAGACATAACAATAATTCTCTGTTGACAGCAGGTTTTGAACAAAACAAAAGCATGATTTTCATAAACATGGTAAATTTGTTAGTTTAGACAGTACATCCAAACCACAATTAAACATATAGCTTACAGTGTTATATAGCATACACTGTGTTTGTCAAAAAAAAAGGTCAGTCCAACATTAATCCTTAGTCAGTGAAAGAAAACATGGAACAAAAGCAGGAAGTCAGGCCCAAACTGTGTTAACCCTTTATTGGTCTATTTGCAATGCTCTGAGGAGCAGAGGTGAGTTAAATTATACTGTGTGCTTAAGCTTGAGGCCAATGGAGGAAGCTGTATGGGACAATAGCGTAACAGTAGAACAATCAGGAGATGTTGAGTCCAGCAAAATCCATTTCTGAGAAGCTTGTTGAATCTGCAGCAGTTTAAAGATGTGAAATGTTAATTTGACAAATGCCATACAAATAAAACGGAGAACCATGCGCTTCAAATATTCAATTAACTTTCTAAAAAGTTTTTAAAATAATGTTTTTGCCTTAATAATAAAAAGCAGGGCAATGATAATTTAATTGTTTTCTTTAGTCATTATTTATAGTTTTAAATATACAGTAGCTTGCAAAAGCATTTATATCCCTGGAACTTCTCCACGTTTGTCACATCACAACCACAATGTCACACAAATATTTTACATCATGTCCACATTTTTATAAAAATGAAAAACTGAAAAGTGCAACGTGCATAAGTTTACAGCCTGTTCCCTTAACGCAACCAAATGGACCAGAAATCGCCGGATGATTCCTGAACGGATGAGTAAACAGAGTCCACCTCAGTGTAATCTAAATGTGTAGGCCACACAATTTCGTAAGGAGAATGTTGGCAGGCAAACAGCATCATGAACTCAAAGGATCCGAGAAAAAGTGTTGGAGAAGTTTAAAGCAGGATTAGCTTATAAAATTATTTCCCAAGCTTTGAACTTTTCACAGAGCACTGTTCAAACCATCTTCAGGAAGTGGAAAAAGTATGGCACAACAACAAACTACGTCATGGCTGTTCACCAAAATATACAATACAAAGAAGATCCCTAACCAGAGATGGTGACACCGGAGGAGTTGCAGAGATCTACGACTCAGGGGGAGAATCTGTCCACAACTGTAAGTCATGCAGTAAACGAATCTGGTCTTGATGGAAGTGAAAGCAAGAAAGTCACTGTTGAAAGACAGCCATAAGAAAGTCTCATTTGCAGTTTACCAGAAGCCACATGGGGGACGCAGCAAGCATGTGGCAAAATGTGAACTGGTTTAATGGGGCCAAAATTGAATTTTTTGGTCTAATAGCAAAAAATAGCAAAATGTTATGTGTGGAAAATAACCACATAACATTCCAGTACACCAGTCCCATGGTGGTAACAGCACTATTAGGATGCTTTTCTTCAGCAGCAACATTAAAGCTGGTCAGAGTTGATGACAAGATGGTTGGAGCAAATACAGGCCATTTTTGTAAGAAAAAAAAAATGCTGGAGTCCGAAAAAGACTTGAGACTAAGGAAGAGGCAGAGTCTAGCCTGTTCTCACAGATAAGCATGTCAATACCATGAAATTCGAAACATCATGTCATATGAACGCAATTTCTATTTTTTGTGCGTGTATTTCATGCGTTTCTGTCCCCGTTCATTTCTATGGTGGAAGTAAAGACGTGTTATATTATTCATGAATACTAACACAATCCTAATTGTTACCGGAAACAACTCCAAACCTCCAACCTAAACTTATTAATTTTTGTAACTTCAGACCTAAACTTAGCCGTTAACCCCACATAAAACCTCCTGTTTGTCCTCAGTCACATCCATACCACGCCACAAAAAAGGGCTTGTAATTGCACACAAAAAAAAAGGCAGAAACATTGTCATGACACGCAATTTGTCATGGCGTGGTATATACACGCAAGCATGAGAATATGTTGCAGAGTCACCTTCCAGCAGGACATCAGGAAACCTAAACATAAGTTACAATGGAAAGGCTTAAAACAAACATATTGTCCCTCAAATCTGACTGATCTTCAACAGTTTTGCCAAGAAGAATTTCAGTCTGTAGGTTCAAAGCAGGTAAAGTCATACCCCCAAAAACCTGCCCATTGGAGCAGGTGGTTCCACATAGTTTAGACTTAGTAGGGCTGAATACATTTGCACGTATATATAAATTTTTTTTACTTCACAAAAGTGTAAAAAGTTAATGAAAACTATTTTGTTACATTTTGTGACAAAAGGAGGAAAACTTCCAGGAGTATGAGCGCATTCGCAAGTCACTATAATTTGGATATATTTCTTTAGTAAGAAAACTAATTTTTAACTCTCACATTCAAGTGTCCATTACAACCTTGCAATCTACTGAGCCACTGCTTTTGAGGTGAAAATCCTAAGCCGTTGTGCAGCCTATTTCACATCATAAGCAGTCTTTTCTACAGTCCCAAAGACAGACACAAGTCTCTTTTGTTTGAGGTCCACTACAACAGCATCAACCAGTTAAATCAGTAGGGATGTTCTTCTTAAGTTTTCAAAACGTTAGTCCATTCCATCGTCTTGAGAGTAATCCACACAAGAGCTTTAAAGATTGAACAAAGAAATCTCGCCTCCAGAGATCTGCAACAAATTTACCAAAGAGAAAAATGGCCTGATGGAACTTGCTTCACAAATTATGATGCAGAGGAATGCCGGTAATGTCAGACTCCAAAAGTTCCTCCCTTAAATTTGCGAGTATGTGGAGTGAGGTGGCCAAATGAAGAAAAGGTGAAGCCAAAAACGACAGTGTGGGTTGCAGTGACCCATGACCAACTCTCTCTGAAGGGCTTTGAGCTGTCACCCTCCTGCGCTCCTGTGGACACGCTGGGTTGGGACTGCAGTCCTGTGGGGAGAATAGTAAAGATGTTTAGTTCGATGAAGGCCAAAAGTGTAGTTTCCAGGGCAAGATGCATGACTTTTTGGACAGTAGACTGTTGGTACTAAATTTTCTCCCTTGCCTTATGACTAGAAAATAATAGTTTTTTTGCAGGTGTTATTAGTTCTTTCTAACAATTTAAATCCATTGATGTTTTTCTTTTTGTGTCAAGTAACAATTTTTATGTAATGTCTACGTAAGTGTGAACACACCTTTAGTATGTACTTGCTTGATCAATTAGAAACTAGCTTATACTGATTTATTAGTAAATCAAGATACAAACAGAAAACAGTTTGTTCTCCATAGACCAGCATGATTGATAGCTAGCACATCTAGTTGCTAAGTAAGTCAGGAGCGGGAAGGGGCGTGTACCTTATACAATCTGGCTCATGATTGGTTCTGTGGTTGTCATGACACACAAACTCAGATTTTCAAGGATGGAACTCGGCTTCACTATCTGCGTTAGGCTTTATTTGGCAGGAGCCAAGCAATATTGGGTCCTGACATCCACTCATGCACATCTATGCATATGTGAGCAAAGTGAATACATGTTTGTGCACTACTGAGCTAAAAAGCATGTGCAGCCAAGAAATTGGGCCTGTAAAAGCTATGTAATAGCCTTTGGGTCTCAAAGTTAAGCCAGTCACAAGTTTCTCTGGCTTGAGCCCAGAACTTGCACACTGTTTGTCTTAATGGAAATGACATTTTTTATGTACTAAGACTGGCTCTAGCTTCACGATGCTACAGCTCCAGGATAATGCCTGAAAAAGAGCCACAGAGAGGCATAGTTTGTCAAGAGTCAGAATAGTAAAAATGTGAAAAACATAAAACTAAGCAAGCTGGAAGTTGGAAAAAAAAATTCAGGGTCACTCACAAGGTATTGAACAAATAAATAATTTGCTCTCTATGAAATTACCACGGCATACTGTATGAAAATAGATATACTTTTTTATTGGACCTACTCAAAAGCACTGACTAGCCTGTCTTAAAACAGCTTGGGCTGCTTTCATTCACTGCTCTATTGGCATGACTTTTTGTACTGTATCCAGCATTTTATTGAGGACAGACATAAGTCTAGAGCAAATCTGGGCCACAGTGGACATTAGAAGGAGTCTTTGTTTTATATAAAGTGTTTACCTAACCTTGACTGACAGAAATCACTGCACTGCTGGTCTGCATCCACCACAACACAGAGGCATCGCGGAGACTCAATAGCTTCTCTCCGAATTCGCTGTGGGGCTTGGTAACTCGACATCCCATATGGAACTGTTCTTCTGGGGAAAAACACAGAAGATATATGAGTGGCTAGGTAAACCATGCACAAGAAAATATGTTTAAGTGCCATATTTGTTCATGGCCACATGATGCACCAGGACGTGTGTGGCTAGGATTTCAACAGAAGAACACAGTCTGAAAAACAAGGCAAACTCAAAGTAGAAAGATCCCTTTCAGTGAGTTGGATAAGTTGTAAAAGTGAGATATGTTCAAGTGTAAGTTTTTATGTCTTGTAAGTAAAACTGTAATAAGGGTCTCTAACTGTGTCAATGTGAATCAGTTGCTTTATGAATGAAGGCTTGTTTGCCCCCAGATCAGTGTGGTTCACGTTTAGAGATGTTTACAACCACAGGTTGGGTCAGGACTATTATACAATGTGACTAATGATGTTATCATGTATACATGGGTTAAAAATAGTACGGTGGGTATGGTACATAAATTAAAGTGCAACACAGAAAAGGTCGTTAGTTTTTTTCTGATTGTGTTTATGTGTTTCTAGCTTTTTTCTGTAACAATTTCAAAAAAAGTCGTGCAGTGTAGTAGTTTGGACCTGTGACTCTTAAACCATTGTTGCCCCCCAATATAACTCTAATTTTAAAGACTTAAACTCATATCTGCAAATGGATACATCTATAGTCTGTCCGTCCATGGGAGTGGATCTCTTCGCCACTGTAGTTCTTCTCAAGGTTTGTCTTTTTCCTGATGCTTGCTTGTTTGTTTATTTATTTGCTTGTTTATTTATTATTATTTTTTTTAAGCTGAAAAGGAGGATCTAAGAACAGTGGATGCGCTGTGACCTGTTTGCTGTTGACCACTGACTGTTTTGTTTGATTTTCTAACATTCTGTTCAACAATCTTCCAGTCCTCAGAGATGACTGTTGTTGTGATTTTGGGATCAACAAAAATAAACTGAATTGAAAATTGAATTGAAGGTGCTTTGCATACTGTTTCCATTAGGTAACAATACTTTTTGCTGCTGCTCCCAAGCATGCATAAAAATAGATGGTTGTATAGTGTTTGTAAGGATAACCGCCAATCTACAAGTCGTATTTTGAGTAACAATAAACATTAAACCATCTTACAAATAAACCTATAAAATAATCATGAAAAAATGATCAAAAGTCTTAAGTTTGTAATTTAACTTTTGGCTGACCTTCTGTAACTGTCATAGTCCACTGGAAGAAAAAGACGAAGCAAAAATGTGTCAGATAAATCCAGTCAGAGCAGTCACAGAAGTGCTTTATACACACTATTGATCTCACTGTTCAGCTGAATGAAAATAATGGCTTTGACCTTTGAGAAATGACAGCAGAAAATCCCTGTTTGTTCATATGTCAGGTCACTCAGGGTGACAGATTACCACCTGATGGAAAACAAGGTGCACCAATGAAAGAAAGATTTTGAAAAGCCTACAAAAATAAGAAAACTTTTAAAGCTTTTACAGAATGTGCATGTTTTGAATAAGGCATTGGCTGACAGCCATGGGGTTTTCATGGCTGTTTTCTGTTGCTGGTCCAAAAGTGTAAAACGTGTTGCCTGTGCACCTGCAGAACCATTTTAAGTCAGCTCTAAAAACAGTTTCTCTTTAACTTTTATTGACTGACTTGACTTTTTAAGATAAAGTTTGTAGTTTTGTATTAGATTTTTCTTATGTTTAAGATAATATTTGTTTGTGTACTGCTCTCTGGTCATTAGATATCAGTTGCTTAGATTCAGAAGAAACTGATGGCTAATAAGTTTTTAGTGCTTTTAGTGCTAACAAGAGTCACGTTTTCTACAGCTTCCTCTTTACACTAAAGATAATATTAGCCTTGACAGGGTCATCTAGATTGATATCCGATAAAAAATGGCAACAATTCGCCTGATTTATTGGTCAAAAAATATCGGCCTATCTAATTTGTACACATGTAAAAGAAAGCTTGTACACATTGTATTTTAGTTCCACTTTCCCATTTACCTTTATGCACTGCTTTGGTTCTACAATTTTACTTAATGGTATTTTCAGATCATTATTTTGTCTTAAGTTTATTTGTCTCAGATGATTTAGTCGATAAGGGGATCCTTAGTTATTTGATGATACAAGATCCAGTTAAAATATTGGACAATCATAAGCTCACATTTGCAGCTGTACGATACAATATGTGATATTACAGCACTAGTGGCTATGTCTCAGTTTAGAAATGTCCAATATGACCAAAAAAAATAAATAAAATAACAGTTTTGGTTTTATCACAGTACACTTTGCTTTTAAGAAGCAAATAAAGTCATCTGCTTCTCCTAGAAGCTCAAGTTTCACTGTCACTCTTATAAAGGTTGACCAGTAGGAGCAGTGGGTGGGAACAGACATAGAGAGACATAGTGAATAGCAATTGGCAATTTCAGAACTAAAAGCAGATTGTTACCGGGATGAGCTCATGATTGAAATTATATTGTCATACTGCCCAGCTCAAATTGAAATGAAAAATTAGGTTGTAAATTGGCATCTAGAAGAAGTTTACTCTTGATGGCTTAGATTGAGTTTCAGAAAATTTAAACATCTCCGGCCTTGTATTGCATAAACAATATGGACACTGATAGAAATTGCCCTGACCACAAGCCCTAACTCGTGATTTGGCAATGTAACATGTGAGTCCTAAGCTGTTGAAACCAAAAGTTTACATACACTATGGCTTTTCTCACTGTCAGATATAAAAGAAAAATACACTTTTCTTGTTTTAGGTCACTGAATATTAACAAAATATCTGTATTTGCTAAATGCCAGAATAAGGAGAAAATTATAATTTTTTTCAGCCAAGTCAAAAGTTTACATACACTACGATCAGTATATCTTTAAACAATTTAGGAGATACCAGATGATGCCAACTCATTTTACAATTTGATAGGGGTTACTGACAGCATTTGAGTTAATTAGAAACACACCTGTGGATGTATTTTAGTATTTTACATTTGAAACACACTATTTCTTTGTGAAACATCAAGGAAAAATCAAGATCTCAGAGAATTCTGGATTTGCACATGTCTGGTTCATCCTTGGGTGCAATTTCCAGATGCCTGAAGGTGCCACATGCATCTGTTCAGACAATTATTCACATGTATAAACATTATGGGAACGTCCACTAGACAGGTTCTTTCCTCTCAACATGTTCAGATTAACCAAAAGAAAAAAAAAAAAAAAAAAAAAAAAAAAAATATATATAATATATATATATATATATATATATATATATATATATATATATATAGATAGATAGAGAGATAGAAGATAGAGAGAGATAGATATAGATAGATAGATATAGATATACACAGTATATACGTATATATATATTTAGCAAATGCAGATAAGTTTGTTTTTATTTTATGACTGACAGTGAGGGGAAAAGCATATATGTGTTTTTGTATATTAAAAACTGTATATAAGGTTTTGACTTTTACCTGAATACAGAATACAACCACAATCTTCACTACTCAATCAGTCGCATTACTTTTCCATATACTTTCCTGATTATACAGGATGGAAAATCAATATTCTTTTAGTCCTGGTGAAAATTGTCAGTGTCTAAACTTGTTGTTGTGAGCTGTGTCATACCTTTAACAGCTAGCAGCAGTTTTGGCACAAGAAAAAGCAGAAACTATGTAACTCATTGCACTGCCAGTGATTGTAATATGCCGTCAAAAGAGCCAAAGCTGTCAATCAAGCTAAAGAGGTGTTAGAAAATTCATTTGAAAAGCACCAGCCACTAAACGGTGTTCAAATTAAACACATCAAGCACTAAGTGTGCGTCATAAAAACATGCTACTGAACACACTGGTTATCAACAGTATTATTCAGATAAATTCACACCTGAGCACATAAAATATTACAATAATTACTCATGACACAGTAATTTGTTAATGTGGAAGGAAAGCTATAAAAACATTTGTATGCAGGTTTACGATGTGCAAGAGTAAGTATCTGTTACATCATGCTCCAAAGAAGATGATGAAAATACAACTTTGATCAATAGCCTTACTAAATGGTTTCCCGTCCAAGTGTTTAATTAACTACAGTATTAAAAGTCATATATTTAACAGTGGGCATAAGCAGCATAAAATAAAACACAACAATAGTAACAATGTATAACAGTGGGTAATTTAAAACTGTGAAATTTTGACTGCAATACTCACTGTCAAAAAAAACACTTTAGTCTTTTCTGTTGGAGGGTCCACCACCAGCTAGTTTCCGTAAGAACATTTTTTTTTTACCTGCATGTTTCACAGTATTGTGTCTAGCTCAGTGGAGATAGTTACAGCTACTTACAAGCTTACAATTTGGAAATGTAGCAAGTCAACTCCACTTACTGAAAATTTCAAAAGTGGAATTCAAAGTAACTGCAATCAAAAGTAACTATGGAGCTGAACAGTGACCACTCATCGCTTGGATCTGGAAGTATTGATTTCAAATATAAATTCCTACAAGGATTATGAGGGGGGGAAAATCAGCTGCAGTATTTGATAAATGGGAAACTTTTTTTTTTTAGTTTTTCAAAGTTTATAAACTGTAAAGTTTTTTAAACATATTGTTGGCAGAGCTGACAACTGCTGTTTATTTTCTCAACACCCCAAAAAAAAGAAAAAAAGAAAAGATCTAAACAAAATGGCTAACAAGCAAATAAAGAACAAAATGATGCCCTCACCTTCCAAAGCCTGATGGATGCACCACAATTGCCAAGTTGGAGACCTATTATGTAAAATCCACAGTTTTTTGTTTGTTTGTTTTTTTAGTTTTTATCAATGGTATAACAATGCTCTCTCATCAGTTTATTTAAAGTTGTATTTGGACTGATTTATGTATGCATGCTTCAGTAATCTTGTCTTGAAGCTGATGCTTGAGTGCTTTTTAAATTTCTATAGCAAAATAACTTTTAGAACCAGAACCACGGTGATCTTTGAAGTGAGTGGGTGGGCTACAGTACTTGCTACCATATCAAATTCAATGTGCTAATTTTCTTTTTCTTATTATTATTAATTGTCACAACTGTTAACTGAATTCATTTCATAGTCAAACTTACATTTGATTTAGATAGGTCTCAAAAGGTCATTTCACAAAGCTTGTGTACTTCGCTAGGTCTCTGTAAGCTGTAGGGCTGCTACAAGTTAATCGATTAGGTGCAACTAATCAATTATTCTAATAATCGCCAACTAATTTAGCAAGACATTGCATAGCCAAAAAGCTGTGCATATTTTGAATTTTTCATATGCAAAAGCATTTTCAGTAGAGAAGTTCCTTTTTTATTAATACATGGTATTTTGAGTCACAGTTATCATTTGTTGGCAAATCTCAGGCAGTCCAAACTCTACAGCCGTGTAATATGTGATCGATTATATTTGCCTTAAAAGTTTCCTGTCTCTTGTCATACTAGACCCTGGATATCTTGACCCCCTGCTTCTTGGGGTTGCCCTTTGATCCCTGAGGCTCAGTGTGATTTGCACAGGGCCTGCTGTTACTTGAACCCTGACAGTCTGTTGAGCCTTAGGGAGCTAATTCCAGGGTGTGACTGTAACATATTTATCTTGACACCCAAGTGCCACCACTTAATTTGCTTCAACTACCACAATGCCAGTGTAGATTTGTCAAAACCACTAACTGTTACTTTAGAGTTTTTAAAAAAACAGCATTGCAACTTGTTGAAACAGAAGACTTACTCTGGAGTGTTGACCCAGATGATATCGAGATGACAGTAGTAAACACATTCACGATCCATATAAGAATAGCAGGTGCAGCGCTTGGCTCTTGGTTTTGCGTCTGTTATCCGAGACATCCCAAAATCTTCTGATCTTCCCGTACTCACGGGTTTATCATTTGAGATTACTAATGCATTGACCTCAGGGATGATCCTGCATTGCGACACCCAAGCACCTTTTGAATGGACAGAACAAGATGTTAGAAAATAAGTTACCGGATCTCATCTCAATAGTCCTCAACCTACCTTGCAAAATTAGAAACGCCAATATCTTAGGAAGCATCTTTGAAGGAGTCCTCACAATGTTAAATAATAATCCATCGTTTGCTTGAATTAGTCCGCAACAAGTATTGTGCAAGACTTTGTGTCCACTTGAAATTCATCTGAATTCCTCGAAGGAATTTTGGAAGATGCAGTCACGTCACCAAATCCTTGTTTAATTGGGCTTGTGCCATAAATCTTACTTTCTTAGCAGTGTACTGAGTTGGCATAAAATTTACCAGAAGAGGTCTTAGTTAAAATAGTATCCTGGGAAGGAAGATGAATTGACGCTTCTTCAGATGTTCTCTGTTTGGACTAAGAAGATGTAATGTTGAGGATTTTTGGGGGAAGTCTGAAATCCACGCCCCCGCACACTCCCTATGTAAAACACTGCCCCGCCAGCCTCCACCAGCAGCTTGTTGTGTCTGCGGTGATAGATGACAGCCCGGCTCAGGTTGTGCAACAACAAGGTGTCCCTTTAAACCACAAATGTTCTGGACAAAAAGTTCCTACACAGTTAAAAAGTGTCCATCTGACAGTGTCACTATTTTTTTTTCTTTCACATGTGAAAAGGGTTATTGTTTTCTCTCAAGAGATGTACAATATATTATCACTCTGTGTCACTCAAACATTCAGTAAATCACTGCACTGCATCAAAACCGTCAAACAAGAATGTGCTTTTTTTTTTTTTTTTACAGTTTTTTGCTGAAAATTTGACCAATTATTTTCCTTTTATTGCACAATGCAAAGCTAAGAAGTCATGACTTGTTAAAGTGACGCTGTTAAAAATCAACTTCATGATTTAATAGAAAGTTAAACCCATTCTTTGGGCATTTTAAAGTGAATACATATGTTTTCTGGGATAACGTGAAGAACTTTTCATTTAAAACATATGGAGGACCCTTTAAAGCAAATATTGGTCCATTTTAAGGCCAGAGAAGCCAAACAAAACAGAATTCATTAGTGCAACAAAGACATCTAAAAGTACAAAAACCTGCTTTTATTTAAGATTAGTTTTGGTCAAAAAGTTAGCCGGAGGTCATTTAAATGTTCGAAATGCTACAGGAGTTTTTCCATTAATAAATTCAAATCATGTAATAGTGTGATTGCAGACATTCAAAGCAGGTCAAAAGTGATGTTTCTGTGTTCACATAAACCAATTACATAACATAGATTAGTAAAAAAAAAACTTCCTTAGGCTGTAGTTCTTGGTTTAGAAAACCGCAGCCAAAAGACATATCCCATATTTACTGTATGTGCAAGTATGTATTGAGTATTACAAGTTTCTAAGAAACATGACCATAATTGCTAGACAGACCTAGACTGGATCAGTGTCCACATTTGCTATGCATACAATTTACTTCATGACGATCAACAGATCCTCTGTTGAGTACTTTGCTTTAGGCAAAACTTTATGACAAGCCTCTTTCAAATCTTCAAGTTAATGACGAGCAATTACAAAGAAATGTTTTTCTTATAGAATGACATTTTCCAGGCATTCCACAACTGCCAATAAACACCGAAATGAGTAAATGTCAACATTTCCAAATACTGTACATGTGATTTAAACAAACAACAGGCTGCATAAATGTTTTTTGCATTGTTATAAAACTGCATGGTGGGCAAGAGCTAGTTTTTTTTTCTATAAAAAACATTGTATAAAATATCTAAAAAGTTATTCCACAAGTTGAATCTGGTAATTTCTATTAGAAATAGTGACTAGTTCCTTAAACCCTTTGTATTACAAAAAAAGTTTAGAGTATACATTTCAGCTGCCCTCCATCCACATTGTACTTATTAATTGGCCTCTAGAATGTTGTGATGTTACACAACAACCTTCTACAGGGCAATAATAAGTAGAATGCTTGTATAAAGCTATTATTCACCAATAATATACTTCACTATCAAGGAAATAAAATAACAAATTGGAACTTTGATGAAGATTAAAGAAAGTAAAATTTGTATTGTTGGGCTGTTGTAGATTCTGCCCTTTATTTAAAACGCATACATGTCTCTATTCTTTGCTTCATTAAATTCTGAAGGAAATAACATTTCCCCAAGTGACAGTTTAAAATGGGAGCAGCAGGTGAAGCATGGCAGACCACAGAAGTTGTCAAATCTTAAATGTCTGGTTTCTGTTTCCACCAACAAAGAAAAGTCTTGTACTAAACTCATAGGAAAGAGATACGTCAACTCCCTTACAATAAACAACTAAGTCTAGTTCTGAAAAAAAAAAAAAAAAAAAATAGAACCATTGAAGAATGCATGGTTCATTTTTGACAACAGAGTAAAATCATTGTCAAATTTAATTTTAGAACTATGCAAGAAACTCAAGAAAATCCAACAAAGATGAACCGCCACCTACACTTACCTTTAAACTTGCCCCATGTAGAGAAAAAAACAGAATGATGATCAGGAGTTAATAGTTCTTCAAGGCAGTTCCTAAAAGACATAACACAGAAATTATAAAGATGGAATACTCCTAAAGACATGAGCTAAAAGACAAATAGTAGCTTGTTATGGCAGTACGACATTGCTCAACAGCGGTTTATGAAATGAATGACAAGCCAGGTGCTGCACAAAGCCACAAACCAAAAACCTACGAGGTGTTAAAAGTTTATAATTGGATTTAAGACTGAAATAAACCATTTCCTAATTAGCTGCAAGTGGCGCTGAAGACTGTATGCATTCCTGGCAATCTAGGTGGTCTTAGCACAGTGTTATGAACGGACTGGAATTGGATTGTGACTTCAAATCTCTGTAAAGCTTTTATTGAATTACACTGGGTTTTATTTGATATTTTTGGTGTAGATGTTGAGCCCTGAAGTGCAGGTAGGACATGTTTTGTTGGCAGCACTTTTTATGACTTACCTACAGCTTTGTACTAATCATTGTACTGAAAACAAACCTTCATGAACCATCCAAAACCAATTTCCTCTCTCCTTGCCTTCTTTCCTGCAGCATTCATTACACTGACACCAAGCCAGAAAGCAAAGCACCTCTTGTAGAACACATACAGTGTCTAATATAATTTATCATTAAAATAAAGACACAAAAATTGTTTAGTGTGGGGTTGACTTGTCTTTATAGAATGTCATGATACAATGAAACTGTAGTGCATCTATGTGGCCAATGAAAAAGCAAGAGAAGAGAAGTGAATAAAGTGGTGAGTAATTTGTGCTCTGTTTGCACTGCAGCATGATGCTTCAGTGGAAACAAAATGGAAAAAAAGTCGCACCTGAAGAATTGTCCAGAGAGTGTGCCAGATGATCCAGGAGGTTTAGCACCAATCTCTTTTAGAAGAACCTATGCTGTGAGTCCACTGGTGACTATACACACACATTTTAAATCTTTAAAACTCTCACAAGCATTCAACAAATAAAATAAATATAAACAATTCTATTCTAAAAGAACAATCCAACAATGAAAATGATTCATTGTGATATTTCACTCAAATACTGACTCATGTCATCTTTCACTAGTCCAGTTTAATGGCAAAATTTGTTCTTCTAAATCCAATTCAGCAAGTGAGTAATATGCATCTGTCCAGTGCAACTTCCCCAAAGGTATTTAGCTGGATTTTGGCTTTATATCTGACATATTTTCACTTGTCAGAGCCTTGTGCTATGCTTGTTCTCCTAGCTTTCATCGATGTATGTCTGATATGCTTCCCTATCCTAAATCTGCCTGACTTTTGACTGCCCCCAGTCCGTTCCCAAATTTCCCTAAGGCAAGGCTTTAGTGCCATACCCCAAATTACTGGCACATTCCTTAAACAGAGAAACCAAGTAAATTCCTGGTAAATGAAGACCATACTCGTTTTTTGTTTTGTTTTGTTTTTTTCCTAACTAGAGTTGGAAGATAAACGATGTGTGTTTTTTGTTGACACTTACATCTTTATGGTTTTAGGTTAGATTAGATTGATGTTAAGATATAGATATCTTAGGATAATTGAAAACAGGGTTGAAACAATTCATTGTATGCCTTGGTTTGGCATTACTCTGGTGGAAATGGAATAAATGGGCCTAAAACCTCACTGCTTAATTAAATGTTCTCTCTCGTTACTCGCACACGTATTTATTGCAGCTGAGTCTATTAAAGACTCTTATCACTTTCTATTGGAAGTTACAGCAGTGTTAAAACTTGCTTTTTTGTTCAAAGGATTCAATAACAAAACTCCAATCGTATAAAAAGGGGAGTTTTACCAAGCTGATTTGGTTGCATTTGAATACAAAGATAATATAATATCCAAAGCAAAATAGTTAGAGTATTAATAAATAAAGTATAATATAATATTAGTATGAACAAAATGTGGTGACATAATGAATTTTACATGAACTCTGCAGACACAACAAACGGATGATGTACTGTCCAGATGTAAAGAAGACATAACCAAAAGACATGTGGAAAAGAAATCTCAAATAGGATACCATATGAATGTTTTTCTTGGCCTCCTACACTGTTTATCAGAATTTCACACGTTTGTCATCCAAAACCTGGTGATATGCAGACTTTTATCCTGGTGTGTACACAAGGTTTAAGAGGAATCAAAAAGACAACAAACATGTCACTATTATTGACATGTTTGTTGTGTTATTCTTTTGATTCATCAATTAGTTGTTTAGAATGGAAAAGTCACTTACACAATTTTTTTGCTAAATCTGGGCTTAGGTAACGTCGCTTTAGAAACTTCTGGAGGGTAAAGTTACAGGAAAACTAGTGTTTACATTAAAAACACAAAACTTACTAAATGTTTTCATATAATTTTCAATGATGAGACAATGATAATAAATCAAACTCTGAATCAGATTTATTGTTGTATAGTCTGGAAACTTTTCTCAGCTAAAGATGTGTTGAAACCTATATAAAGACCAGCAAACAATTAAATGACTGATTACTAAATTATTTTGTGTCTTACTGTTTGGTTTTGACCAATAATGTTCATTGCTTATTTTCTACCATTGATGTTTGGTAAATTCACAAACACCAATGATCTGAGGAGCACAAAAGTACATGACTGCATGGGAAGTCCTCAGAGATGAATGTTGTTGTGATATTGGGCTATACAAAAGTAAATTGAAAATTGAAATAAAATTAGTTGTTTAGTATTATTTCAGTAAGCGATTTTTAACTGGTTGCAGCGCTAATTTAAATTCAAGTATTGTCACACTTTGTTACAATAACACTGTTAACATCTAAGAAGCTGTACTAAAAACCTCGCAGACAGGACACTCACTTTAGCCTGAAAAACAAGAAGAAAGTAATATGTTATACTAAGAGATGTTGAACACTCTAACGGTTATCATTCCAAACAATGAGAACAATTACCATAACCAAAAATACCACAGTAGGCCAGTAAACAGCAAAATTGCATATTTTACTATGTCTAAAGATAAAAAGGACTTCTCAACTAGAGCTATAAAACTGTATTGTTCTGAATTGTTAAGCCCTACTTTACTGTGTTTTAGGAAAAAACAGAGCACAAAGCATTTTAAGGCAAAACAAGTGGACTTTAGTGAGAACGTCTTTACAGTGGTATAAGGATACATGGAGGGTTAGGGTTACTGAACTGAAGGTTGTTAATTCTGTCAATACTGTCAGAAGTTAGGGTTAAGGTTATTTTACCGCTGTTGCTGTTGTGGCATTGATGCATCTTACACCTGGTTATCATTCCAACACTATAGAGAATAGGGTAAATTGGTGCTGAACTGACAACATGAAAACATAATAACTTTTTAAAAACTTTTTACAGAGAATTGGCAAAGATGATGAATGCTTTCTGACAGTATACCAGGTCATTCATGGGAGACAAGTTGTACAGACACACAAAAAACAACATTTTGTTGCAGCTAGCTCTCTTTCAGATATATTTTCCTGTATTATACTGTACTGGAAATTCATATTTTTCCACATACAAACCATATTATCTGCGATTATCAGCATGACGTACACTACTCCCAAGCTTTTCCTGACTGGGTTAGATCAGAGCAGCAATAAACGTACATGAGCTGCATCTGAGTGGTCTGATAAAATACCAAAGTGTCAGTCAAAATGAACATTTCAACAATAAAGCTTGTAACAAAAACTACATTCTTGATTAGACTTAAAAATTAAATTGTAATGTTAGAGGTAAAGCATATGCATACCTAGAGCTAGATAGATATATGATGTGATGATGGTCTATTCTAAGTTATGGGCAGTCACGCAGTATTTCAAGTTTCATAAAGACAAAAATAGAAGAGGTTAGCCAAAATCACAAGCATAAACAAGGCTGAGCTACTGCTGGAAAGTTTGTCTTTGGAGTGAGGCGAGCCAAAACCAGTGGCGCACACAACAATACATTGGGCTCAGAAAAGACACATGCTGAGACGCTGACCTGTTCAGACACTTGTGGTCCAATGAGTATCAAAACCACAGGCCTTGTAAGATACGCCTAAAGCTAAAGTGATGTTCCCACATAGAAGCTGAACAGTCATCTCCGTAACAGTCTAAGCAGATAATATTATAATGACCCATAAATGATAACCCAAACCTCAAAAAGAAGGGTTTGGTTTAGCTATGAAAGCAAGACAAGGTGTAATTATCACAAATGGAATGGGTGTGTGCAAAAAACAAAACAAAACAACATAACAAAACAAAACAACATTAGAAACACTTGTAGAAGTAGAAAGTTGAGCAGCCAGGTGCAACTTGCCTCTGCAGAGCTGCCTCAGGACTGCTTGGTATCACTGAAAGTGCTAAGTGAAGTACTTTAGAAGAAGACATCTGTATGTAAAAATATGCTATTAAAAAAAAAACAATTATACTAGTCATTACTTTCTTACTTTCACTAACATTTTCAAGAAAAAGCACAAAAAAAATGGCAAGATGAAATTTTAACAGATACAGTTGCATAATAAATTAGTTCAAAATAGTGCAATCCACCTTGAGAACGTCTAATCTTGTTTGATCTTGGAAGCTAAGCAGGGTTGTGCCTGGTTAGTATCGGATGGAAGACAGAAGGGGAGCAGTAATATTAGTGTATACTGCTGCTGTTTCTGTATCTGTTTGCTTACCTTTATTGAAGTGATTGAATCATAAACTTTGGGTAGTTTGAATTACGCTATTTAAAACCATGTTAATCAATTTCAATTGGATAGATACCAATGAAAGGTGACTATAAAAAAACAAGACTATGGCAACATAGAGCCTAGGGTTTTCATTTACTTACATTTTTTGTTTTTAATTTGAACTCAGGCCTTCGTACTACAAAGGACTTCAGTGCCACCAAGTGGACATTACTGTACTATCAAAAAGAACATTGCTTTTAAGCTTTTGATTATTAAATCAAAGCATTATGATTAGTATCCTGACATTTCTGCAGAGTAGAGCCACACTTGCACAACTCTCTGGTAAATTGGTTACTATGACAACAGTTGTTAGCACTGTAATAAAAATTCACACGTGGTTTGTTGTACAATTGACTGTGCAAGTAAGGTGCATTGTTTTTAGGCCTCTTTAAACAGCTTACTAATGTATAATTGAGTAATTTCTTTTCAGGTAATGTCTATGAGTTTTATATCATGTCTACTATAACCACCCTGTAACTCAAATAAAGTGTAGATAACTTCTCAGGCCATTGTTCCTAATTCCCATCCACACTCCAAGGAGGGCACAGAAAAGTCAAGTTTGACAGTCTTTCTTAAAGTCACTTTTGAGATAAAGACGTGTCAAACGTTCTTATATAAAGAGTACAATAGTGAAGTCAGAAGTAACACTCAGAAACTAAATACAAATGTGTATATTTTGTCAAAGTTGACACTACATTCTCATTAGCATTCTTTGTTTTAAAAATTAAATTGAATGTTGTTTGCTTTTACTTTAAGTTTGAAATTTTGAGTAGGCTTTTGTGACAACACTTGCAGAACACCTTTAACACTTGCAGGATGTCATGCTTGTCTACAGACAAGAATATATGAGCAAACCCACCTGGAATCACAACCTTAAATCAAAAGTGCTCGAGCTCAACACAGACATATATCATCAACAACACATCTATCATCTGCAAAGTAGACAGCGTGCAATGACTGGCAAAGATGGCTTGATTTCACTAAGTTTCCACATTTGTTTAGCTGGAAAACAAGGTCATAAATCAACAGGACAGTCGTACAATTATCTAGCAGTCTATCAACTACCTTATCCAAACCTTGTAAAAGTCACTCGTTTGGTTTTACAGTTGATAACGGTGACTTTTAAGCAGACTTAAAATGTTTTATAGCTCTGTGTTAACTGATGTGTTAATGACTTTAACCCCTGTTAACTGGCAAATGCAGTTGGAAATTTTTTCTCAAGGATTTTGACAATATGGCTGTTTTGTGTCGATAAATCAATAAAAAACAACTTTTTTTTTTTTTTTTTACACATTTTACAACATTTATTTGAATGTTTCCATAAATTAAGTGGTACAACACAAGAAAATGTTCAAGACGCTCCAATGTAAACACAAGAGTCGTAACAGACGTCAAGTATACAGTGAAAAATGGAGGTGATGCAACATTATCTGTGATAGCACCCAAAGGTGACATGTGACAATCAGTTCAGTTCAATCTATCAATGGTACAGCTGAATACATAAAATATACATTCATATTTTTTCACTAAACATTTATATCTTCTGTGTGCAATGATGTAAACAAAATAAATGACCAAATGACAAATACAAGTCAACCACAACAATTCCATAAATATAACTATGATATATAAAAATTGGAAAAATATGCATTTACATTTGTAGCAAACATTAAACGGTCTTCAATGAATAGAAAGAGCTCGGCTGTAGGCAAAATACAGTTTTAGAGACTACAATTCAAGCTGTTCAAAGATGAAAAGCCCTTGTAACAAAAACTGTAAAACCAACCATCGAATTGCAGCAAATGACCGTTTACAACGCCTCTTTTTGAAATCTATTTTAAAGCACGAGGCATCAAACAAAGTAAGAGCAACATCAAATAATGTAAATCTTAACATATCCATCCTGCATTGTAAACTCCACTAAAACAGTTGCTTTGGGCGATGAGTGAAATGTTGTTATACGCTGAATGCCACAATTAAGTACTTACGCTGAAAGTAGTAGTTATAGCAGTAGAAGTATTTGAAGCTTATTAGTACATTAGTTGAACAGTACATACATTAGTAGCATACATAGACAGATGAGTTTAACAGTTTGAAAGAAAGCTATGTACTCTGGGTTTGATGTCCCATGAATGCTTCCTGTACATGACCCGCTACTTAGCTTCTATTGTCTGTGAATGTTCAATGATCTTATTTCTAGGTTGATATTGGAGTTGCTTACCCTTTGTTAGCTGTGACCTTTAGAAGGCAGTGGAGACAATTGAGTGGTTTAGACTGCTGTACAACAGTTAAAATGTGTTAGTATCATACAGATTACACAAAAAGCAAGCATAGTTTCAAGCTGTACCTCTTCAGTAATCTCTTTGTCAGTGCTAAAGGCATGGGAAGACTGACGTTCTTATTACTAATATCAAACACACAAGTCTTACTTATATCTGCCATCTTCACAATGAGGCAACAAATAGTGGTGTGAAGCTTTAAGTCAAGTTAGGGCCTATTATATATAAAGTACATTAGCTAAGTTATGCTCAATGTATTCAACAAATAATTAAACATTTTGTAACAAAGAACAAACAATAGGTTAGTATCAAAGAAGAAACAGTAGTAGTACAAGTTTTTATAGTTGTAGCAACATAAAGAAAATAAAAAACAAATTTAAATTCAATAATACTGTTATAAGCCTGCACTACTGAATATAATTATTGCAACCTATTTTAATATAGTAATCAAAACAGTTTGTGTCATGCTGTATTTGTAAGCATAGCTGTAACTGTGTTGTCATCCCATGCCTATTAGATCTACAATCCAAAGAAATTACTTTGAGACAAAGTGCACATTTTTAGTTTTGCCATTATGCTTACTACTAAGAGGTGTTTTGGAGGACTGTGGCTCTTTAGACGCTCTTTTTATGGCAGTTTTGGCAGGTTGAGCCCCTGCCTCTCCTCTCTGCCAGTCCTTGTCTATCCTTTTTGTTGTGAGGACATCTCTCTTACTGGCAGCAAAAGCATGTTTCTCAGCACTTGTGGCTTTAAACCCAACAGGCTCCTTCTTCACATCTGTCTCAGAGTTGGCTCGCACACGGCTTCTCCTCACAGGTCCTCTCTTATCAGTGCCACTGTCTTGGGATGTTTTCCGTGCATTGCCAGCTGCCTGCATGTGTCTGAGGTGACTCTTTGTAGTGGGTGGGCTGACTGGGGTCTGAGGTCCACCTGGACTTCTGCCTTCAGTTGAATTAGTACGTGTCTCACTACTGCTCCTCTTGATAGGCGCCCCAGGTCTGGCTTTTCTCTCCATCAATGGGCTGAGTCTTGAGTGGCGCTGGTAGACGTAGGCAGAGCAGCTTCCGTTACACAGAGGATACCGGATGTGGCAATGCGGGCACACAGGCAACCTTGGCGCAGTGGCGGGAGATGGTGGGTTGTTGACAGGAGTGTACGGGAATCCTCTCTGGTTCTGACGAACACCTTTTGGGGAGTTTAGTCGAGATGAAGGTGCAGTGTGGGGTCTTGGTGGGTGAGCTAGGGTAGCAGAGGGGAACCCCTGAGGTCTCTGTCGTGTCCCAGGAGGACGACTGCTTTCCACTTGCACGGTTTGAATTTGCAGCCACTCAAGTTGTAGCAGCCTTTCCAGATACTTCTCTAAAGGCCCCACAGGTTTTGGTCGAGGAGCACCCCGACCCTCTGTGTGAAGGAAGACTGCAAGTTGTCTTAAGCTCCAGGTGTTAAATGGAGGAGGCAGGAAATCTGGGTAGCTGTAATTTGTTTTTTCAAAGTCATCATCTTCATCATCAGTCTCTGTACCTCTTGGTCCCGGGAAGTCTGAAGGCAAGTCAAGAGTGTTGATGACTTCAGCACGGAGATTGAGATGGGGAGGTGTGCAGGGCGTACAGGGGACGGGAGTATAGGGAGCCTTTCTGAATCGGAAAGATCACTGGCGCTGTCTGTGTCATCCTCCTTCTGGTTGTAATGCCGATGTAGGGCCTCTGGTGTGGGCACTGGAGAGTGAGTTAAGGGGTGTACTGGCATCTGTCGTAGCCCTGGGGAAATTGGGGAGAGTGGCAAAGACAGGGCACGTCGATTCTTTCCCATTGCCCCACATTTCTGGTTTACATCAATACTGCATTGGGAGAGACGATGGATTTCTCGCTTTTCCTCTTTTCTGTGAGATGATGAATGCTTTCGGACTTGTGGTCTGATTCCTCCTTCATCTTCAGGGCTATGAGAGAAAAGAGCAGTAAGAAAATTTACAACCATTGCAGGTTTAGTAAAAGAGATCATGGAGCAATGTTGTTGTCATACATTGATGAACATGCAAAAAATGTATGACAAAAATTATTTTGGCTGACAAGATATTGTAGCATACAGATACATTTAAAAGCATGGCAGAGGTGGACAAAATAAATAAATAACATAGCAAATGCTATCTTGAAGGTATGCTGATGTAGAGGATCAGGTATATATGCAATTTACAAGAAAAGGAGGCAGTGAAAAATAAATGTAACAGAAATGTCAGTCTTCTGTGGACAAACATTTGCAGGAAAATGTATGAATATCTAATATATCGTTATCGAGACAAAGTAAAAAAATATATATTGACTTTTTTCTGTCAATATTATTCACCACAAAATACAGTTTTCTTAAATTGCAAAGTTCTAAAATATTGTATATCAGTGGTTCTTCATTTTTCACACCAAGATCATATATGGTTTTCCAAGTTCTTATAGATCTAAACTCGGACATTATCAAAAACAAATAGCTTAAGAGCACATATGAGACTCAAACAAAACAAGTCTACAAAAAAATTAAATAAGAAAACAGACATTTCTAAATTTTAAGTGTCACCAAAGGCAGAACGTGTACCAAATAAAGTTTGAAAAACTGTAACTGCTATAACAAGCCTATTAAGCAACTCTTGTCATGAGTAAAGTACCTTGACAGCTTGTTTGTGTTCTTTGAGGCTCCAGACTTGATCCTCACACTCTTGGAGTGTGCACCCTGTTAAACAAGCATGTGGAAAATTAGCTCTCCTTTTACAGTAACAGTATAACCCATGGGAGGCTTTCAATTACACGCAGAAAAACTGTACCTTTTGCACTGCTGCCACTGGGTCCTTTTCCTGACCTGGTCCTGGGAGGCTGTTTTTCACTTGTGTCGATGTTTTCTTCACCTTGTTGCCCTTCTTTGAACTGTTGATATCAAAAGCAGTACTTCATTATATCACCATTGCCATATGGTGTAACATTGCTTCTCCACTTACCTCGTCACCTGGCCCGCATTTTCCGTGTTTTTCACTCGGATCTTGTCTTTGGATACAGCGCGTTTGAGAGTCGTGCCTGCTGTGCGCTCCTGCATGATGGGGCCCATGATGCAGGTCGCCAGCTTGGATGTTGTTGCGGAATCCAGCACAAATGAAAAGGACTATAGCTAAAGAACCCAGCCTACATCTCGGATCAGATACTCTATTCTCATAATTAGGCTGAACACAACCATTTCCCCAAAAGTGCTGCAATGCATCATGCGCAGATACGGAGAGTCAGGTGCAGGATGGATGGACCAGTCTCTTCGCCGTGGCTCAGTCGCCGACGTCTCGCTTCCACACCTCTCGTTCAGTCTGGTTTTAAAGCTGCTGTTTTAGTTAATGAAGCGGTAACACCAAACCTTAATGGTACTTCCCGATGACATCCTGTTCGCGATTAAAAATGCACGACGGGGAGCAAAGCGCGCATACGCTTTGTTTGGCCCACTGTCAGACAGCTTTGTTTACCTGCAGCTGAGTGGCTGGCTGCTGGCCACACGACAGCAACAATGCATGATGGGAGTTGTAGTCAGAACATGACAGACGTAAGCCTAAACGCAACAAACCAGCGCACCAGGAGGCATGTTTTGAATAAATTTGGACGCAAAGGACAAACAACTACGTGCATGAAAAGAAAGAATTTTCATAGATTAACTAAATGTACGTGCATTGTGTATTTCCTCTTTGAAAATCCTATATTTCCCAGGGCGCACTGCTGAACTCTAGTTCCGTGTTAGCGCTCCACAACCTGTGCCAGTCTTTGCAGATCTACAATTCAACATACTTAGAACATGAGTGTGTTTGCTGTGCACAACTGTCTTATGAATCAGGCTGCGTGAACGCGTACATCTGTAGACGCACGATGGCGCACGGAGACGCACTGCATAGATAAATACAATTCAACTTCTTTCCATGGAGGATCGAGCTCATAGTGTACCTTTGGCTTAGATGACAGTGTCGCATGATCACTTTGCAGGTGAGAGTTGCTAATTAGATGCTCATTAATCATTTTCGTGTTCAAACGCTCACGCTTAAGTATTTAAGAAGAAATATGTTGTATGCAGCCAGGCACGTACTCGCAAGAGGAGTGCACGCCCACCTTTTGTTGTTTGATAGTCTTTGCAAATTCATTACAATGCAGCTAATTGTTTATGCATTTGTTAAAACAGTATCATAGTTACAGTGTGTTACTATTTTTGTTACAGGTGAGAAGCGCAGCTGCACCTGACAGGCAAACATGCATAAAAACTGGTTTATTGGACACCAAAGAATTTCCCCTTCAAAATCTGAGCAGCAGATGTCTGGTTTCTCCAACACTTCCCCCAGACCCAGCATGACTATCAACCTGACTCAAATGCTACGTGCTGAAAAACCCAAAGCAGAGAGAACACCAGTGCCAATACGTCCCCCCAGCAAAACTGTGCCAAGGAAACATGACCCCAACCTCAGCATTTCCTGTGAACCCACGCCAAAACCTATCATTCGCCGGGCACACTCTCTGCCTCCCTCCTCACAGAAGAAAACACAGTGTAAAAATGTAGGTGTGAGGTTTGTTGACTCTTTGGGCCTGGATTTAGAGGATGTTCGACTTTTCCAAAAGGGAGATGACCCTTCTGTGCCACCCCATGTTACTTTTAGGTTACTAATGGGTGCTGAGTTGGCAGATGGGAAGCATTTAGAAATTTCCTTACCGTATTTAAAACCAGTGTTTGATCAGCAACCGGGTGACGAGCCACTTTTTCTCCATCGCCTTGAAGAACAGAAAGTCTGTCTGGAAAGAGTCTTGTGTTTTGAACTTGGCATCATTGGTGTTGCCCAGGTTCTTAACTTGGACTTTGAGAAAGAAGTTGTCACTCGTTTTTCCTTCACGGAGTGGAAAAGCAGTGCAGAAACACAGGCAACTTGGGTGTCATCTGTCAACAAAACGCTGGAGGGAGGAAGGCAGCTGAGTTGTGATACATTTCGCTTCCACTTGCCTGTTCCTCCTTTCCTTCAGCCTGGTGCTGTTTTGGAGTTTGCCATCCGATACAAAGTCTGTGGTGGTGAATACTGGGACAACAATAATGGAAAGAATTACAAGTTAGTTTGTGAGAGCTATAAGCTGTCAGTGCCACGAGAGTGTGAGGATAGCATGGTGCATTTCATTTAAGATGCTGACTGAGCAAAACAAACAAAAAAAGCACTATTTTAGCGCACTTTAAGGCCTAAAAGTATATGACTGTTTCCTTCAGATTTTGTATAATTGAATTGTAGCACATAATTGTTATGCCTTTCTTTGTTAATGTTGTTTTGATATTGCTGCCATTTTGCACTAAATGTGAACAGTCACTGCATCAACAACATGGCACTTAACACTGACCAGTAAATAAAGTCACTTTATATGCAAAAGTTAAATCTATGACGCTTGAATCATAGTTTAATAACATGTCATTATGTCTTACACATGCTCTCATGTTGCTTAAAATAAAGGAAAAAACCTGAATATACCAATTCTTTCTTGGTTTCATTTACATTTCTGCCTACATAAGATACCATGTGGTTTGTATCATCCAGTGGTGGTCAAATTGTACTAAAAGAGTTCAAAATAATATTACTCAAGTATTGATTGAGGAAGTCTAAAAAGTCTAACCCATTTGTGTAAAGTGCCCAAGCAAAAATAACTTTCAAAGGCCAACTTTCTGGATGCAACAATTTATATTTTAAAGTTAATGTAACGTCAAACCTCGGAAAATGCACAAAAGTTTGTCTTTATAAAAATATAGGTCAAAAAAACAAGTTCACAAATCCAAGTAAGAGTAATCAAAACTTTTTAGAATACTGTACCGTTTACCTGGTCTAATCAAGATCTGCAGCAGAAGATCACGTAGCGGAGACTTGTTAGTAATCTGTCTCTTTTGCAAACAAAAATGGCTCTCAGACAATCGCGCCAATGGCGTAGTCGTTTTTCGCGCTAAACTGCGGTAGACCAATCAGAGCCTTTCATCTGCGGAGCTACCACTGCTAACAGTGATCTGCCTGTAACTGAAAATAAAATGCGCGGATTATAAATTTGCGATCTTTGTGAGTACAAACATAGGAAGGCATCTATTATCCGAAATGTGTTTTAAAATATCAGTCAGCTTTGACTACATATAAATGCAAATGTAAGTTAATTTAGAGAGCGTCTCATATTTTAGCTTTTGTTATGCTAAAGCTAGCATAGACAAAGCACAGGGTTATAGCCAGCTAGGATCTCGCTAACCTAGAAGTTTAGTTAGCCTAAACAGTATTTTTTGGCGTGTGTCTGATACAGTTAACGTTAACTATTGTTATGTATTAACTTTTTATCCCACAGTATAAACCGTGTCATCACGCCATTATCAGTCTTAACAGTCACGAGAATCAGGTAGTCTGAAAAAAAAAAAAAAACGTCGTTTATTTAGCAGCCTATCTGGATGTTTTACTGTCTTTTAGTATTCTTTCCAATATATGATTGTGCTTGGCCTAATGTTCTAAAACTTCACCGAATACATTGTTGGTTGTAGATATCGGCCTTTGAAAATATTTTGGAAGAAGGAAATTGAAGTAGAATTCTTAGTTTACTTTACATCACTGTTAAACTTCAAAGGTGATGAATACATAACAAGATTAGATTTGTTATAAATCTGGCAAATTTCATCACTATAAATTGTCAAGTTTCTATCTCATGATTTATGTGCTAACTTTATTTTTTGTTTCTTTGTATTGATTTTTTTAATTTACAGAAATACAAAACAGATAAAAGGCAAATTAAAGTGCTACATTGAAAAAAATGCCGCTCAGCCAGAGTAATCGGGTATGTTTGACAATATTTTCTAAATGTGACAATATATTTCTTATTCTGATGTATATTGTTTTTGCTTCTCCTACAGTTAGAAACTATTCTTGATGAAGCTACACAAAGCTTGCATATTCATCCTCTTAATCTATTCTTGCAAAGCGATTTTAATGAAAGTATCACCATACAATGTTCTCTGCTGTTTCTGAATAAACTGGACAAATTCATTTGCAAGGTGAGATTATGTGATATTAAGCATAAATATTTTGACGTATCATAAAAACAATGTTCAAATTTTTGCAGAGTTTAAACCAGGGTAACTCTCCAGCTGCCTGTTTGGCTTTCACTGTCATTCACAAATGTGGCAAAAACATAAAAGTTCCTGGAGGTCAAGGTCTGTCTGCTCTAATAGCACAAGGATTGGTCAAAAAGATAAGTATTTAATCTATTGTTTTAATAACTAATATGAGTACTAACTGAGTTTTCTGTTGTGCACATGTTGCAGTGGTTTGAGAAGTGCAGACAGTTGTGGGTTCTTGGTGGCTCTTTGAGAGATGAGCTCTTGTTAAATCTAGCAGAGGACTTCTTTGATGCTTTAATGGTCAGCTCACATTAGATTATGCTATAGTAATCTAATGTAATTTTCTGTAAATGTGTTTTGTTGATAATTTTTGGTTTGATTTTATTGTTGCAGGAGGTTCATGAGTCTGGAAATATAGGTATGGCAATTTAAATTTGTATTGGATTATATTTTACTGACCACATGTTTGTCTCACTCAGTGTTTCATAATTAGTTAGTTAGAATCATTATATAAAGTTTATCTGTAGAACACAATGTATACCTAAAGTAATTCAGAATGCTTGACAGAATACAAAAATGCCCCAAAAAAACCCTAAAATAATTACAAACAAATACATAAATGAGATTAACTAAACATCATTTCTTGAAAAGTGTAGATACAATGCAGTACAACAACTACTGTAATTGCAAATCTTCCAACTGTAGGTGCTAATAAAGTTACAGAGTCCTTTCTATATTCCATTGGTCACATGGCTGTCGACCCCCAAATCTACATCTTGATACGGAAGGAGGTGAGCAATGTTTTTTTTTTTTATTATTTATCTGGCTTAAATAAAAAGTTAATATAAAATGTAGCTACTGTGTGTAGATTTGAGCTCATTGTCATAATTTACAGAGATTGAATAAATTTTTTTCAGGCAATACGTAAATTCAACCTAATTTTGGACAAAAGCCCAATGGAACTGAAGAAAGACAAAAAGATTCTTCGGTCACAGGAAGCAGCAGATATCATGTAAGTGGTAAAATATTTATTTTTATGATATTACTACAGAGAATTGTTGCTGAAGTCATCATCTTATTTTGCTTTATAATGTACAGGTCCAAACTAGCCAGCAAGATATTAGATGGTGGTGGTGAGTCTTTAATGCTAAAATATTTTGAATGCAAGAAAAAAATAGTAGTATCTTTTTAAAATCATACCTCCTCTGAAATATATAAACCATAGAATGTCGTAACGTGGTGGGTAAAAATTAGCATGAAACACATCAGGGGTTGTGCTTTCTGTAGGGCTGCAACAAACGACTATTTTGGTATTCGATTATCTGGCAGATATTTTTTTCAATTCATTGATTAGTTGTTTAGAATACAAACGTCTCTTGAATACAAGATTTTTGCCAATTTTGAGTGGGGATAACGGCACTCAAGAACGTTCTAGATGTAGATTTACAGACAAACTAGTGTTTATGTTAAAAAATACACAATTTAATACATTGCTGTTCAGCCTGAGCGTTTTCTCAACTGTTTTGATTCCTATATAAAGTAGGAATGTATCAAAATTCACATACTAAACAATACTAAAGCTAGTATAAAATCTATTCTCTTAATTATTTGTACTAAAAATACTTTAAGAGGACACAATTTGGCCTTTGCGGAACAATTTTAAAATAATCAAGTATATATATTACTTTTTATTGAAAATGTCTATGTCAAATGTAATTTTTGAATTGTGATATTGACATTGTTTTTGAGAATCGAGTACTTCCTGGATATCGAAATTGTGTTTGAAATAGTATAATAGTAATTTAGAATTGTGACAACACTAGTATAAAGACCAGTCAACGATTTCTGAATTAGTTGACAATTATTTCAATAATTGATTTCTTGCAATTAATCGATTAACTTGTTGTAGCCCTAGTTGTCAGTGTTTTCATTTACGAGGGATCAAACACTCAAAGAAAATGTGGAAAGTCCAGGCAGTGTCATAAGATAAAGGACATTTTGAATACACTTACTTGATATGGCTTCAGATTATGACTTCCAGACGGCCCTGATGGAGGCCTTGTGCAGAATGGCCACATGTGAGCAGAGGAAGCAGCTGGCTGATCACTGGTTCACTATGGAGCATGTGTCCAAAGCATTTGTCAAGATCAGAGATAGCGAGTTTGAAACGGTATTTACATGGCTTTAAAGTTGGATTTGTCAAGACCAAAGCTACCCTATATCTCTCTGATTTCAGGATTGTCGCAAGTTTCTCAACATGATCAATGGAATGAAAGGAGACAAAAGAAGGTGAAATATTAGACTGTAATATGAACATGAAAAGATGTATTATTATATTTTTTATCATGAAGTACATCAACTAATTAAAGTTTTGGTCTCTTCTCAGTGTTTTCTCATACCCATGTCTGGAGGTATATTTAGGCCAAAATGAGGTGAGTATCTACTATCTACTGCATTTGGCCTTTGTACACCTAAAATAGATAATTACTACCTTATGTGTCTGCTTTAAAATGATAAAATATACATATATGCATTGTTAATATTTAATTTGTTTTTAGCTGTTGATGCCCGCTGATGAGAAACTGGAAGAATTCTGGATTGATTTCAACATTGGCAGCCGCAGCATCTCTTTCTACTTCTCATTGCCTGATGAAGTTGCACAGGTTTGACAGTATTGAGAAGCATTAAATAAAAAGACCAAACAAGACTGAAGACATGTGTTTTCTTTATTTTTAGGAAGGACAGTGGGAAACTATATGCATAAATGGCACTGAAGTTAACAGCTACACTATCACAGGTAAAGTTGAAATGTCCAGAAATAATTTGGATGATGCCTACACAAGCCATTGTCTTTTTTTGTCTTTTTTAGAAGAGGGTAAAAAGAAGGTGCTGAAGTTGGACTTGTCTGAGGTGGTGGTTGTTGGCTCAGTGAACGGCTCTACTCTCACCATTCATTTTAGCCGTGGCCTGGACGTTCTGCCTGTTGTTCAGAAGGTTTTTGGGCTCAATAAAAACATGGTAGGTGAACAAATCATTACACACTTACTATGTAAATACCCATATTTAAATATGGATGCAAAAAGTTTGCACAACAAGTTTGCGCAGTACAGAAGAATGTATAATTAACAGCACATTATACAAAACACAGTATTTGTATTTATTTAGATCTCCATTAGCTATATAAAGACAGTTATTCTTCCTGGAGTCAATTTACATGTAGCTGTGGTCACGTGATGGAACAGTTAAGGGTCTGATCTGCTCAAGACAAAGATATAAAAGCTGACAAATTATGACTGAAAAACAAGGAAGTTCACTTTTTTTTACATGTTTCGTGGTTGCTTGATTTACCATGATGACTCAATTTGGTTTTTGAAAGTTTGGCATGACACTTTGAATAACTTGACATGAGAATGCATTATGTATGTGTACAATATTGTGTAAAACTGAAAATTAGTAAAAAAAAAAAAAAAAAAAGGGAGGAGGGTGGCAACAGGAAGTTTCAAACCTGTAAACCTTTGTGCTATGCATACAAGCCAAATGGCTGATGATATCATAGCCAAGCGGCTGACCAGTTTATAGCCCGCCTGAACAGCTGGATTATGGCATCAACTCGAGGTGACATTGGCGTGTACTCAAAATGCATTGACAGCATTTGACCACTGTGACAGCACAGTCACGGTTTTTGCGCACATAACTGCTAAATTAGAAACTTTGCACAAAGAAGGCCTGGTAACAGTAGATATAATTTTGACCCCACTCAATTTGATAGTGAAAAAAGTTATTCTGTGTTTAGTTTCACTTTAAATAGTTCTATTTAGTGTATAAAGCTTTATAGGAAAAGTACATCATTTTGCTCAGCTAGAGTTCAAATAAACCTTGACTCTCACACTGTTTACCGATTAAGTCTGGGTCACTTCAGTGAAATGCTCACATGCTTTTGTTGACAATCCCTGTTTGACCTCAGATAGGTTCATCCCTTTTTTAAATCCAAGATTGAAATGTTTGGAAAGATGTAACTAGACAAATTGTACCATCCAAGAATGCATTTACTTTTCTATGTCATTTATCCCACAGGCTATGCAAACTTCTTTGGTAATGAAATTCACCACATATTTGCAATGGGGCCAGGTTTCCCTTGTTTATGATCTCGGGCAGGTTTAAACATGTTGTGTTTGTCTCAGGGTTTTGTGAAGAAGACTGGAACTTCTGTGGTGAAGACAACTGTCAAAGTGATTATGGACGATAATACCTCTCAGGTAATTACGGAACAAGGAAAAACAAAATAACCAAGATTTTTTTCCCCCTCAATTATTGTTAATTATTTTAAGACCTGTTTTATATATTTTGAATAATAGTTCTTAAACATAAACAACAAACTCTAAAGTCTGAACCGTCAAACCACATAAAGGATTTGCCATAGAAAAACAGGCCCAAGCATGTAATTTACAACTGAAGTGACAGAATTTTGGTGTTGGTTCAAATTGCTTTAATTGCACAGTCCTTTGCTTGTGTCTTGTTTTTGTTGTTCAAAAAGTATCTAATTATATATTCTGCTTTCTACAGATTGTCCCAGAAAGCCAGCTGTCCCTTGGGGGAAGTGACAAAATGTTGTGCCCATCCAGGTGAACTGCACTTAAAAAACTAAACTGTTATCTGAAAAGTGATATTATATTACAAATAAATAATAACAAAGATGTAGTATGTATACACCAGTTAAAGGAAACATAAATGTACTTTTCTTGACAAGACATACCAGCATTGGCACAAAGTAAACTGAATAAAAAAACTAAAAAAACAAGAGGCAACAACATATTTGCAAAACTCAGTGTATTTCTATTTCTGTCTGTATGACAAGCACACTGTAACATAAAATTTTCATGTACAATATGAACTACCTAGGTTCATGTGCAGTTAAAAATATCACCAGAAGGTGGCAATGCAGGAAAAGGAAAGTCAACAGTTTCATTCAAGTAAAACTTAGTATGAACTGGAAATATAAACTGTTTACTGTGATACAGTGATTTTTGCTGTAATAAGCTATAATGCAATAATAATATTGTATTGCTGCATATATCAGCTAACTAAGGTTTGTTTGACATCAGAAAACTCCAACCAAAATGAGGCTTTCAGAGTCCACCACCTACATCAGCAGCAGCGGCGGTGAATGTGCCAGGTCTGTCTCTACGGTTCTGCAAGCAGGTGCGTAACTTAAGAGTTTGTCCAAATCTATTACTGCAGTTTATCTTCCTTTAAATGTATTTTTAAAGCTAAATGTAAAGGAAAGCCTTCTCTGGAGCTAGTTTGCTCTGCTGAAAGACCAGGGCAAAAATGCTTTGGTGACTTAAGAACAGCAGTAAAAACCAGCTTTAACACCACTCCGGACAGCAGAAGAGAAGGTGTCACTCCACAGGTTTGCAACAACAACTTTACACTGCCACACTAATATCTTGATTACATAGTTGATTTATTTTATTACACAATAAGTGTTGACCCTTAAACATAAACAATAAAAGTAACAGATACCACTGTTCACTTTGTCTGTGTTTTCCCTGAAGAACAAACCTTTACTGAAGACAAGAACAACAGTTTTATCAGCACCAAGTGAAGTCGATCCTCTGATGGGTCTGTGTCATTTCTTAATAAACTTAAACCACCAAAGTTCAACTTGTTAATTCATCTGCTATTTGTCTTATAGACAGTACTTTCGTGCCTGATTCACAGCCAACGACTGCCAGAAATATGTAAGCATTATGAAAAATCTGTAATGTATGCAAATATATTCTGTGCTTGTGAATAGCAACTGTCTGTCTTTTGGTGTGTAATTTTAGTGCATCAAAATGGCACAAATACTCAGTTACTGAGATGCTGATGATGCCAACACAGAAAATGTGCTCCCTGCCAATCTCTGGTAAGAACTTTAAACAATTAAAGCGTTATTTGACTTTCTATGAAGATATGTTGCTAAGGAAACACATTCTTGTACAGAATGAAGAATGTAATACACAGAACAAAATGTCTAGATAACTGCGGATAATTCAACTGATAGACACAATTTACTCAAAAAAGGAAAAAGAAGTATCTGATCTGTTGTAAACATTGGATATCTTTGGTAGACTTAAGAATTATTGCTTTAGTTGGCTAGAACTAGACAAATACACAAATCAACATCACAATAGATAACAAAAGTCAAATTGCTATGTTATTATTTACTAGTAATGTTCTATTTGCAATAAATAATGATAATCTTACAGGATCTCCAGCAAGTTCTGTCCAAAGACAGATGTGTCCCTCTTCTGTTCAGAGGACTTCTGCTCCATCTTCAGGCCCAGTCATTCCAAAGCAGCTTCACGCCGAGCTCACTCAGCGCCTTCAACAAGTGCTACACGAGACTAACCAAGCCGCCTCTCCTGAAATTGTCCCGGTCCAGAAACGAAAAATGTCCAACAAAGACCCTAAAAACAAAAGCACTGTTTTTGACTCTGTGCTTGAGACAAATCAAGCTGCATCTACTCCTAGTGTCCCAGTTCAAAAACAGAAAATGCAAACATCAACAAGGATCCAAAAATAAAAAGCACTGCCTATGACTCTGCTGCATCAGACTTAAAAGAGAAGAAGCCTCAGAGGAACAGCAGGACCAAAGGAAAGGCTCAAATTCAGTCACAAATGGAGGAAACGTTGTTCTAAGAGCTCCGGGTAAAGCTGCCGAAGAAATGTCTGTCTCAGTCAAAAGTAATGCTATGTCAAGTAAAGAAAAGGTATTGAATAAATCTGTCTAACCTATTAGGGGCCTGAGAGGTAATATTCTAAAAAGAGAACATGTTACTTACGCCTAAATGTTGTCTTTAGAGAGATGCTGAGATTACTGGTAAGATGGTGAAGCACATCTCCAGCCATTATGAGGTCAACTCACTCATCAAAGTGAAGGGACACAAAATCTCACAGTGTCTGATACCACCACTCATTGACAGGTAATTGTAACATTGCAAACTATAATTCATTCAAGACTATGTTACAATGGATTCTTGTCTTGCAGGCCCTTCTTTAACATGAAGTGGCACACGTCTATGGTAGGACTACCTACTTTTTTTTTTTTTTTTTTTTTTTTTTTTTTGAATAAATGGGAAACAACATAAGAATAATGATGAAAATCTGACTTTTTCTTCAGGGAAATGTCACTACTTTAGTAAATTCGAGCAACAAAAGTAAAACTACATCTACAAAGAAAAGGTAGCATTAAGATGCAATTGGAATATTCATTTTTTTTATTTGTTTTTTGTGGTATATAATAAGATTTTTCAGTGCTTCACACAGAAATTATAATACACACACATGACACAAATTATTTTAACACCTACATCAGTATTTTTGTATCTGTTTATACAGCAAAGATGTTTTTGCCTTCAGTGTTGATACACCACAAAGTATTGGGGTAAACAGTTATGCTCAGTTATATTGATACTTACATTGATTTTGTTTTTAAATTATAAAATTTGTTGTTTACAGATGAACAAAGCCATCACATCCTCTACATGCATCAGGTTTGTATTGCATTGTTTTGTGTTGAACTTTTTGCAAGTAATTTGGTTAGCGTTAGATGTTTTTCTGCCAAAGTGTCTCAGATGAAGAGTCAAGGCTTCCCAGCACAAAGAAAAATAAACAGCCACCTCCCAAAGTATTGTTTTGATAAGTATTATATACATACTGTATTCAGGAAATTACATATTTTTGTAACTGTACCATTTTTTTTTTTTTTTTTTTTCAGGCAAAGCGTTATGTGAAGAAGCATTTGTTCAGTGACACTGACACTGACCGCGGCACTACAGACGTGAGTTGGTTGAAAGAGTCCAGTCGGAAACCCAAACCGAAAGTGATCAAATACCCCAAAGCAGCTCCTTCTAAAACCAAAGTGGCCCCTGCTCTTCCTTCATGTAGGTGTTCATTCATAAACTGTAGACCCCTCTTTTAATGGTTTCCAAAGAACTTAAAGTGTTAATCCTAACTATCACTTAATTAAATATTCATTAATTAATTTAGTAACAATTGTTACCTTATTTAAAATAAGTTGTAAAACATGCCCTGAGCTTAGAAAACAGTGGAAATGTAATGTTTTTGATTAATTGAACACAGCGTTTTCAAGCAATGTTACTGCAAGCTTGGCAAAAATCTTGCATTCAAGTGACTTTTGTGTTCTAAACAACAAATTGATTAATTGAAAGAATACTCGTTTACTAAACTAAACTTTAATTGCAGCCCTATAGAATAACATAATGTGGACAAGTAAAGATAATCTTAAAAGAGTACAAAATAAATATTGTGAGTGATATTGGAGATTGGCTTAAACACATTTAATACTTGATTTGCATTATAAAGTGTAATTATTTCATAGAAGATAATGACATTTTTTACAATTCTCAGAAAGGTCAACCTCATAATAGATTACTTTTTTCATAAAGCGTAGGTTAGTGTGAGGTTAGTGGCAACAGTTTTTTTATATTTGTTACAACCACCTAAACAAGTATTAGTAATTCATTTGTTTATCATTGAAATTATGTTATTGTCTACAAAATTATACCTCTAGTCAACTTTGAACTCAGTTCAGATGACACCGTGTTTTAAGGGGTTTTTAAAATGAAGCCTTCCTCAAATGTGTAAACCCTCTCTTGTTTTTATTCAGGTAATTCACCAGAGTTACAAGCTCCTTCTCCAACACCATTAAAAGCCGTAACCAATGTAAAGTCAACCAAGGTAAAATTCTGTTGTAAATATCTGTTATGCTGCAGTTTTTATTGTGACCATTGGTTGTCACTGCTGTATAATTTAAAGGATTTAAAGAAGCCACAGCATAAAAAAGAGAAAATTGCTCCGGCTCGGAAAGAAGTTCCAGCTGCCACTAGGAGGCCCTCCAGAGCAGCAGCTCATGTTCCCAAAAACTACAAGGAAATAAACAGTGATGGGAGTCAGTCAGAGTCTGAGATCTTCAAGGCATTGCTGCTCATTTGATATTTTTGTGTAGTTTTCAGTTTTTGCTTTAATGTTGCAAATATAAAATTTTACACACATACTTTTAATTTTCAGGTTGACAAATCTGAGAAAACCAATCTGATTCAAGAAATGAACAAGAAAAGCAAACTGCAATCAAAAGAGTATGTTGAAGCTGAACGCAACAACAGCAGCCAGTCAGACTCTGAGGTGGAGCAACCTGCTTTCACAAAGGTAGGATAAACTCGTCAATCTAACTACATTTTGACTACAAATGACCCTTCATAATATAGTACATTTTTAATATTAACAATCTTATACAAAATTAAAAATACATGTTTCACAATGTTGCATTAAATAAAGCATATTACTTTTCAGTGTTTGTATAGAGAACCAATACACCAATATTGGGTAAAGGCAGTATCCATCTGAAATGTTATTCCTAATCTTATTTCACAAGGATTTGGAAAGGACATTGACTACCTGACCTGTTCCCCACTCAGCCTTTGAAATAAAGATTAGTGTAAAGTCTATTAGCTTTCATATATCATCAAAACATGGGCAAAGGTCAAAAATTATCTCAGATATTCTGAAATCTTTGATCACAAAAACCCTTTTAAGTTCCAAAGTTTCTGTCTCCAGATACAACTAATAATTTGTTGATTATTGCCAGCCTTATTTGTGTTTCAGCCAAAGTATGAGACAAATGAAGACAAGAAGTCAAATTTAAAATCTGAACTAACTGCAAGCAAGAAAATAAGCAAGGAAAATTTGAATCACACAGACTTGAAAAAAGCATGTAAAAAGGTAAGAACAGATTTTAGTTATTGTCTGTTTTGGTGTTTGTCAGTGATTCTCAAAATTGACACCAAGTGTCACCAAAGAAAAGATATCTGTCACATTGTAAATTAATCAAAATTGGGTCCATTACACAAATTATACAAAAGAAAAATAAAGAAATAATAATAATAACAATGATATTAACTCTGATGTTGATTTTTCATATTGTCCCTATAAAAGACCCTTTTTAATCAGAACCTGTGTGTGGGTAGGTGTGTGTGTGCGTTTGTTATATATAACTTTTATGCTTGCATGTTTCAGCCACCAAAGCCTGTAAATGTACTTCAAGAAAGTGTTGAAAAACCAAAGAAATCAACCACGAAGAATGGAGCCCCAGTAAAAGAACAGTGCAATGCATTGAAGGAGACCTGGGCCCAGCGCCAGGTCATGTCCTCACCCCTCTCTTTTATTGAGAGGATGAGATGTAAGGCACTTTGGAAAGTCACACAAATCACTGTTAGATAACACTTGAATGTGTGTTATAGTGTTTTTATAGTCCACTGTAGAAATGGGAAGGTCATATTGTAATTAAAGTGTTTAGTTGTTTTTTCCTCATATAAATTCTGACTGTGTTTTTCCATTGTTATATGTGGGTCACAAAAAGAGTTCCAATATTGAGAATGCTCCATGTGACAGTAGATTAGCATGTGACAGTAGATTAGCTCAATAAGCGTGAAAGTTAATGCTTGAGTGGCATTAATCTGATTGATCATAGGTTTCTAAATTTAAACCAGCCAAAGCTAAATGGACTAATGCTTAATAGAATTAGGTAACTTGGACTCTTGTTATCTAAATGGCCGGGTTCACCTCTCACCTTTAAACTAGATATGTCGTGTATACAGTATATTGACCCTTCTATCCACCAGCTGTTTGAACATCTGTGCTTATTTTCCTTTGTCTCAGCTGCAGAGCGATTGGGCCCGAGCTTAGGTTTACCCTGTTCTCCAGTTGTGAGCCTGCAGGCATCCCCGCTCACCATCTCCCCAAATCCTTATGTCCCGAACCCGCTCACACCCACCCTGCTGCTGTCCAAACCACCCTCCACAGTGCCTAGCGCAGGAGACCTCAAGAGTGCATCCAGAACACAGTCCATCAAGTCTGTGGCCTCACTCGCCTCCCTCAGAGGTCATGGAAAGTGCTGTGCAGCCATTAGAGCCAGCGCAATCCAGGTACAATTATGTGGTTTCGGTCAGATTATTGCAAAGGTTTTTCTCTGTTCAAACTCACAAAGAGGAGAGATGTAACATTAGCAATACTTTGCTATCATGCTCACAATAATAAATACCTTTCATTCATGCTCTAGTGTGATGTCACGCACTCAGATGTATTGTTAAAAAGGATGATTGTTAGGCATTTCTTTTTACTTAGGAATTTGGTTTCACTTCAAGAAAACCTTCTTGACATTGCATCATTAGGGTTTGTTCGCTCCATGGAAGGTGGGGACTTTTTTTGCTTTAGCGAATTGCTGGCCTGAACACATCAGTGTGGACCTGCAAGTGTAAAATGTGTTTCCCAGCGATAGTTGACATTTCTGTACATTAAACTTACAAATTAAATGTACACAATCAAATTCGAAGTTAATACTTGACATGATGCCAAAAGAGAACATCTGCTGTCTCAACTCTGGATGGTTCTAACAAGTGCATCTTACAGTGTATTGTTTATATTAAATGAAAAGATCTTCAAAATAGTAAATAGTTGTCGGTCTCTGTGTTGGTCTCAAATTTGTCAACAAATGGTAAGGCGTCTTTGTCTAAAAACTGCTAAAATGGCTATAAAATGACTGTCATGGCTATAACTAGATTAAATACAGTTTTCATTTGCTTTTGGCACACTCAAATTCTGTATGGTAATAAATTATCAACAGTTACCTAAATTTCGTAACATGTATCAGTCAGATAAAGACACATCTTTAAACCAAGAGGAATGTGTGACGTCTCCTGACAGCACTGTGCGAATAATGCCCAAAGGAATGCCTGAAGGCTTCAGAACAGTAACCTGGAAACGGGAAGAGTACAGGCCCATGACCCGGACAGGGCCGCTCGAAATTCCTACACCAGCTGAGAAATGTCGACAGCAGTGGCTCTTTATGTGGATATTTTCGGGAATGATTCATAGAATGATTTGTTCCTGCTGCTAAGCTGTAGTTATGTATTGGAGAAGTTTGAGAACCACAAAAAATGTATTTTGAATGGTTAAAATGACCTACATCTATCAGGCACAGGCAATAATAGCTCCCTACATTTTTCAGCCTTATATTGCAATGTGGAGAGCTAATTAATACTAATTAGGACCATCCAAGATGGTAGTGATTTCCTTTATGGCTGGTGATTACTTAACATGTCTGTCTTTGTTTTTGTCCTGTTTTCTGCTTGTCTAGAGTCCAGTGCTGCAGGACATCTCTTCTCCCCCTCAGTCTCCTCTCTCTCTGTCACGACCCTTAATGACGTCCACTCAGGTGAACCAGGCGCGGGTCGGTCTGCCCTCGATGCTGCCCTCCCCGCTGCCTGAGACCCACAGCAGCAGTAAAATGTCTCCTGTTTCTGAAGCTTCTATCAGCCGCGGCTCCATTAAGTCGTCAGTGTCAAGCAAAGTAATGGACAGAGTCAGTGCTGCTTTGAGGGCAGAGGTATGTTGGGCAGAAAATAGTAATCACCTAATTTGAGTAAAATGCTGTTATTATTTCTTACAAGAACAAGTGTCTAATATTAGTTTATCGGAACTAATTATCGCCGTAATAAAGTCTAAATGACTAGTAAGTGTGGAGATGACACATGACAGTAGTTGTTTCTTAATGAGGGAGCTTTGTTGTAATAATGTGTGGGATAAATTGGTAAAGGAACATTAAGTTAAGAACAAGGCCTCCTTGAAGGGCATATTTATGATAAATACGGTAACTGAAAATTCTTTAATAATGTGTTACTATGGTTGATGCTTGTGATAAGTGGTAATAAAACCCAGATAAACATCTAAAACAAAGTAACTGTTTGCAGTGCATTGATAGAAAGCAATTTTCAACAAGGTTTAAACAACAAATTTTTTCTGCCTCTGCTTAGCTTTTTTTTTTTCACAAAAAGGGTTTTAATCAACATGTCTTAAATATATTTCAGTCTGTTTTCCTTCACTTTAATTATTTTTAACTTAACGTTTGTAACTTTAGGAAACACCACAAATGGACATAAGCCTCAAGTCTCCAGAGGATGTAGTGTCAGGTAATTACATAAACAAATGTCTGTAACTCGTGAAGGTGCTAAACATTACACGTTTGTGTCTCAGGTCCAAACCGCAAAAGGCACATGTCGTACTCCTCGTCCAACAACTCAGATGAAGAAGACAAAGAACAGATAAAGAAAAGCAAAATGAGAACACAGCAATCACCTCGATTGAAGCCCAGGAAGCTCTTCAAATCTGGTGAGGATTTTTGCATTTATTTGAAAAATATAAGCCCATTTTTACCAAGTCAAAATTCCTCAATAAAATTTTGCTCACATTATTTTTTCATCACCCGCTTGTCTCAATGAAGATGTGATAGTGTAACCTTGAAAGTTCCTCTGTATGGCATTAAAGCCCATATGACAATATTTTTCTATTTTTGACCGAGTTTGTTTTGATAGTCCTAGTGGCAATTTTACAGCAGTTAAGTTGCAAATTAAAGAAAAAAATTAAATAAAAGTGCAAAATGTAAAGACAATTTACACACAACTGGCACAGTTTCTTCGTAGTTTAAATTATAAAAAATATTTTAATTATATCATTATTATAAATATAAATTAAATCTAAAAATAAAATTCTGTTGTTTGTCAGATTGTAACCTTATTTAAGTGAATTTTGACTATTATTTACAATATTGTTGCCAGCTAAAAAAGTGTAGTATTACCTCTACGTAAGTTATATTTGCTGGACAAAAAATAATGATACCACAAGAAACCATTTCTGCTCTAATACACCTTTGGTAATTAAACATGTTTTGGTTTTGTTTTTTGTTCTTCTGTATGGTAGTCCACTGTCTCATTTATCATTATCACATGTATTCAGTAATAGTGTTACTTATTAGCCCTGTGTAGTTGATTTTTTTTTAGTAAGCATTGCTCTGTCCACTTCTAATTGTGCTCCTAATAGTTTTCACTCAAGCTTCTGGAAGTTGTACAAAGTGCCTTTATATGCACAATGGTGAATATTTTGAAGGTTCGGAGTGCGTTGATTGAATGAGTAAATCATGAACTGCTGTAAAAAGTTTCTAATTATATATACATGTTTTTTTGTTTTAAGATGGTAAAATTGGTTAAAAAATAGAAAACAAAAAAAAGTAAATAAACATCACTCATAACAGATGCATAACAATACTAATTTGTTAATTTCAACTCCTACAGCAACTAAAGCGCAGGATCTGACAGAGAGTTGGGAAGAGCAAAGCACAGACAAAACCAGGAGGGTGAACCGACTGAAAGTTGCAAACAACCAGAAACCAGAAGAGGAAAATGCATGTCCTGTTAAAAAGAAAAGGAGCGAGACCTATATTCATGATGACACAGGTAGAATTAATAACATAAAAGCTCAAACTGTTGAAGCGTGTTTGACAAAAGCAGTGTCTCTGACTGAAGTGTTGGCTGAAGGCCGTGTGAGCCAGCTGCTGTCCTCCTCTCACACAGTCATCAGTGGACAGTGGGACGCTGATGTGGAGGACGGAGATGTCGACGATGATTTGGACACGCCCGGACTCAACCCACGTGACATGTGCCGCGAGTTCTCCTGTAAACTCAAGCAGAAGTTTAAGGTGAGGCACAGGACAGTTGTCAGATCAGAAGATGTCAAGATGTCAATTCAGACTAAAATGCTGTTTTACAGAGATGTCTATTGTGTTACAAATGTAATGAAAAGAAATAATCATACATTTACTTTTGTTCAGCATTATTGATACCCAGTGTTGGGTAAGTTACTCTAAAATTGTAATACATTATATATTACTAGTTACAGGGAGAAAAATGTAATACATTTGTATTACAATATTACTGTCTCAAAAATGTAACTGAGTTTGCGCTAATCCTGTTACATTTACACTTGATTACGGATTAATTTGTGGAAATGTGAGGTCACAACACATTTTCCTCATAATATTTGATCCATCTTTAAGCCACAGACAGTATTTAAGTGGTGTTTTGGTCCTGAAGTGTCATTGTCAATAGAATATAAAAGCAATTAGTTTCAATGAGAGTAACTTGAGTAACTCAGATTGTAACTAGTAATATATTATCAACATTTTTTAAAGTAATGAGTTACACTACTTAGTTACTGAAAAGTGGAATATATTACAGTAACTAGTTACAAAAATAACTAGTTACTCCCAACACTGTTGATACCTTGAGCAATCATCAGTGAAAAGCATTCCTTAAGCTACAAGAAACAAAAACACTTTTTTTTTTTACCCTCTTACCACGGGCCAGCCACTAGTCCAGTGGTCTAGTGAAAGGCCTTCAAAGTTACAGCTCTAGGAAACACTGAGACAACTACTCATCTCACATTAGTTTCTTATGTTCACTCCCCTGCTGCTAACTTGAAACTATAAATGAAAGTGTTTAATCAAAAATAAAACCTGCTTCACACCAGTCTCTCAGTTCTCTTCTCTAATTCTTCTTTCTGTTTCACATGTGTTTTCTTCAGGGTCGATTCAAGATGGTGGAGGTTTACAACAAACAATCTTTGAAGACGGTCCAGCAGCACATTTCTGCAGTCAGTTCTGAGGTTGCCAAGCACAGGTTTGTGACAGTAAATATTTCATATTTGTTCTCTGTCACTTTATTGTCGTTCCGGTTTGTCCTCAGGGCCCAGGGCCTGGAGAAGGTGCAGAGGGTTCTTTTGGAGGAGATCCATAAACTGGAGCAGGACGACACTGTGCTGAAAAACATGGAGAACGACCTCACTGTGGGTTCCTCCGTCTGCCTCTGACTCACATGTCTCGAGATGTACATCAGTCTCGCACACATATGAACTATGGATGTTGCAATATCTATTTTTATTAATACAGTTACTGTGAACAAAACGTATCATTATTTTAAGATCTAGTGTCAGATTGCTATGCTGCTATTATTGAAGTATTTGAGTAAATCAACTTTGTGAATTAGTAAAGACAGTTAAAAAAGCATGGCAAAAGGAAATTTGGCATTGGCTAATGGTGATCCTAATAAACAAACAAACTTCGGAGTTTAGAGACCTCCCTGCATTCCTAGAAAGTTGTGAAAATAAATAAGTAAATGTGTTTGTAAAAGACCTTTCATAGATAAATATTACAAAGTGCTTTACAAATTGTGGTACAGCAAAAACTTTAGTTTGAAGCAAAACTGACCATGTTTTATCCTGCTGGCCTTAATCAGTTATTATTCTTTTACTACTGAAAAACAAAATAAAGGCCTGTGCAAGAATCAAAAGGTGTGTCATGTTGGTAAAGTTAGAAAAGAATGTCACTTTTCTTTGTTGAGATTTAACCCACCTTACCTTTACTGTGTTAGTGAAATACGCTTTCAGAGGCTGCACCTGTTTAGGAACAGGGGTTCAGTCACTCAGAAAAGTAAGTAAGTTAGTTTGACTACTTGGGATATAAGAAATTAATACTGTAATTCAATTTGGAAATTACACTCAATAACTCAATCATCCATAGCACAAGATCCATAATCACACAATGGCAATGCGTTAGTCCTGTCTTGTTGAAAGCAGCACTGAATTGTAGCATGCTATTGAACTTGTTAGTCTGTCAAAAAGACTTATAAAACAGTATTATGTAAAGATCTTTGAAGTGCGCTCAGGTCAGGCTTCCTAGAAACCGCTTTCTCCTTGTTTGTATTAATCTTTTTATATTTTTGAATTACTGTGTATTTGACCGTGATGTCCACTTTCAGATTCACTGGAACAAGCAGACCGTGGCCTTCCGCTCTTTACAGAAACAAGAGAAAAGAAGGTAAACTTAGATCTTGTTCAGTGTGATTAGGAACAGCGTTAGTGCAAGTCCCACTGGCAGTGAACTCAGATGCTCTGTCGATGTATGAATACAACACTTGTTAAACACGGTTTCAAACAGATCACTGTAAAATCGACTTCTCCCTCGGCGTCCTCATCAAAAGACACTTTTTCATCTTTCGGCAGCTGCTATTTTGGGAAGTGATGTGCCTCGCACTTTCTCATACTGTATGACAGGGACTTTAACCAAATATTGCAGTGTTTGCCCATCACTGTTAATCAAGTATTTCTGTCCAGATAGAAATGTTTTTAGGGTTTTTTGCACATCGAATATACTCTTTTAACCTTTTTAATATTTAGTTATTCTTTCTGGGCCCTAAATTTAGTCTGTAACCCTATTTTGGACTGTTGCAAATACGTAGATTGTTGTAAGTAAAGTTTAAGATGGAGAGGTGAGTCTCTTCTGATAAAATAGCATGCACTTTTAGCTTTCATGCATGTTTAGATTTTTAGCACAAAACTTACAAATTGAAGATATAAAATTTCCTTCTTTGTTAATATATGACAAAAAAAATCAAAGAATGAGAACGCATACAATCTGTTGTCTCAACTTGGGTTGGTTATTATGGCAACACGCTGCTTCATCTTAGTTCACTGATTGGCTAATTTTTGTTTTTGGGAACTGTCTGCAGTTCTGCAATACCTGACCTAGCTGGACTAAAATGAGGGCACTAGGTGGCGCCAACCTGACTTGAATATTGTGTCACAGTAACATCTTAATAAGCTCTGAATAAAATGTGTGCTGTTAGTATTTGCCACAACTATTTGATGTTAATTGAATTAAACTGAACAAAGCTAAATTAATTTATAGACAACAAGAAGAAGAAGCTTTCAAATTCATCTATAATTTTTTTTTTCCTCCAAAGTCAACTGACCATAAGTATCCAAGTGTGGCGCCTGTAGCTTTTCCCTCTCGACTGACTCATGGACAGTGAGTCACAAGTCTGTTCATCTGTTCAGTTTTGTCCCATCAGCACCTTCTACTGCTGTTTGCTTGTTCACATTTGTCTGTTTTGTCTGATGATTACATAAGGCTTGACCTCAGGAAAGTTATTGGCATTTGTATCATTGTGTTCACTTGCACACATGTTTCTGACAGTTGTGTAAAAACAAGAAATGACAAAACAGTCTTGTGGTATAATATTGAACAAATGAAGTCATCTATTTCTCAAGGTAGAAATATTTGGATTTTAAACCTTATGGAATCTGATTGTTCAGTGTCATATGTGTGAATTGACTGTCACAAAAACCCATTTTGAAATGCAGTAGTGGTGAGAAATCGACTATTTATACAAAAAAAAGTGTTTTGGGCAGCTCTGTCATCACTTTATCTTTTCATTTTAACCTTGTGCAAAGAATACATTTCCATTTGCAGCTCGCATTGTGATGGCGTTTTTTTCTTTTCAGAAATGAAGTGCTGAGAAAAACACTGCAGAACAACGCGTGTCACAGCCTGGAGTACGAGGAGCGAGTTTTCACATCCCAGGTCCGGGCGCTTCTCACTTACAGCTTCTTATAAACGTGTTGCTTACATGTTAATATTAGCCCTGTAACTAGCTTGCCACAGTACAAGTCTAAATCTGTTTATTCTCCCTATAAATAACAAATCAGTAACGTGTCTGTTATCTAAAGGTGTAATATTTCTTCTCATTTCTCTGCTGCTGTCTTGTCCTGGGCTTTGCATTGTCACCGCTGTTTGTTTACAGATGTGTCTGATAAAGAAAGACATGAAGTCGGCTCAGGACAGGCTACTCTCAGACATGGTAAGTGTCTATTATGCACAGCTCTACTTGACAAATCTTTTATGACTCATTCAGATGTCAGAATAGGGGACTTTTTTTAATGACCTTTTGAGTATAATGTTAGACAAAGCCATTGTGTGTGCCTAAAGGTTGCATTGGCTGTGTTTTAATATATTTAATGACACTATGAAGATGTAGCTTTTTGATTTTAGTCATAGTTTTATAACAGTTGCAATTTCACAGATTTTTTTGTCATGTTTTTCAGCACACTAAAAGAGGTGTGGCATTCAGAATAATGAAATGTAGACATGTAAATAGTTATGTTTGATGTTCTTTTAAGCAAATTATTTACTTTTTTGTTGTTAAAGTATCATGTCAAATAATGTGGCAGACAAAAATGAAACAAGCTACTGTAAAATTTACACACTCATCACACAACTTATTGAATTGATAATGATTATACTAGTTATCTAATGTTTTCTGGCCAAGTAAACATAACAAACATTTAATGATTTTGTTTGGACTTTACCCCACTCAAAATATATGTTTGCATTGAATCACCATTTTCACAGATAAGCTTTAAACCCCTGAATTGCCATAGTTCTTAATTGACCTTACGTCACCTTCCGTTTTAAAATAGTTTTTATCTTAACATTTTTTTTTGCTTTGTTTTTTTGGTTTCCGGTTTACAGCACGAGGGGGAGATGCAGAGCGTTAAGAGAGGTCTGCATGCCCTGTTTTTTCCTGATGCAACCAGGTTTTAAAGTGAGAAATCTCTTTGAGTGCTGCGTCTCTTAATCTTCTTCAAGGGCTTGTCCTCACAATGACACAACTGATGGTCCACTTCAGCTGTGCAGATTTTATTTGACAACAATTATCTGGTATTTTCTATTAATTCATTTTTATTCACACATCGTTCATGTTTTAATGTTCGGATTTTATGACCTATTTTAGTTGCTATAGTTAATGACTTATCTGTCGTGCTAGTCCAAGTAGAGCCAATGACTTGTTCTGTAACATGGATATGACTTTGTTTATATCTGTGCTAATATGTTATAAAAGTGCTATTAAATTTAAAATATAAATTTTTTACTGTTTGTATTTAATTGAAAGATTGAAGAAGAGACACAATTCTTACAAAAGATCTTGTATTTTGAAGACAAGTGGTGCTTACAAAGGTATTCTCTTTTCAGTGAGGACATTGACTTTGTCCAGTTCATTGACATACTGTATGTACAGTTCATATCAAACCCTGTCCCCTTCAGACTGCACAGTCCACACAGTCCCAGTGACACATTATTCAGGTAAGAAAAGTGAAGCTGGTCACATGCACAACTTCGTCCACTACACGGATCACGCCGCCTCGTCAAAGGAGTCCATGAAATAGTACAAAATGAACAACACTGACAACACTGTAAACCTCTGTCGCAGAGGCTCCTTCTGTCCATTGAGTGGCAGCTGTAAGTCGTCTCCAGGACACTCTGCCACAAACCCTTTCTCTTCTGTCCAGACCCTGCCTCCATATGGAACAGCGGCTAAGGGCACTGGATGAATGCTAAAGACGCACTGAAGACAAAGCTCCAGGCTCTTTGAACTGTCAGCTCTGAGCAGCCGTCTACAGCCTCAGAAAACCTCTAAGACCAGCATATCTTCACAGAAGAAAGCCTTGCATTCACGGCCGGTGGAACCTACAACAGCAGAAAAAATACAAATATTGCATTAACACTTTGTAAAAGCAGGATGCTCATCAATGCACATTGTTATGACCTCAGACATTCAGTCGTCATTCATCTATTTTTAGCCCTACGCTCATAATATAAAGCACTGCTTTTTCCGCACGCTCTCTGTCACTGTTCCATGTGTCTCTTGCCTCCAGCGTAAGCTTAGCCAAGGACACTGTGGCTGTTTATCATCTTTCTCTCCGCTGAAGGAGATCTCGTAAGGACACCCGCTACCCACACCCTCCTCGTCAGTACCACCTCCCATCTATCTTTAGCAACACGACTAGTAAGGGGAGCTAAAAATAACCCACTATGTCCAGGAATAGATCATGCATACATGCATTTGGACACGTAAACACCACTGTCCAGTTCACTGACCTGGTTAGATGTTTGCTGGACGCGTGCACTTCCATCTCAGTGCTTTTGAATTCGTTCAGCTCTTTTCTGATTGCCGCCTGCAGAAAAGAAAGAAGCAAGACATAAGTGACTAATGCAGTATGTTTGAGCAAAATGATAGAACAAAATGCAATCAATTATACATGAATGTCAGCATTTTTTTAAGTGATAAGCTTGGGTTATGGATTTAGATATAAGAAATACAGCTGTTAAAGGTTCAAATTCTCTCATGCAGTAAAATTCCTCATTCATGTTTTTTTTTTTTTCATTTACTTGGGTTTTAATGTAATGCTTGCTTGAGACTCACCTTGTCAGCTGCTGAGAGCCGTGTCCAGGGCTTGTCTGCTCTCCGGTCGTAGTCCTGAGCTTTGGCCACTTCCACGTAGTCACTAAAACGAATTAAAATCTTTCTGTCTCGCAGCTCGTCCACTGTAGGCCGCTGATTTAACTAAAAAGAAAATACAACGATACAACTTTTAGTGTGAACTTTCAAGTGAGGTAAGCAACATTTCACTGGCTCAGAAATCAGATTTACACAATGTGTTTTTTTTTTTTTGTCTTACCTTTCTATTAAGTCTTTGTTTAATCTCCCTTCTCTCCTCTTGTTCTGTCTGGTCGTTCCTCTCTGAAATGACATGAGAACAAATGTGAAAATCAGAAATTTAAATACACAACAGTGCATTTCTAGTGTCATTCTATTACAACCCACACTTTATCAGCCAGTTGTGTTGGTGTGGATTAGTGTGGCTTTAAAATATGTAGGTCTCAAAACCATGTCATACAATTTTTATGCCCCATAGTTCACCTTAATGCAGTGAATAGTGCACCCATGCGTATTCCCGCTACCTGAATTATGCATTCTATTTGGCACCATTTTTAAGGAAAGTATAATTATTCCATACTTTTCTTAGTATTCACTTTTTACTGGTGTAATATCAGTAAAATATAAGTCAAAGGCGCCTTATTACTCACGTTTAAGGATGTTCCTGCTCTCCAGCTCCTCCACGTTTGGTCTCTGGCTCAGCCGCCTGCGGAGAAACACCAGAACCACGTTTTGAACCATCTTGGATTCTTGGAGGTAATGTCCCACTGCTTCTATAGCCTCAGTAGTTTTTTCCTGATTGTACACGTCCGGCACAGGAATCTCCTATGTCTCCACCTCGCATCCAAAGCGCGACTGTGATACTTAGGCAGAGGAGCTCCCCACATCTGGATAGTTGTTAGTAAAGAATAATCTTTTCTGTTTTAAGGCACGTCCTTGTTGTGAAGGCATATCAGAAGCAGCTCCCCTGCTCACGCTTCCTCTCTCTGCCACTGCTTGGGCTTTTTACTACAAGTCCTGCGCTCCGGGAGCTTTTGAAGTGGATCGTGAGGAGGCTGCCCTAGTCTCCCTGGTTACTGCATACACAATGAGTGGTGGGAGGAGCCATAGAGGCATCCCCGGCCCCTGCCTCTCTGCTGCTGCTGCTGCTGCTGCTGCTCCTCTACACTAGGCCACTACTACACTCACACAACCGTGAGGTAAGAGCTCTGCATTAGGATGCAAGTCACGCTTACTCAGGATTTCAGCCATTTTGGTAAATACCAGAGTGGCTTTGACAAAGAGAAGTGTCTTATAAGCATACTAGGAGAGAGAACATACGGGAATTTCCTTTAGTTTAGCACTAAAATAACAAAAATTATACACAAATAATCCTGATCATATAATCTAATGTAAAATTATATCATTATTTAAAATTTTGAATAGATTTACTGAACTGTAAAACATTTATAGAAAAAATTTATTAGGTCTATACTTTATCTTCTAATGTAATAATCACATGAAATAACTGATTTTAGTCTCTGAGTCAAACTATTTATACAATTCTGTTCCACAGTCATTGTTGGAAAAATATTTTGTAAATTAATTTAGTTATCGAATAGGCTACTTGCAATGAAAATGTATTTCATGTATTTTGCTACTTAGTCAAGGCAGACTACTGTATTTTTAGAACAGTGGGAATATTTTCATGCTGAATTTAGTTGTTTATAGTTAGGGCTAGGCGATCTGGGAAAAAAATCTAATCACTTTTTTTTTTCTCTCATATTGGTCGATCTCGATTTTTTATTTGATTTTGTTTAACTTTTTCCAAATCAAATGAAAAATGCCATTTATGAACATAAACAAAACAAAAACTTTAAATAATTCCTATTTATTAACTGTTTTTGAAAATACTATGTCAATATTTTGCCTCAGAGTTTAACTTTGCACCAAACTACACATTTTTACTGATAAAAATATTGATTTTCGATCTTTCAATTCAAAACCCCCACCAACTAATTGAGGATTTGTTTCAATTCAATCTCGATTTTTCAATTAATGGCCCAGCCCTATTTATAGTGTAAAATCGTGGCATAAGCTGATTTTTATTTTAGGTTTGCGAGAAAATATTACAAATACACTCACTCTTAGAGCATATTTATCATTATTTCCGAAATGCTTAAACCCTAAATTGTCTGTTAAAATGTCAAATTGTATATCTCAGATAAAAAAAAAAAAAAATGAAATACTTTCATTTTAAAATTAACTGTAACAAGTATTAATACAAATACTCAAACTTAGTATATCTGAATATGTATTTTCGGTACAAGTACTTAGTTACTTCCATACACTGTCTACAAGTTATCCAGTATTTACGGCCTAACCAACACATTTGGCATCGCATAGCTGCGTCATATCTGTGCAAACTGTACTAGCAAAGCAACCAATGTGCAGCGTTTTAATATGAACCTCTAATACACATTTTGGAAAATTATATTCCAAATAGGCCACAAATATTGCTTTTCTCGTTAGTCCCCTGTGGAGACCATCCCACACATTTCTTCCTTCTTGTCACTTGTTGCCACTTTAATGAGGTTTCCATGGCAGCGCCGCCTTGAAGCTGAGAAAGACTTATTTACAGCCTAAAAATAAGATGGGCCTATGTTCTTTGCCATTTACACTAGATGGGTATAAAGTCAATTTTAGACTACTTTAACAACACAGTGGTTGGACAAGAAAACTTCATAAATTTGTGACATATTAGTTTCAGCAGTGCGGATAAAAATATAAATTATGTAGCTCATCTTAAATTGACGCTGATTAGCCTATAGCTATTTCTGACTTTGGTAGCTTTTTGAATTATCAGATTGAATTATATTTTTTGTCTTTTGAAAGTTCAATAGTATGGCAGTAATGTTAAAGGCACTAAACCCAAAATTTAAAAAGCACAGCTACTGTCGAGATATCTAATAATGAGAATGAGTTGGCAAGAAGTAATTTTAGCTTGTTTATATTGTTAGCATTTGTTTAGCATGCCAGCAAAAGGCTTCTAAAGGTTGTGAAAACTGCCCCAAAACAAACTATGGTGAATACTAGTAATAAAGAAGTGCCTAATTCTATAGATAAGCGAGAGAAACAGGTGGACTGTGTAAAAGAAAATGACATGTAAATTAAAAAAAATGTTGTTAAGATGAGACAAGACGAGAATACAGGCGTAAGTATAGTGCCTTTAAATACATGATCTAATTTCAGGTGTTTTTATTGCTAAGAAAAGAGAAAGTACAAATTGAATGAAAGTTTGCTGGGTTGCTCTTCTACAGATCTCAGTGTTCCGCAAATCTTCAACATGGAAAATTACTCAGAGGATTTTTAATTAAGGTCCGTACAGCTATTCACCCAATAAAAGCACACATTGTTCAGAGAGCTGCAGTTCAGCGTTATGTGCCGGGACTGCTTTTTGTTTTCCAAAAGTCCTTGCACACCTGCACTTCCCGTACCTCTCTGTACACCTAAATAACATTTGTTTCAAGTGTGTCCAGTTACATCATGTTCAAAGCGCTTTAAAAGACTCGAACCTAAAGTATCCCTTGTGTGAACTCGACTTTGTATGAATAATAAAAGCAAGCGTGCGGGTTGTCCCACAGCAACACTGAAGGGCAGAATGCCACCACACAGCAGGTCCTCCATGTGCCTTTATACAAACACTTTAAACTTGTGTCCTGTGCAGCTTCAAAGTTAGGTCAAACGCACAACACGGGACATGTGCCAGTACATGATCCATGTGATAAAAGGTAAACGAACGTCTATGCTTCACTACTTACACGGACAGCATTTTTGTAATATCATGATGTTCTGGCTCGAAGTCATTGTCTGTAATTTTCCGCAACTTGGAAAAAAAAATAAAAAACACGTAATTGTTTATGCAGCCAAGCTTCTCTAACTGTAGAATGGGTTGCTTCGTGGTATTGCATGATGTCCTTTCTAGTGTGCCAACTCCAATCAACAATAGATTTTTTTTTACAAAAGCATCTATTGTAGATCTGTTTTTGTGCTGCAGCCTGGGATGCAAATGTTACTTGCAGGAGAAATAACTGTTTCCAATTTAAAAATGTACCTATTGGCAATAAATCTGTTTCAGCTATAAATAAGTACATTTTCAGTCCAGATTTGAATGCCCTTGGGGAAAAATAATTGCCCACCACTGTGTTAGATAAACTGTGCATTGTTGAATCGTTGATGCACATGAACAGTAAACATTTACAGTAAAATTTACTGTTCATGATCAAATTTAGCAAATTTAGTTTTTAAAATCCAGGGAGCACCTTTGTTTAAGTTGCTACCATTTGGTTAGCATCTTTTAAAATAATTCACACTGACTTCTGACAGTTGTGAAAAGCACTTCTAAGCAAATCATGGTCAAGAAATATTAGTCTCAAAACGCATTATCTAACGCAACATGTGAACTGCTCTAAAAATGTGAATAAAGTAGACCTGTTTGTTTACACTTTTAAGACAGCTAAAATCAGAATATTGTCTTTAACTCAATAAGTCTACAATATTTAAGTGTATTTAGGATAGGTATAGGCGGCGTACAAGAAAAGATCATAGTGTGTACTGTGAGATTTGTTTATTGTTACACGGCTTTAAATCTGACCTTTTCTTCAGCTTTCAGTAACAAAAGTGTTTACTGGAATTTACGGCAGGTGCTATTCTTAGCCCCTCCTTCTGTCTGTGTGACTCACGGATAAATCGGTCATTGTTAATTAGCTCATGTGACTGAGCATCCAAGAGAACTGTGAGTAATTATTCAGCAGTGTCTCAGGTGAGCCTAAGCATGAGAAAAAGAAAAAAAAATTCTAAAAATATGGAATGATTTCAGTTTTGCTCATCACTGCATCAGGGAAAATAACAGGGCCGCTGGGAATTCCACATGTTTCTTTTATTGCAAAGAAAAAATGTTGCTATTCTACCATTGCCATAATTAAAATCGAGAAACTAACTTAATTTGGAATGTGTGATTAACTTAACAGTGTTCAGTTCTGTTTTTGTGTAATATTGTACACATTGCTTCTAATCTCATCATTTTTTGTGGACTGTAATTTAAATTACTTGTACAATTTAGTTTTATATAGCATTGGTAGATTTGTATAGTTAATTTTCAACAACAAAAGAATGTGAAAACCTACATTTTTCAGTTTGTATTGTTTTTAGATATTATGTTTTGTGATGTATAATTTCTTGTAGTCATAGCTATGTAACAAATTAAAACAATGTGAGGGTTGTTGAAAATGCTGTGTGTACAATTTTAACATTGAGTAATATTTTGTTAAAATGCAATAGGTTGAAAATATAGGTATGATGAGGTAATATTTCAGTGATTTGGTGATTTTACATTTATCTGACAATAAACCTCAGGAAAACATATTTTCAGATGCTTTTTTCTTGGCTTGATTATCAGGACACTCTAAAAAGATTGATACTCTGCATTTTCTTGGCTTCTACCTTCACCTGGTCAAATGATAATTATGTAATTGTTGTTTTGTTCTTGTTTTGTATTATCAATATGCCACTATAGAAACTAAATATTAATTTGAACAATAAAACATTGCATAGGTTCAAATAGAAAATTCCAATTCCATTTTACATTTAGTGATATTTGAAGGTGCTCATTAATGATTGGGAACACAAAATTGCATTGTTTACACTCTTCATACAATGAAAGTTTAAAAAGCCTGCTTTTTAACTTATTGTATCAAGAGTGCCTTGGGTTAGGGATGCATCGATCCAGCTTTTTCAGTTCCGATACCGATCCCAATACTTTGGCATTAAGTATCTGTCGATACCCGATATCAACCGATATCAGTGTAAGGACTGAATTGGCATATTTTTTGTTATCAAAACATAAGAAATTTGGTCTTTTAGTGTTCTGTAACATCTATTTATAGTGAAAGTCACAATTTGACAACTTAATCTGAATAAAATGTCAAACATTTTGTGATGTTCTGGATCAACATCAGCCTGTACATTAGTCTCATTATAAAAAAACAATGATATCGACTGAACCGATATCATAGAGCTGATTCCCATCCTGGATCGGCACCGATATCCGATCCCAGTATCGGATCGGTGCATCCCTACCTCGGGTCCCTCTTTTTTCTTTAAAACATTGCATAGTTTCTATCAGAACAGATATAAAACCACAGGGCAATATTAAAGAGACTACAACATTCTGTTGGGGAAAAAAAATAATACATTTAATTAAATTGTGTTGCATTGTATTGTATCAAATTATATATAAATTAGTCATGGGTAGTTGCATTTTAAACCTTTTCAAATTGTAGTACTTTAATTTCAGTACTTGTGTATGTTCCTTATATGAGTGCACAAGTATTCAATCTTGAATCAAAACAGCATAAGCTACAGCTTTTGAAGTGCTATAATTTTTTTTGCACAAACAGAGCAAGCAGAATGTCATGATTGTCTGCATAAAAACTGTAAATTCTGTAATTTAGATCTGTTCCGACATTTTCAAATGTCAGTTTGAATACATGTTTCAGTTGTTTTGTCAGGATAGGGTTTAAAATGTGAACTTTGAAGAGAATTATGTTATTAAAAAACAAATTACAGATCTAATCTTAATCGCAATACAAATATTTTAACGGTGCAGCCCTAGTTCCTTACATTTCTAGTCTTTTTTTAAAAGGTATTTGAGGCACTGAATGTAGGAAAGTCTTGTTTGTCTGTGGAAGCTTCCTTTTGATCACCTCAGATCAGGTCCATCACGTTCAAAGGCCTTTTTTCTGAAGCTGCCACTTCAGAAAAACAAACAAAAGCTAAGTGTTTCCCGCAGTGTTGACTCTGTTGCCTTTAAACAGATGAAAAAGAAAATCGCTGCAAAAGCCCCGGTGGATTCAGCGATCTGTGTTATTGACCAGCGTTACCGTAGCAACAGCGCTGGTGTGTCTTTTCTCCCTAGTAACACGCTAATGGGGGGGTCTCACTATCACGAAGAGACAGGGTGTCTTTATAAGAGTCTATTTTCAGAAGCAAAGGTTTGTGCACTGGTGGGTGGCTCAGACAAAAGGTTCACGTGAGTCTAGAGTCGATTTATTCAAATTCTTATGGTGAACTGGCAGTATTTTTCCAGTAGATTAGATTTATGGACTGTAAGCCAAACGTTGTACATAGAAAAACATATTTTAGTGTCTTGCATTATTATTGTATATTGTATGCTAAAATTCAACAATCAAATGCTGAATTTGACCTGGCAATACCTTCGTTCTTATTTTTTTCAAATAATCAGACTTTGGTAAAAGCATCTTTCCCTGTCAACAAACGTGAACTAATGTGGCATATTTCTGTATCTAAAAAATGTGGTGTCCCTAGAGCTGGACAATGTATCAAATTTGAGATAATATCAAGAATCTTAGTATCAAAATATGCATAAATGTAATATAAATTGTAGTAAAAATAAATGCTACAAATAAGGTAATTAACATTAAAAATGTTGTAATTTATTTAATTGACCTTTATTTAACCAGAGAAGTCCCACTGAGATTCAGAATCACTTTTGCAGGGGAGACCTGGGGGAAGGGTCAGGGGAGGCATTAATGGACATGTTTTTAGTTGAAGGAGGAAACCGGAGTACCTGGAGGAAACCGGAGTACCCGGAGGAAACCTACGGGAGTCAAACCCAGGACCTTCTTGCTATGAGGCCAGAGCGCTAACCGCTGCGCCACCGTGTCGCCCTAGCACCGGTAAGTGTATTTGTATAGCAGAGTTCACATACAATAAGTTAATCAAAGTGCCTAAAGCAGGAAATTCAGATATTGCTGCACTTACAACTGGAAAAATGTCAGTTTTAAAGTGAAAAGAGCCTAAATTGAGTAACATTTATCTTTATTTTTAGTTTTTACTTTGCTACAAAAGATCAACAGAACAGTATTGCACTCATTATGCCAAAAGACCTGCGCTCATAGACACAAACAGTGGATTAAGTCAGATCAAGATTTAAAAATAACTAAATAATGTCTTAGAAAGGAATTAAATTAAAAGTAAATTAATCAAGTTATGATGTAAAAGTACTTTAAAACTCTTTTTTTTTTAATGCTTGTTGTAAAAATTGGAATTTGAATATGTAGAGCCTAAATGATTTCAGAACAGCACTGGTTGAATTACCAGTGAGCTTGTAGATGCCTTATATGTACAAATAACTACAGTAGTGCTTATCAACACCCTATAAATAGTTTACCAAGAAACCCTATTTTCATTTTACTATTGGATTTAATTCCATAAGATTATTGTGGCAAGTTTGTGAACTGAAGTATCAAGTTGTATTTTTTTAGTTTTCTTTCAAAAGTTGGAGTGACTCATGTTTTGATGAAACAAAAGCTTCCCTCCATCAGAGTTTTTGATATACACCTTTACATACTAATTTTCTCTGCTCTGCTAGAGGATGTGTTATTTGGGGTATTTTAACACTCAGCCAGCACATCTCACCCACTCCTCACTTCCCCACATCCGTATTTGGTGTATAAGGTATCCCCAGAATACCAGGAGAATGACGCATTAGGATTTCTACATAAAAAAAAACCACAAAAAAGCTGCACAACAATGCCTGACAAAAAGAGTAACTGCAAACTGAAAAGCATGGTGTGGGCGTACGGATCCTCCTCTTGTTCATCTTTTGTCTTAGCTGCCATTTGTTCAAACACCATCAGCCCATCTCTATTCTGGAGATTTCTTCATTCTTTGTGAAGTCAGAGGTGATTATTTCTGCTGGTATAAATCCCGACAACACATTTGCAGTGAGAGAGGGAGTGCATATGTGTGCATTATTGAACAGGCTAAATTTAGAACAGCACTGCTTCACTGGGCAGCGGGCCGACAGCGAGGGACTAAAGATAGAAAGGTCATCTGTCAGTGCCTCAATGAAGATGAGATATCATTATAAAAAATAAGTGCTTTAGATTTTCTGCATGATCGGAGCTCATCGAAACCATGGAGCGTGGTTGCCGTAGTCACTCATAGACTCAGAAATTATATTGAATTCAAGCTGGGAGCATGCATTAACTCCACAGGCAAGTGATGGATTGTTTTGTCGCTGAGTACGAATGCCCCAGGGAAATGAGCTGCTTTCTGCTCACTGTCCTCCTCCTCCTACACTACTGAGCTATTTTTAGGTCGGGTTTCCCTCCAAAATGGTGCAGTGTGCCAGTAATGCGCTATACGAGTACATGAAAAAGCAATTTCTGGATTCACAGCTAACACGAGACCTCAGTATCCCCAGGCGCTGGTCTGGTTCACATAGTTGACTTTATGTTTGCTGTCAGTGTGGTTTGGCAAACCTATACTGAGATAAAATACATGTTTGGAGTGAACTGAGAATTTTATTACTGAATCTGCTAGGGTGTGGTCAGACATGTCCATATTTATATATATTTTTATTTAGCTATTGTGTATGTTTTCATAAGAAATATGTTAATATTTCCTATTGCTATTTGTATGTACCAACAATTCAGTGGTTTATAAAACTACTGCTGGAAAAATTCAGTTTTGATGTATCCTATTAACTGACCATTTACAGGAGTAGCTTCTGTATAAATATTACATAATTTCTTACTTTACTACAGTACAGCACAACACAGTATGACAACAATATAACACTTATGTGTGCAATGAGAGACTATGGCTCATCACTCTGAACTGAGTTGTACACTTTATCAATCTGGGTAAAGTACTGATGAAAGCTGCAACGTCCTGGAAATTGAATCTGATTGATCAAAGCGCTTAAACCCGGAAGTAGCCGAGAAGTCACTTTTATGTTGAATACAGTCAAGAGAAAAAACAAACATCTTTCTTGTTCAAAATGCACAAATTTAAAGTCAAAATAGTTTGTAATAGGTATTGTTCATGTGACATTAAAACATTCTATAGGTCAATGCAATTGCAATCAGGAGCCTGGCCGATAGCCTTTTACACGTAGCAAAGTAGCAATTATATGTATTTAGACTTCAGATTCTGTTTTTGATAAGTTTCAGAAATTTGAAGAATAGAACGCAATTCTGTAGCAGCAGTTTTATAAAGTAGAAAAAATATTAGTCTTGATTCTTCAGGAGAAAGTTTTAAGCCTTTAAGTTTCTAGAAATGTATTTCGACTGAAAAACTCTGGTGCCTCAAGGGTTAAAATAATTTTGTGAAAATCGCAAAAATGGTGAGTCAGTTAATGTTTTTTACAATGCAGCAAAAAGAGCAAGTAAAGTGACTTCAGTACCAAAGATGATTCACACTATGCTACAGGGCAGTGCTCAGTGCATAATAAATGAAAACCGTTTGAGTGAAGTTTGAGTTTTTTGTTTGTTTGTTTTTCGGTATTCATTTTTTCCCATATACTTTTTTTAGTTGCAAACTTTTCATGTATTTATATCTAGATTAAAATAGTTAGTTGTAGATTGCTATTTTAGCTGTACGCCAGTACATGTTCTTGTTTGTGGTGATCTAGCCTCTGCTCCTGATGAAAAGCTATGAGTTTCTTAGCATTTATATATGGCCAACTTGTTGCACAGATCATGTCTAAGCAAACATTCCTCCGACTGGTGCCCATTTGATCAGTGCTTCAAGCTTGTTTTTTGTTACTTTTGTTACTTGGTTATGTCACTGGCAAGACACATCATCTTGTCTTGATTACAGTAGTCAGTTTTGATAGTAGTTAGCAGAACCAATGGCATAAAATAGCAAAGGACTATGTGGAAATAATAATGCATGGGATCTGAATTTTAAGTGTCTGCAAAGCACTACTATAATTATTATTATGTGTGTGCAAAATAGTTGTTAAGTTGTTAACTAATTACTTTTTTATATCTAAAACTGTACGAGCAAAAAACAATGTGCATATGGTTCTGTTCACCCTCTGACTGTAGAGCAACCTCTTACGTAAGCCGCCATCAGGCTCCATCGCGCTTATGCAAAGTGTTTGTTGCACCAATGTTTCCTCTTTCGTGAGAATATGACACCTCTCTTTTCTTCCCCCTAAAAATAGCTGGAGCGGGTTGTGCACCACCGAACACTGTCGATCTGCAGGGAAAAGGCAGGAGGAGGATGGAGGAGTTAGAGCAGCAGCTTATGCAACAGTGTGGTCGGCCCCAGTTTGAGACAATGGTGCGAAAGAGCTTTAGTCCACCTGTGACACATTTAAACTAGGCTTGTCTGGAAAACACGCCGTCTTACCGTCTCTTGTGCAGCCACTACCGGGAATTTGAGTCCTGGTAAAACTTGTTGCACTTAAGAAGCCCTGGGATCGGGTTGTGCTTTTCTCAGAGGGAAATGATATCAAATGTGCAGGAATACAGTATTGGATGGCATTTTCTAGTAAGACAAAACAAATTCTACTACACTGACCATTTATTTATTAAAAGCTTTCCGGTTTGTAGATCACATCTTTGGGGAAATGACTTCCTGCAGTCACAGAGTTACAGAAAAGACTGTAATAGCATCACAAGTTATCTAGGAAAGTTATTCTGTTTCATACTACCAAATTTCATATTTTTTGGGTTATACTCATATTTTTTGAGCCATAAACAATAATATAATACTCAGAAACAAAACAAAAAATAAGTTCAAAGCTATCTAATTTAAACAGGTATTGAAAATACTGGACTTATTGGACTTATATACTATAGTTTCCGAATGGTCTTAATCACATGATAATATTACAGTAAAGGCCCACTGTGTAACTTTCTTTTTATGTTTTTGTTGAACTAAAACAAGAATTAAAACATGTCATTTCCCCAAAATTGATTCTCAATTGTAAGACAAAGAGGAATTTTATTATTATTATTGTTATTTGTATAATTACCACAATTTAGTTAAGTAGTTAGTTAGTAAAAGAGTTTATAGATTGTGCCAGAATTTAATTTATTATTCAATTTTGTGTATCATTTATTTGAAGCCTTATAATTTTTTCAAATTTTTACTTAGTTCAGTGTGATAGTCATTATGGTTAAAATTTATCATCATTTTACAGCAGTTAAGATGCAATTTATGAAGAAACTGACACCTAAAAGTAGAAAATTACAGGAATAATTTAAGTTCTAAAACAGAATCCCTCCACATGTGTCGTCAGAATATGCCAAAATGCAAAAGCAATTTACACCACAACTGACAATTTAAGCTATCATTTAACACAAGTAAAGTGTTATAAGTTATAATTTTATTATTTTTTTTAATTGACCTTTATTTAACCAGAGAAGTCCTACTGAGATTCAGAATCTCTTTTGCAGGGGAGCCTGGGGGAAGGGTCAGGGGAGGCGTTAATGGACATGTTTTTAGTTGTAGGAGGAAACCGGAGTACCCGGAGGAAACCTACGCAGACACGGGGAGAACATGCAAACTCCACATAGAAAGGCCCCGGGGGGCCGGGAGTCGAACCCAGGACCTTCTTGCTATAGAGCAAGAAGGTCACATTGTCACTTCTGTGTTAATTATGTTGATTTTGGCCCAGATTTTCTATGTGTTTTTAGGGAATATTTGTGGATTCCCCTCCACATATGTCTGGACAAACGACAATAATGAACTTATAATGAAAACAATCTAAATGTTTAGTGAAATCTTCATCATAATCATGTCTACTATGTTTTACTAAAAATGTAGTCTAACCTTTCATACGCACTTTAATATCAGAGACACTACAATACATCTGTTATTTTTTCAAAGTAAATGTAATTACGAAAACAATTGTAGCTTTAAAGATACTAAATACTCAAAATGTTCAACATATTTAGACTTGTCACGAGTTGCAGCATATATTGGACTAACAATTGGTAGTAGCATTAGTTAGTCTGTGGTTTTTTTTTTTTTGTTTTTTTTTTGTTTTTTTTTTTTTGTAAATCTAACTTCACTAGTTATGCAGCTATTCAAAAAGTCCAACTTACTGTGTCATTAATATTAGCCATGATGTTAAACAGTATATCTTCCAAGCAATCAAAAAAAAAAAATCTGTATATACAAAGTCAACAAAAATGTACATTGTATTTCTTCCATTTTGACAGACTGGACCAGTTTTATGTAGAGTGATACTTGTAGCATACTGTATATAGTCTATGAGCCGTAGTGAGATGAGGTTTAATATTAAGCATGCGATTTAAGTGTTACAGCAGAGTCGGTATAATATCTAGCTTTGACTGTTCTGAGCTCTGAGCAGCAGCAGACTGTGCAGCATAAATCAACTATGATAATCTCCTCGCACCCACCTCCACCTACTGTGAACGCTTATGCAACTTACATGCAAATAAGAACAAAGCAGTGCCTTCTACCAGCATAATAGAGCCACATTATGAAAAATACACCTTATTTAGCCTCAATTAAACGTAAAGAAAGTCTTGTTTCACAATAAAGAAAATGTTCAGGCTTACAGGGTTTCTGGAGGGTTTTAAAAAGTTTGCTACTGTAGGTCCTAACATTTTTAATGAAACAATTTCTGTCGAATTCTTCTTGGTCAGTCTATTACACTATCGCTGAAATGATTGATGGCTGTATCATTCAATCCATTCAATTTTTCATAACTGTAGCATCTAAGAACCCCCTGGAAGCATTATTGTGAAAAACTGTAGGTCACGACTCACAAATAGGTCTTATTTTGTATGTTTTGAGGTATTGAAAAAGTCTTTAAAAGCCTTTAATTTGACCTCTCCAACCCTGCAGAAACCCTGGGCTCTGTAACTGTTCAAAAGGAAGTAGGAAACCTTAGCTATAGTAGTAATTTAGTAAGTCTTTGTTCTTATACAGTATATACAAAATAAAAAGTAAGTTTAGTTCCATAATTTATATTGCAGAATTGAACAAATTGTAGACAACTTATCTGGGTCTGCCATTTACTTGTATCAGTCGAGTGACTTTACCTGATTATTTCTAAGGTATGTCATTAAAACATTGTGTATATTCATGTACAAGTTACAGATTAGATCTGTGGAGAGTCAACCTCGCTCACAGAAAGAGAACATGTTTTTCAACGTATCTTTAGCAATAAAACAACTGTAATCATTGGAAAATAAAGCTATCAATCTATCTACTGTGGAACATTCCCACATTTGCATTTTGATGGAGACAAGAAGCAGATAGCAAACAAATTACCAGAAAAGCTCAGTTGAATTTCTTTCATATTAACTAATTTGCTGTCAGTTGTGATTTTGGCTTCTTTGATACTACGCTGACAAAATTTCCTTATTTGTACAGTGACGTTGGCAGAGCGAGTTACAACTAAATTGCTGCCAAATGTACTACTAATATAACAATTACTATTACTGCGACTTCCTTGCTTCCTTATTTGACTATGTGGGTGTACTCGCTCTCCAAAACTCACAGATGGACACATGGCGAAGGCACTACGACTTACTTGGCTAGCTTCATCTCGATCTGTTGGCGTATTTCTTGGCGTTCTTGGTCGCTGCGTGCCGGAAAAATGTTTCTGTCCTCCAGCTCCTGTTTGCTCGGTCGGTTTCGTAGTTTCACAGCTAGTAGCTCCTTCCTTAACCTGCGAGGAAGTGTGCCTGAAAGAAATGCAAGAAAAGTTTAGCACTCACAGCAAATAGGAAACTTGTGAGAAATGTGTGAAGACTAAAATCTGCTCATAGCACCTCAGACTGCCAGAAGTAAGAGAAAGCACTAGCTGTAGTGTAAGCTCAGAGTCAAAACAATAACATGTTTGTAGCAATGCAAATGCTCCAAAAACATGATTTTATCACTGCATAAAAAGCTCTAAGTGGACACAAGTAGAATAAATAGCATAAAAGCACAATAAAAATGTGATTGGTCAGAACAGATATCTGCAGTTGGTGCTTGTTGTCATGCTCCATAATTACCTTTCTAGTTATAGATCCATGTACAAACTAGTTGCTAAAGTTCTACTCCACCATTTACTTAGTCCAGCAACAATAATGTGCATTATTGAGCTTGACAGTGACCACCCACCCTTTGGTTCTGAAAGTACAGATACTCCATTTTAAATTCTCTTAGGGAAAAATAATAAGTTTGAAAACATTCTCGGGGCTAATCACCTTTGTGGTGAACAATAAAGACCTACAATTGTATTTAAAATCAGTGTTCGAATATTTACAAAAAAAAACAACTGCAAAATTGATCAAATATTTTGTTATGTTTTTTAAACTCTTAATATGTGAATTCTTTTAAATCTCTGTGGTAATTTATGATGGGATTTGTACTTCCAGAATTAGAGCCCTGTTGACTTGATGGAAGTATCTTGCTTTTGTGTCTTTGCTGCATTAAAGCCCAAATATTATTTTCTCACAGTCTGTTTTTGTGACATGTCTAGATCCCATCTCAAGCTCACTGTGAAGTCCTGTTTACTGACCAGAGATAACCGACTCGTTCCAGCCCTCCAGGTCGAAGGGCAGGCCTGAGGTGATGGAGAAGCAGTGGTCCAGCCGAACGTTCTCCTTGTTCTCCTCTGCCTCCTTTTTGGGCCAGTCGGAGCCCCCCACACAGCCCCCACCCAAAGGTCCCGAGTGCTGGTTCTCAGAGCTACAGGAGCGGGACAGCCGGCCGTCCGAGCACCACACACTCTGTTCACATCCCTCGTGGACACTGAGAAGGTAAAACAATGAGGGGATTTTTGGGAAAAATGGAAAACAAATGAATTAGGCGGATACACTTAGAAAACTTCTAAATCAAATAAATAATTCAGACATTTTATTGGCTGTTGTCTAATAGCTACTAGAACAGTTAAACCTACTGTAAATAACAAAGTAATGTTTTCATTTCTAAGGTTTTTGTGTCTTGTCACACCTTTCTTGTCTGTTTTTGGAGGCGAATGCTCTCTGCAGTTCTTCCATGATACAGCTAGGGGGCATGGGAGGGTGAATCATGTTGAGGTGTGGAGAACCCGTGGGGTTGCCCAGGGGCCCTCTTAATGGCAGGGGCATTGTGGCCATGGTTTCAGGGGCCCGGGGTGGCGGCTCTTTGGGCTGGAGGTAGGAGTTTGGCAAATGCGTGGGCAGCGACATAGGACCAGGGTCTGAGAAAGAGCAGAGGGTTAATAATACACTCAAAATGTTTAACACAGTGAATATGACTGAGACCCACCTTCCCCTGAGCTGTGCTGGGACACTAGTTTGGGAGGTACTTGTGGAGGTGATGTTCCTGTTGGGACATCCTGTTCTGTTGGATCTTCTCCGGGCTCAGTTCCATCCTGAAGCCCATCTGGGAGCTCTCCTGCTGGGTGCAGCTCGTCGCCTCGAGCCTCCTCTGAGAGAGCCATGTTTCCTCCACACAGCCTCCATCCTGCAGCGGGCTGCTCACTGCACACACAGTGGACTTGAGTTTGTACAGAAGGTCAATCTAACATAAGCACAGAAACTTTTTTTTGGTCTAATGCCATCTGGAGATATGAAGAAGCTATTGTTATGTCACAGACTGTAACAGACTGTTTTCATGGCCTTTGGTGCCACCGACTCTGATCATCAGCTGCAGAACTGTTGTGTCTATTACATAACAGTGTAGAATAAACTATAAATTATGCTTTGAAATTGTGTAAAAAACAAAACAAAAGTGTGTTGTTGTTCTTTTGTACTTGTATAGCTTTAAAACAATGCAGTGCTTTTTTCAAACTCTTTCAGAGCAACAGCTCTGCACAGCCTGAGCAGCAGTTCACCACACTTGTGTGTACTGAGTGCATTTTATTCCAATGTCTCTGCTGCCCTCTATTGGCCACAAAATGGAATATCGTTTCATAGCTTCTCACACTAAAACTACATAGCATTAGGTATATACTGTGTGCGTCATGAAACATTATTCATTTGTAGCACTCTGAAGACACTGTTGTTTCTGCTTCCATTATCCCTAGTGCCTTGTTTAATTCTGACAGTACCTGGAGAGAGATGGTTCTCATCTGGTCCCAGGTACTCCACACTGCTCACTGTGAGGTTAGCACCGAGCGGACCCCCGAAACCCCCAAGCAGCACCGTCCCATCTGAGCAGCAGCCCTGAGTGGGCGAGGAGGGGTCATGGCACAGAAGACTGCTGGATAATGCTACATCTGTGAGAGAGAGGACAAAGTAAGTCAGTCAATGTCTATTCATTACATGTGCATCTGCAGCCAGAACAATGCGATTATAACACACAGATAATCGAATCATGGCCTGTGTCTGTGAATGGGCCACAGTTTCAAAGTGGTCAATCATATTAGAGTGATGAGGCCATTATGTGTCCACTCGGAGCAGTGGTTTCACACCATCTTCTACCTCCTGGGTCTTTAAATGCATTTACAGATATCTCCATCTAACAGTGCACACCAGATGTTCTTTTTACCAACAATCAATATATATTTATTTGTCTAGCTGATTTGTTTTATTATTATTATCTATTATTTATGTTGACTTTATTATTATTAACCATGTAATGTCATAAATCCATCCACAAAGAAAAATGTTACGTCAAGTTTATTACTGTACAAGCCTGTTTTAAAATAAATCTGATAAAGACATTTATTGGGAAGTTAACTGTCAAATACAACATGCTCAGTCATTATAAATATGAACGCTGAGGACATTTTGTGCACGTTCTCTCTGCGTTCTACATTTTTATTGACATCAATAGATAAACTACCTCTTCATCTGTCTGATTTGTGCTCTTCTAGTGTCTTCTCATTGCTAACACAATGAATTGGTGGATGATTCATTCACGACCCACAAAACGGCACAGGAAATTAACATTCTTTTCATTTGGTGTAAAACAGTATTTATGGGGGCATCTCTTTTGTGTGACTGTGGATCTGGAAGGTTCCCAGGAATCACAAGGAGTATGAGTCAAGCAACATTTGCCAGGGTGTAATCATGTTGCCGAAACAAAGAAAAAGATAAATTATGTTTTAAGAACGAAGTAATGAATAACAAGTTAATACTGGATCTTTAATAAGTCCACCCAATTAAACTGTTAGAAAATTACTTTGAAATAATGTGAGCATAAACAAAAAGAAATTGACTAAATAAGTTTAACTTGGCTGTCACAACAATTACTGTATTACTTATTGTTCAACATACAATACATTAATTCTATCAGGGTTTCCCCTGGGTTTATTGGCTTTGGAGGGCTGGTTGGGCTGTACATGTGCTACATGAAGACCATTGGCCTTTATTATGCAAGTTTATACTTAATAGTAGCAAATGGTGACTATTAAAGGACTTAAACTGCTATGAAATAACTTTTTAGACTTTAGGACACTTATAACATGAAAACAAAGTTTTCAACAGAAAAAATACTGTGATAGGCAATATGGTGGAGGCTGTTGGTAAGGAGCGGCACCCTGCCTTTAGAATGATGGGTAAACACTGATTCTATCTTTTTGAGCACAGTAGGTTCTGTTCACGTTTTAGAATTCAAGGAATTGATCTAGTAAGTCTAGATGGAGGGCAAGAGAGGCAGTTTTTATATTTTTATATTTCTAAAAATATTTCACTAATACACCTTTGGCACTGCAAAAAATAATGTACAATTAAAAAGTTTTGATTTTAGCTGTTCTTCTATGATTATAGTTACGCTGGCCTGTAAAATGATGTCACGTGAACTGAATCTCTCTCATGTGTAGGCCTCAATATTGTTTGGATGTATCTCAATCACAATTTTTGACATTGATCACGTTTACATGTGCTTAATATTCGGTTTATTGTCAATATTCTGTTTTTAAACGGTTTATGAGCTGCATGTATACGCACTGATTGTTAAGTCATTTCAAATCAAATGTGTTACAACATGTTTTCTAAAATAAGATGCACATTCTGTTTTTGTACAAATTGCTGTCTGTAACCTTAAAAGTGTGAATAGACAATGAGTACAGAGAGAATAACAGAAAGTCCCTAAACATAACACTCAGAATTCTCTAACATCTGCTTTGGTGTCATTTGATTTGAAGTCAACTTTTGATTGCCTCATGACACTGATCAGGATCTTGTCTGTTTCTTCCATATAAACTTTTTAAATCTATCTATTTCTGACTTTGCAAACTGTATTTTTGACATGTTTATTATTACTTTTTTCCTTTGCAGCAACATGTGTATTATTACCTGTAGAACTCTGCTTGAGCTTTTCATTTTTCTTTTTCCTCCACTTCCAGGGCTTGAAGAGGCGTCCTAACGTGGCCAGCTTGCTGTTTCTTCTGATTGGTGGAGTGTGCACCCCGGTCACCAGACATCCCGTCCTCAGCACCCTCTGCTGGTCGGCCACCTCCACTGCAACAACAAGTAATAACCCTCATGAAGCCATTAGTCACAGATTATATGTAAAATGTAGTATTAATTTAATGAGGTAGATATTAGATTTACATAGCAAAAACGCAAGAGGGAAACGGCAATTAGTTGGCGCTGAATAAACCATAATGTAGTCCAAACTCACGAACAGATTGAATTAAAAAAGGCTAATCTGATCAAGGCACACTCTGTCACAGCTATTTCTTCCCTTCCAATCGTCTCGCCTGGAGGCATATATCACATATCAAAATAAATTCATCTCACAGTCCAAATCTGGCACAGCGAAACGTGACAGCACACAGCGGTGGAAAAGTGTATTATTAGACCAAAAGGGACAGAAGAAGAAGCAGATTTCCCAGAGAACAACAGGTGTGGTCCAGGCGACAAACTAAGGGATCGAGACACTGTTATGTGGCAAAAGAACATAATAATAATGTGATGATAATGTAAATGATGTGGGATGTTCATAAAAGATGAGATAACATTCTTTATTTGTTTCATAACTCTATTAGAAACATGCAATAAAAAGGTAATCACATTAAAATATACTTAGATTGAACACAGTGTTCAGGTGAAGCAAAAATATAACGTTACAACAAGTTAAACTCTCATGTACAAAAGTGGCTGTTATGGTTGAGGGTTTCTGCAGGGTCTAGGAAAGTCTTAAATTGAAAAGTTAAGACCTTAAAAAGTCTTAATATTGCCATTGTAGGTCTAAAAAATTGTGTATAGGTCTTACATTTTTAATTATGCAATTTCCTGATTCTATTTCACATTCCTGCAGCTTCTCAGTATTATAACACAACTGGTGTGTTTGTTTCTGCTGTTATTTAGTTGATGGAACAGATGAAATGCTCGGTTGCTGTATAAATTGCATTCTTTTTTGTTAATTCTCTAGATTTTCATAATTTTTGAAAAATATACAATTATAAATTAAGAACCCCCCTGGAAAAGAAGCAGCATTGTGAAATACTGTCTTAACAGTATCACTGCAGAAACCCTCAGCATATGACAGAATATTTCCTCAGCACAACAGCTTTCTGTCAAAATATTAAATGTAGAACTACAGTATTCCCGAAAAGTTGACAACTTAAAGTCCATTTGACACATTATTGCATTCTTCTACTTTTGACTTAGTTTGGTATGGTAGCCCTTGTTGTAAATATTTATTGTAGGTTTACAGCAATTAAAGTGCAAATTATGAAGAACTTGACAGATCAAATCTGAAAATTATGGCAAGTTGTAAAACAGAATCCATTCACATGTAATCAAAAATCGCCAAAATGCAAAGACAGTTTAGACACAACTAACAGTTTCCTGGGAGTTTAAGCAATCATTTAACAGATTTAAAGTGCTACAAGGTTTTATTATTTGTTAAATTGTAACATCTGTGTCATTTATTTTGATTTTTGACTTGTTTACAATGTGGTCTGTTAGATAACAGTAGTGGAATTACATATATCACATTTGTTGGACAAAAGACAAGTATGAACCTCTATAAAAAAAAGAATAATGTTCGGCAAAATGTTAAATATAATAATATTCACTATGTTTTACTGAAAAATGTGGGTCTTATCTGTCTTATGCAGTTTAAGATCATTTATTTAAGAATGAGCCGATTTAAGTGAATTTTAAAATTAGTTGATTTTGTATTTAGTATAAAGTATAATGTAGTATTTAGTATTTGTTTTACCTTTGTTTTTACTCCATATAGCGTTCTTTCAACAGTACAGCTAATAATCCTTTAACAGTGCTATTCAAAGCCACAGACAGTGAGAAAGTGAGCTGTCAGTCAAAGCTGTCAGTCACTCCCACTGAGCCTGAAGATCAATGCAAACACAGTCAAACAACTCATTATACAGTCCGACCAATAACACCACATACAGCTTTTGTTTCCAATTAAGTCTGCATTTCATTAACTGTGTTTGCAGCTAATGAATTTATTAAGGATGCAACTAACATTTTGTTTCTACTTGTGAATTAGTTAACTTTTTTATGTTTTTAGAATTCTAATGTTTCTAGAAGGTGACAGCAAATTGTATTTTTCGTTGATTAGTCACATTTGGTCCATTAACTGACATACTTGTAGTTTCAGACGAAGTTTATATTGAGGCTGAAACTAAAATAAACAATACATCATCTGCAAACTCAAACAGAAATCATTACTGAAGGTATACTATAAAATGGGCTTATTATGCATATTTCTACAAAAGATATGTGTTCTGTCTATTAGCAACATTCACAGGCATACGTTAGCACATTTTGGTTGATTTGCATCAGAGGTGGGCAGATTCTCAAATTGCATAATACGATGTCGTGAAGCTGCTTGATTAAAGGAAAAATAATTATCACAATTATTTAAATTATCATTGAATCATTATCATATCAATTATCATTATCATTGAAATCACAGTTTTCAGACGATTATTTGCTCATTAATATGACAGAGCAGCAGCAAGCCTTAAATAATGTCAATGAACAGATATAGTTTAACGAGCTGACATACAGCTGAAAATGTACTGTGCAAGTAAAAAAGAGATTATTTGTGGGGTCTTGTTCCACTTTAAAAAAACGGATAAATTCATATTGAGCAGCATTGAGAATCAGTGATAATAACCTTGATTCCTCGATTACACAATTTTGTTAAACAGTTAGAAATTTGATTATTTATACAGCCCTTATATGTAGTGAATGTTGTTTGAAGATATGCAAATATTGCATGAACTATGTATTGTCCAGTGTATGTTATTGTTATTTTTAAGTTTTGATACCAGTTTCAGCTATGATTTGCAATATTTTTGACAAGCACACTTTTTAGCTTCAGAGCTTTTTTTTGTTGATTAAGCGGCCGGTGGGACAAGTCTTTATTCGACCAAGATTTTCTTTGGTCGACTACAGCCCTACAATTATTCCTATTGTGTGATGAAGCTTTATACGTAGTAAGGATGTACTGATTCAGTACTGGGACCAAATAATGGTGCGATACATGAGATTTTGCTGGATTGGGTTTAGCTCCATGATGTTGCTTCAGCTGATATTCAGTGCCTTAAATTGGACGTTAAAAACCCAAATGTATTGACTAATGTTGATCCCGAACGTCTCATAATGTTTGAACTTTTCTTCAAATAAAGTTGTTGTTACAACACATATAACAGTATTCAGTATATGGCCAAATGTCTTCTGTTTTTATGAGAAAAAAAAATAAGCTATTTACACTAGTATTGGTTGATATCAGTATCTGCAGATACAGAAAAAGCTGGTGCATATCTACATTTTAGATACATTTTTAGCTAAATTAAAAGTTGATATATAGTGAGATAAAGTTGGAGAATATTTACAAATAAAGACACAGCGATTTCTACAATAAAATGTGTTTCTGCATGTATTCTGAGTCTGTATAGAGTAGAACGAACATGATGATTATTAAAAAACGATTTAACATCTCATTACCCAACCTTAAATACATATCATTACCAACCTTAAATTGCCATAATCTTTGGGATAGTCTCAAAAACTCATTCTCAAAAACTCATTCAAAAATCCATTTTCTGCCAATATCACCCACCCTCTCAGTGCTATATGTATCTTGTCTCAGCGTCACAGCTGACTCACGGAAAATGCATGTCTACATTTTTCTTTCAAAATTGTTGCCCACATTTTAAACTCAGCAGCAGCAGACGCAAAAAAAACAACCGGAAATGTACAGAAAACAGGATGCATTTAGGATCTGCGGCATGCGTCACTGTGCAACAAAAGGAGGCTGATATCTTTGTTCAAAAATCCAGCCAAAGAGGATTTGTTGGACGTGGGGGTGTGAAAGGGCTGAGGGCGGCGTTACAGTGCTGGAGGAGGGTGGATACTTAAGAACTCTGTAAAGATGCCCCTCTTCCCTCTTTAGCACATAAGAACCCCCACCTTTTCCCCAGAGCACATGAGCAGAGAGAGGATCTAGGAGTGATTATGAAGAAGACCAACTAAAGTGCTGTGTTATATGAGCTTAGGATAAATCGCCCTGCCCCAAAAAATTATTATAAGTCAGATCTTATTTTGTTTAATTTTGTTTAAGCATGATTTTAAAAGATCTTTACAAATAAATACCATAATGCTTGCACTATTGAGCAATTAAATATAAATATCGCACTAGTAGATTTAAAAAAAAAAGGTCTGCACGTCTTGTGTTATAGTAAGTCTGCTTACATTTCTGTTTAGCCGTACTGTTGCACAGACTGCAAAGCTTTTGGAAAAGAAAAACAGCAGCTTATAGTCCAGAAATTACGACAAAGCTACATTTCAATACTGATCGAGTGAACTATATCCGTTCACATGCTCAATGAGAGTTAGAAGAAGTATAAACTTATTTAATTTCACTTCTTTTTTATTTTTTTGCCAACATATCTACAAAAAAACACTTAATACTTCATATTATTCTAATCAAGCTAGAACTTACTTTTTATGCATAACGATGGCCAGTTATTAGTTTAGACATTTATTATTCACCTTCTTCAAGCTGTGCACTTTAAACATAAATTTTACCATTTGCAATTCCACAATGTCATGGAATTTAAGTACTAATTGGGATTGCATAAACAATATATTGGTATGTACTCATTAGTGGGATGGACAATATCGTGATAAAAATCAAATCGTGAGCTCACTGTTGTGACAATCTGCTTTTTGGTGAAATCGTCAAATCGTGATTTCCCATTTCTCTGTTTGTTAAAATACAAACAATTATTTTACTTTTCTTAGCCTCAAATTGCAAAGGTCGCCTTTTTATAACAAAGTCTGTTTTTAATATTCTTAGGAATTTAGAAGGTGAATTCCAGGTTCCAGGTGAATTTTAGCAAATTTTAATGTTGGATTTACAAAAAAATTTATGAATGAAACATGGAGTTTTAGCATACTTCAAAAGCTGCAATTAGTGTTACAAATGCCAAAATCGTCCTATCACACTATGTTCTAATTTATTGATTATTTGAATAATTTTATTTTTGATTTTTTTCAAAGGCTTTTTCTGCAAATCTGGCAACACTGGTCAGTCTTGGTTCTGCTCTGAGTGAGTGACAGCTGGATTTAACCAATCAAACTAAGATAGGAACATTCAAAAAAGCAGATTATTGTATTTATCTCAAAGGCAAAAGACAATAGTCTATAAGAATTGTGATCAAATTGAAATCGTGATCTGTCTCCAGGAAAATCGTGATAATAATTTGGTAAAATGATATGTGATCAAATATACAATACATAATTCATATATTAATTCTATATAGCTTTAAATAATATTGATAAGCGATTAGTTTTGATGTTTGTGTACTAGTTTTGCAAAATGTCTGTAGCAATTTTAAAACTGATGACAAAAACAGACAAGCTGTTGGTCTCACTTAATACATTGTATAGTCATAATACATTAAACACATTTAGCTTCCCTCCATCTGTACAATATTTTAATAATATTATTGACCTGTAAAATATAATGATTTGTTTACCTCTCTTCAGCTAATGGTGAATGAAGAGCACACAACTTCACTGTAGAGATAACACATTGCAAGCATAGATTTTTGCAATATCATACTAATTGCTCTAAGCATTATTGCTCCACTTTCTGTGATAAAAACACAGAGTGGCAGAGAAAAACACAGGGTTTTTCTCACGTTTGTGCTGTCTAACTCATAAACACAGCAGCAGGAAGGATTCTTTTAGCCATGAGAAGAGACAAGGACTGAAGAGGAACTGCCTTTGAAGCACAGTCTGTCCCTCCCTGTTTGATGTGCGGCTTCAAACTTCCTCGAAAACCTTTTATTTTGTCTGCCTGGTGAAACGAGGCGGCGTGGCAGACGAGGCAGCGCGCAGAATCCGAATCAGGTCAAGCTTAAAACCAAAAGGAAGCGCTCTCAGTCGCCACGGAGACACAGAGCCGGGGGAGGGGGAGGAGCTGGTGCTGGCTGCTGCTGTTACCATGACGACTACATCCAGATGCAACTAGGGGTGAGAGCGACGAGCTACAGTGAGTGCTAGAGAGAGAATGTGGGTTCTGTCGCCGTGGTAGTTACGGCGGCCATCTTGATAGTGGAACAAATGACAACAATGTTAAAAGAGAGTGAAAATGAAAAGATTTAAGGAAGTAAATCAACATACAATACAGTACTTTTAGTGTGGAACCCTACCTGTCTGTGTCTGTGGCCATTTTTTTCTGAATTATGAAAATTTACATGAACAAATTACAAAACATTGCGTTGGACTATATTTTAGGCAGAACTTTTTCTACATTCTTTCCCACATTTTTTGGTAGAAGATGAGCATTATAAGCAGGCATGTTCAAACTGCGGCGCAGGGGTAAAATGCGACCCTTGGATCAATTTTTTTGGCCCTCTGACTTCCTGCAAGATTGGCCCAAATTGCAAAAATATAGTTTCCAATGTCAAAAATTCAGCAATAGGCTACTTCTATCAAAGTCAAAATAACTTTGATATAAACTTGAATGTTTACATAAATGTTTAATGCCTTATTAAAAGAGTTGTGCTTCATAAAAATGAAAACATGGCGATTAATTTAAGTCACGATCGATCATTCGATTTTGCAGCCACGATTTTCGATTTTGTTTGATTCTGTTCGATTTTGTTAGTTTATCTTTATTAACTTTATCTTAAGTCACAAAATAAACCATAAAACATGACATTTAAAACAAAGCCAGTGTTTTTGTCAACATTCACAGTAAACTAGTCATATTTGTATATTTTTCGTCCGTCACCATCAGTGTATACAACAGAATAAGCACATCTGCTCAGTACACTTTTCTTCATATTGGTATTTCAATACAGATTGTTTTTAGTTCGACAAAATATCGATTTTCTTTCATTTTGCGCATCTTTGATCGATTTTCGAAATTTTCCATCCCTACTTCACATTGATGTATTACGTATATGGCCTTCGCCTCCAAATATGTTTTTTAAAAAATGCACTTGAGATCAAGTATTTGAAAATGTCAGATTATCAAAAATATTTAAGAAAAAAATTTAATTAGAAAGTCTAGCTTCCTATCTGTTTGTTTGAGAATTTTCCAACACAACGTGGCTGCCGGAGCAGGATGTTAGTTACGATGGGTTACCACGGCAACCGTCTCTCTAGTCATCATTATATCTGGGTGTGAGAGAGAGAGAGAGAGTGTGTAAGTGAGTGAGACCCCCAGACCGATCAACAGCAGCAGCCAGCGACAGTCACCTCTGAGCGGACAGTGGCAGCAGCTGGTGCATTGTGGGTAATCTGGGAAGGTGGCAAAGACACGGTGGAAGGGGGAAGAAGAAAAGGGGGGTGTGAGGAAGAAGGGGGTTTCCAGAGAGGAGACGAGAGGAGGCTGCGAGGGAGGGGTTAGTTGGGGGGGTTGTTGCTATACGGAAGAGCTTCTAGGAGGGAAAAAAGGCTCTTGTCCAATCACAACGCAGCTATTTATAATGCATATCAAGTAACTCTTCATTTTTCATTGAAGGGAGTTTGGGAAAATGACAGGAGGAAAAAACACACATGGAGATTTGTTGTTGCACCACAAATAGGAGCGCATGAATGGACGACCATGTGGCAGAGAGAGAATGTGCAGGTCTCATTAATATGGTAATTACAATAGGATTTATTAAAAGCCGTGTGTCATGCTTTTGCAGGCGGCCACTACACTGTAAAAACAGCAGTTAATGTCTTGAAATCATAATATTTATCTTTTATACCCTTTAATTTATATATTTGGTAGATCTAGATTACTTGACTTGCTTCATGGTGTCTCTTCCTTGAATTATTGTTCTTATTTCAAGCCAAAACATTTACTATTTTTAATTACGGTTCATTGCCAATTTTTTTTGTGACCAGTAAATATTGTTGCATTAAAAGTGGCTTTGCTGATATTTTTATTGTGAATAAATTAGGGCTGGGCGATCCAGGTAAAAATAATCAAGATTTTTTTTCTCATATTGATCAATCTCAATATACGATTCAATTTTGCTTAACCTTTTCAAAACCAAATGAAAAATGGCATTCATGAACATAAGCAAAACAAAACCTTTTAATATGCACATTTTTAGATTTTTTAAAAACTACTATTTATCAATATTCTACCTCAAAGTTTGCTTTTGCTCCACACTAGACATTTTTGTTAACAAAAGATTGTTTTTCAATCTCGGATTCAAAACCCACCACCAAATAATTGACGATTCAATCTCAATCTCTCGATTTTTCAACTAATGGCCCAGCCCTAGTATAAATTTAGGTTTATCCTCACAAAATATATTATGTAAATTTAGCTTTTTATGACAAAATTAGACTACTATGTGCTATGTGTGTCTGAACTGAATAATACATTTATTTCTCAAAGAAAGCCAAAAGCAGTGCTGTGATTGGCTGTGCTTAAGTGGTTTCCAGTTTCACTTTGCTGTCTGTAAATCAAACTACTCAAAAAACAACAAAAATTTAGATGAAAATTGCAAAGGCTTCAACATTTTGCAGTGTAATGCATTGCTTCTGCATTCTCTTCCTCTGGCACTGTAAAATCCGTCTGGGGCTGTTTTAACGCCATTTACAGGATAGAAAATACAATCTCAGACTAGAGAACAGAGCAGGGCAGTGTAAACATGAGGAATGAGGGCAAACATTGGTCACAAATGCCACACGGAGCGACTGCGGAGAGAGCTCGGGTAGTGATTTAAGAGAGGACATAAAGGAGGCAATTTCATAATGTGACTTGGCAACATGAGCGCAAAGTGAAAGTGGCCCAAAGACCACACCTCGATCACCCATGCGCTGTCAGCAGCCCCTCCCCAGAAGCAAAGGTGAACCTCCAGACAGCTCATGCAATTCATTATTATCAAAAAGACCATTTGTTAAGACTGCCAAGCTGAACTCAGTCAAAACATACGGCTGAGAAAGCAAGAATATTTTGTGCTTCTTGTTTGGCATTCAAGTTAGCCATGATTCGGTTCAAATTCAGCTTACATTCATGCAAGATCACAGCATTTTTAGGAAGAGATTAAAGATTAAACTCTGTGCTGCTCAGTTTAAAAGACAGTTAATTTGATGTGGTTTATGGATGATAGAGTTGACAATAATGTAGGAGTACAGGCAGTAATATCAGCACAATATTATAACTTAGATTTTGTCACGATTCCTACATCAGTCTGTTTTCTTAGTTTGATTGGTTCCATCCAGCTGTCATAACAAAGGTTGAACAGACAGCCACATTAAATATAGAAATTATGAATTACAATAAGACAAAATAAATTAACATAAAACAACAACAAAGATAATATAATATTATCAAGCAAGGCTGCACAGTTTAAAAAAGTGATGTTTAGATTAGATAAGTTTTAATGTCATAATAACACAAGGCATCTTAGCAATAAAGTGAGAAGAAACTATACATATAATTTGTGCTGTCACATATTGCATGAGTTACAAAACTAATAGAATACAGTATTTACATTTCAGACTACATTTAATGTTGTTGTTTCTGGCAGTTGTTGTAATTTACATCTTTAGGTTTTAATAAAAGAAGGAAAGTTCACATTGTTAAACAAGTAAAATTGTTTTATGTCAAATTAGAATAATATTTTGTTGCTTATGAAGAAACTTTTTAGCTTGATCCATCAGCTGGTTTCATTTAACGTTCATTATGAGAACATAGACAGTCTGCCGATTTGGTTGTGGAGAACACACCGCCTCATCTCTGTTCACTGATTGGTCGATTGTACTTCCTGGTTTTTGGGAATTGTCTGCAATACCTGACCTAGTATCTGGAGTGAAATAAAACTGAGTCTCTAGGTGGTACCAGTCTTGCAAGAGAAAAAAATAGATGAGACAGCAGCTACACAAAGTCACACATTAAATAGGAAATTGTGTATTATTGTAATTGTAATATTGTGAATGGACACAGACACTATTGTTGTGGTAGTGAAAACCACAAAGGATGCAACAGTATCTTTCATTGATCAAGACGACTGTTGTAAGATAATATGAATGGACCACTTTCAGCAGGCGCACACAACACTGGCTTTGCTGAATCACCATTTGATCACACAAGATGTTTTTAAATGGCACTTTGGTCATAAAAGATTAAACCATTCCAGTTTAAATCGATACACTTTAAGAGTAGGCTGGAGCTTTTAAGTATTTACCTATAACATCAAGTTTACAAGTAAAGGTTTCCTGATAAAGCTATTCTAAATACTCACTGACAAATGCAGTTGCAATACCACTAAGCACAAAGAAAACTCTTTATGACCTTGATGCTACAGTGTACAATATTACAATCTCACATAAAAGTATCTTTCTCTATGACTATTGTACTGTGTGCAGCCTATTTATTGATTTTCAGCTCCACTAGTTATAACAAGAATCATTACAAATAATGAATGACTACCAATTCAAACATGGCTGCCAACTAATTTCTAAAAATACAAGCTCATTAGTGCACTGCACCATCCAATAGTGACAAATGCTTTCTCGTAATTAGACCACAATTTGTCAAGAAGGGAAGGTGCTATCAAGTGACTGCATTTTTAAGTAAAACATGACATGGTTACTAGCATACTCTAAAAATATTAAATATAAACCTTCATGTAGAAAATGTACTGAAAGCATTACACATGCAAATGTCTTGCAACACAAACCCTTAAATGAAGTTCAATTTAACCAGTATTACCAAAGTGTGCAGTAAACTTATTGTAGATGTTTATTTCTCGAAAGCAATCTTTAAAACCATAATGTTGACTTAAATAATAAAAAGTAATAATAAAATATATAAAGTAATAAAATACGGTAGTCATTGGCAAACACATTCACCAACAATCCAATCAGAAAGCAGACTGAGCTAACTTTGGGTTCGATAAGACTAAAACCCGTTTGCAATAGGGTTGTCATACATTTCAAAACACATCAGTTTTTAGACAGTATAATGTAATTTTCAATTTCTTTGTTTTATAGATCTGACAAAGTTCAAGGCTGTATTCAATTATTCAGGAACAGTCACTTTTTGTTCTACATATATACTGTATGGACTGTATGTATGTGACTGTTCAAAACTGCAAGACTGATTCTCTTGATTTTGTTTATTTGTTTTGTTTGTTTTTCCTGGAAAGAGTCTGCATGATCATTTGAACCCAACATACTGTATGTCTGAATTTGTTTGAGTAATCACAAGTAAATACAGACAAGTGGTGACGGGACTAGCTCTAGTCAAGATACAAATAGCCTCATGTTTATGACACTATCTCGCGGTTATTTGTGCAATTAAATCTGCAATTGTATAAGCTGTTTGTGGTTATAACTCAAATGTTCCTGTTGACACAAAATGAAAAACTGTCTAATTGCTTGTAAGTGGAAGAATTTTATTTTCATTTTTAAAGGCTGCAACTGGGCGCCCTCACCACCAGATTGCGCCCTAGGCAACTGTCTATTTCCCTATGCCCAGGGCCGGCCCTGCGTGTTGGTCGAAAAAAGGGATTTTTGGAGCTACAGTACAGTTTGAGTAAACTAATGAGTGAGCACTATTATAAGTGTTTAAAAGAGATGATTTTACATAGCATGTCACCTTTCATAATAATTATCTAAAATTACTCTCCATTATCCAATCAGTTTACTCTACACATCCAACATACATTTATTTACATTGCTGGTTTTAAACCAACAGAAGCACGTGTTCCAGCTTATTCCCTTTCATTGGGCTTGCATGCTTTCTATAGTAGCATGTCTTCTTGTGCCCAGGCCGGACCCCCCGCTTGCTCCTCCAGGTATCCCGCTGCCTGCCCTTGAATAGACCACCTCTTCACCCGCTGCTCCTCTCTGCTCCGGGCTCCACAACTGCGCCACCATCTGCGAGAGCCAGTCCGCCGCCGCGGGGCCCGACCAGCACTCTCCACACAGCACAGGCCGCGTGAATGAGATGGATTAAGAATAGCAGCGGAAGCGTAGTAAGTCCACAGCTTTATCAATGGACTGCATATTTCAAAAGGTGAAAAGAATTCTGACCCTTTTTCTCTGATGCGGCTCAGCTCTCAGTGTTAAGCCGTTTTTTTCCTAATAGGTTTGTCTTTGGAGTCAAGGTTTAGATGAGCAAATACAGAATGAATGAGTGCAGTGCTGAATGTGGATAGGACTTTGCTAAATGTTTCATTGAACAGAATGCATTGACACAGTTAATATGAAGGTGGCCATGAAATATTCAGAGTCTTTAAGTTTTAATCGGTGCTGCTGCGTTTTCTATCTACTTCAAACATCTGACAGCTGATTTGGTTTTTCACTCGGCTGCATTCACAGTTACACACCACATCACAATTTGGACTGAACAGCAGGTGTGGGACAATTGAAACTAAGACTGCAGCTAACGATTATTTTTGGTAAACTAATATTCTACTGATTATTTCTTTCTGTTAATGTCACAAAAGGTCAGTCAGTGTGAGATTTTCATTAAATTTAAACAATACTGTAAAGAATTATGCGTAGGCGAGTTCAAATTTCTTGTATTCACAAACAGTATCTTGGTTTAAGCAAATATTACTTATAAGCCACTGAATTAAGATACTCTTTCTTGATGGACATGATGTACAATTACATACTTTTAATTAACATTTTTTCATGTTTTGTTGTCTTTGGTGACACTGCTTTTTGAGCTTTTTTTCACTAGATCGTGTTCCATTTTTGCTGTACAGTAGAGATAACACAAAGAAACCTAGAATAAAACCTTGATAAGACCAGTGCTTCCTAAGTGGAATGGGGAATGAGCACTTACCAGGTGCTTTCTGAAATAGTTTCAAATTTTAAATGAAGGTGAAATTGAATTGGATTTGAATACATTTGAATAAAAGATGGCCACACCTGCTTGTCAGTGCGTGATCCTAGCAGATCTCAGAAGCTAAGCAGGACAGGGCCTGGTTGTACTTTGATGAGAGACCGCCGGAACAGCAGGTGTCACAGTGGGACGGCTACAGCAAACTGTTGTGTCCTTGGGCAAAACACTTAACCCATTTTGCCCCTGTCTGCTTACACTTGTGTGAATAAGTGAATAGTTCCTTGATTAAAAGTGCTTGAAAGGTGAAGAGGAGATTAAAGAAATGTTCTCTGTAGTAAGCTGTAGAATGTTTTGGAGGATTTTGTACGTCCATATTTTAAAAACAAAAAAGAGAAAAGAGAGGAAAAAAGCAAAAAATAAATGAATTACTAATGTGCACAATGCACACGGAATCTAGGGCACTGATCCAGCTTTTTTGGTTTCAATATTGAGGTAGAAAATTTTTGCCTTAAGTAAGATAATGTTTATTAAAGACTGAACCATTATCATGAAAACAATACCCAGGCCGGGAAAAAATTCATGGATATTCAATCCCAATATCGGATGAGTGCATTACTATGTGAGTCAAAGCTTAGAGTACATTAAAAAACAACAAAGTTGACCAAGTACAGACAAAATAAATACAACAGTGTCACAGTAGGAAAATACAATTATTGAAACATTAAGTCCAAACCATAGACTAGTTAAAACCCAAAGAAAACCGTCTATTTTCAGCTCCAAATCAAATACGTAGATCAATGATGAACAACTCTATTGAAACACCAACTCTGATCATTGACAAGTAGAGATGGCTGAATCTTGATCTCGATTCAAGTTTGATTTTTTGACCATCCCTAATTAAAACACACCGGGCCTTCACAAGATGTAAAATCTATTGTTCTTCTGCGAACATTGAGCCTGTCCTCTACACGCAGATAATGAGACAGACTAGTCTAACGAGGGTTTCCAAGAAAATTCAGACTGTGAGAATGTCATACATATGCAAGAACTATAGTACAATCCAAGCTTCAGTCTATATGGAAATACCAGGAAGACAATTACCCTGTAGTTGATTTGAATTTCCGTGGGTCTTTTGCGCTGGTCATTAGAGAGAAAACCAGTGGTGGAAACAGAGGGCAGCTCCTTGGTATTTTTCATGTTTATCTGTTTTAATTTGCCATACAACAATGCAGCTCATTAGCCTGAGAATGAGGCTCTGTTCTTTCAATAAAAACCTAATTTGTGATAATAATTATAGCTCTTTCTAAGGAGGGGCAAGCAACTCAATCATTTTTACAACTTTCTGTCAGTGTTTACGCTGGGTTTGCTCTGAATGCACATCAGCGCTTGTTAATGCTACTTCTAAATCAAATAACTGTAAATAATGTGTCCAAAGTTTGACTTATTTCTATTGTAGAGCTGTAGCTAATGATCACTAATCAGTTGATTGGTTGATTAGTTGTTTCGAGGAGATTTTTACTTAATTTGACCCTGACAAACCTGAAGGAAAACTGCTTGAGAATCCTATGGGAGTTACATTTACAGACTCAAAGGAGATAATGTTATTTGTATTTCTTTAATATTGTTATTTTTTATTTTATTTATACCGATTATTTATATTTTTCTCGCACTGATCCGATACTGGGATCAGTTCCAATCCAGGAAATTGTGTTGGATCGGGTATCGGCTCCATGATATCGGTTCAGCCGATACCATAGTTGTGTCTTTAATTGGGCATAATGAGACAAATTTATTGGCTGATGTTGATCTAGAACGTCTCATAATTTTGGACGATTAAGTTGTTAAGTTGTGGCTTTCACTAAATAACATTTACATAACACTATATGACAAAGAGTCTTGAAAGAGTCGTGTTTTGAAAAGAAAAAAAGCCAATTTCAGTCCTTACACTAGTATCGGTTAATATCAAGTATCAGCATGTACTTAAAGTATCAGAATCGGTATCAACTGAAAAAGCTGGACCGGTGCATCCCTAATACAAATATTTGCAACTTAAATCTATAACAAGGCTTATAAGATCACAAACTGACTTTTCACTTTAGTAAAATAAAACAAAATGTATTTATCTGGATAAGCAGACATTTTTAGCGTATTTGTTTCTTTTAGACTGTTCAAACTACAAATTTGATGTTTTGAGGACAACTTAGGACTGACACAGGTGCGTGCAGACTTGAGAAATATCGGCTCAAGTTTGTCAACTCTCTTTGAAATGTGGCTGTGGGTAGATTTTAGGGGTTTCATTTCAAATAGAACCCAGCTCGTCTGAAATTTAAATGGTGATTTTCTAGTAGAGGTATATACAGTATAATACATTCTCTCTATAGCTTTGCACCATTTCACTGTACACTCCTTTTAAACAGTCAGACAGCACTATTTGAAACCCATAAAGCTAATGCATTTGTTTTCGTATGACTGACTGTATAGACAGCAGCTCAAACCAAATATCGCTGTGTAAGGCGACATGCTTCTGGAAAAGGTCTCGTCTCTAAATCATTCCAGTGATTATTCGCCCAAGTGTGAATCTGCAGCTCAGTGACATCAGCAGTGACGTGACCAGGCTTTGGGCCAATGGGAACTGCCTCGGGCTCCTGTTTGTGACCATATGTTGGTGTTAAGAACGAGGGCTGGTGGGAGGATGCACAGGAACAGCAAAGAGGGGAATCTAGTTCATTCTCAGCTTTGCTCGGAAGGATTTACAAGCGTCTCCATTCATTTGTTAGCACCAATTTGTGAAGCGAGCTGAGAATAGACAGTGTGGAGTGGAAAGTTAGTGAGATTAATGGGAAAGGATGAGAAAAGCTGAATTAATGAGGAAAGATGTGAGGTGAATGTGCGTGCAAAAATAGTGAGGTAAAGAAGCTATTGAAAATGACAAAATTGTAACAAAATTCTTCACGTTTTCCAAGAATCTTTCCCCAATTAATCGCAGTGAAACAGAAAGTTAAGCCATTACTTTGGAGCATTGTTTATCGATACATCAGCTCCAGGCCAAACTGTGGAATATTAAAGCTAAAGGAACTAAACTTTTATGGAAACAAGCGTGTGGATACCCTCCTCTAGAACACAAAAGAGACGATTTTAGGGAGATACTGCACAGAGTAAAGAAACATATTTTTATAATTTTTTGTCCAAAAAACACACCCAAGTAAAAAGTAATAAGACTGTTAAATGCCTTAAGGTTAAATGTCAGCTAAACTCATGTATGTGAGTTGTCTCTTCATCCCCTACTCTCTCTTCTCTCTTTTTTCTCCTTTCTCTCTCCATCTTTCTCTTTCTCCTCTGTCGCTTTCTCTTCCTCTCTCTGTCTCCTCTTGTTTTCCTTTCTCTTGCTCACTCCCTATCTGTCTCTCTTTTTTTCCATCTCTCTCTTTCTTTTTCTCTGTCTCTGTAACTCCTTAGTTTGGAAGTAGTAGTGGTAGCAAGCTTTGATAAAAAATCCATAGATAATATATATAATTGTTTAAGAAGGTCAGTGAAAGAACACAGAGGTATGTCCTAAATTAATGGGTTAGGTTACTTTATTGGTACCCGTATTTGTTTTGCAGCGATAGAACAAGATGACGTCTGACAAAAAATACTTACTAACAACATTATCACTGTAAACGGAATAATGTGATTTTCCTAGTTTGAGAATTTTGTTCACTGACACTGGCAATTAAACATTTATGATTCTGATTTAAAATTGCCTCAAATATTTATTACAATATGGTCCAGCTCTATTGCAACTCCACAAGTATTTTATCAACACAGACACAGACAGTAGGTTTACTTTTCTTCAGAACACATAGAAAGATTTACTATATCAGGGCCTTTTCTAACTGTTAAGTCCAATACACTCACACTACATCACTCTCCTGAACTACAAAAGACAGAAACGCTTGTCTTTTGAAAGGATTCCCCACAAAAAAGTCCAACTTTGAAGCAGTGAGAAGCGTCCTTGTTCGACTTGTATCTGTTTAATATCACAGTGCGCCTATAAATAAATGAATGCTCGCGGTAGTTCAGCTCAAAGTTCATATTTAGGTGAGTGCAGAGGGGAACTGCACAAAAGCGTGTGGGCGGTTTCTACTAGAATAGCAAAGAGACAAAGATAGTGCGCTGGATTTTTATTCCAGTCTGTGTGGAGGGTGTTGACCTGTGGATAAAAGCAGAGGGAGACACAGACTGCACCCACACTGTTTAAAAGCCATTATATTATCTGTCTTTCTTCATTACTGTGAAGAGGCTGTTACAAAAGGAGATTCCAGAAATATTAAAGTCTCAAGCGTGAAAAAGGGCCAAATAGTAGTAGTGTTGCACTTTAGGGTTGTTGTAAATCAGTTATTAAATGTTATAAAAACTAGTATCAAAACTAGACCCTAAGAATAATCACATAAACATGGCACAACTGAACCATTTCTGAACAGTTTCATTATGAAACCACAGTGTTTCCAGAGGGTTTTATAAGGAAAGTACAATTATTTTGTGGTAAAAATGTATGTTGTCTGAAAACGTAGTCTCAAACCTTGTCTTGCAGTTTTTGTGATATGCAGTGGTGTAAGGTTTTACCTTCTGTGACGACACTATTGCCTGTTTTTTAAGTAAAAAAAAATATATAATTATTTTACATAGAAGAATGCTATTGCAGGACTCACTGTTTTTGGAAAGCCACTTTTTATAGCAAAAATGTCAGTGACCTACCACCTCCACCTGTCTATGTAAGACACTACCCATTAGTGTGAAAAGCTATTCATCTAGAGTTACATTAAGTACTGTGAATTATACAACATATACAGCATTATTATATAGCATATTTATGAACACGAAATTCTTTTTGGTGGCATTGTTTGACTCAAATCAGATCTGACCCGTTTTAGACCTGTACAGACCTTAAAGGTGCTTCCCCCCGACTTTTGCTTCTTTAAAAATGTAAATAAACAAAAACATTTAAGTAGAATATTTTTCACAGCAATCCACATCTTTTCTTGACTTATCTAATGCATTTTGAAATACCAAATTGTTCATCACGATGTGTTTTAAACACTTTTCGGAAGCAAGACTTGTCAGTATGCAAACAACAGTTACCAACAGTGCTCACAATAACAATGACAGATAACTTTCAGGATAATATGCTGTGTTCTTGGCAACTGGGAACCACCTCCCACTTGTAAAAATGCGCTGGAACGCTGCTCGAACTGGTAAATACTACGTGTGAACTGGGAGCTTCACAAACAGGATCAACAATCACCACAAAAAATAAATCTAAAGGGTTTAACTGTCACAAAACATTGGCTACAACTTCTTTAACATTTTACAATTGTTGCTTTTGTTTAACCTTTGGGTTTGCCTTAGCAATACTGCTCACCAGTTGATTCCATTGGAACGCTTTGAACTGGAAACTGCGAAATATCCAACCTCCAAGATAAACAACAAATTATTAGACCTGTCTAGGTCTGTTTGTTTGAACACATTTTCACTTGAATAGATATACTTCAACAAGATGTCTGTGCTGTGCTACTGATTTTAAGGTATTTTATTGTAATAATATACAGTAGTGCATTTGATACTTATTCAATTACATTGGTACTTGACAATTAATAGTTATCATTGTCATCATAATGAAGATAAAAATCAAAGATCAGTTGGGATTATTCAATTAACTTTTACAGCCCTAACAACAGACAAAATACTAGCTAACACATGTATCATCCCTTCATTAAAATTCAGTCAATCTAGTTTGAACCTGTTTTTCCTGAACCCCAGGGAACCCCAGACCCTCAGGCTGAGAAAGACTGTCTGCTTTATAAAATCTCTCTCTGTCTTTTTGTGTCATGAAGTTTTGCCCATCCTGCAGCATTTATCACAACAGCTATCGATCAGCGGTTCCAAAAGACTGTGTAATAGACTCTTGTAAATAATTGAATTGGATTGAGGGCAGACAGAGCAGGACGCCATGATTCTATCTACAGAGGTACAAAGGCAGGATAATGAGCACTCACTAAGCACCTTCCAGTTGAAATAAAGTATTCAATATCATTATCATAATTATGATTTCAGCAGAGAGCAGTTTGGCTGCTTGTTCTGACACACTCGCTCTTAACAACATTATTATATTTTTCCACCAGGCTTAATTGATAAATAAATAACTAGCAATTTTTCAACTAAATCTAAATGTCTGTTCAATAATGATTTGATGTTGTTTGTGACGTGTATCAAAAATGCTTTCAAAAATCTTGTTTATGCAGTTATTATAAATCATAAACCCTAGTAGGACTTTAATGGTTAAATAAAGATAAATAAATATATTGACCAGTTAAAATATGCCATCATAATGTAAATCATTGGAGCTTAGTTGTTCTATGGTAGGCAAGTCCTTTTTTGCATTAACCAATCACTGCCATTTGTTCCCTACCGGACGTTACATATGTACCGCGACCAAACCGAGGAGTACAGCATAAACACGTTAGTGATCATTGCTGTTTCCAGTGAAATGAAACCAGCTGATACATCATTCTAGAGCGACACCATAACATCATAAAAAAAGTGATATTTGAATCAAAATTTCCGGCAGCGGAACCACAAACAGATGATAGAATTTGACGTCACCGCCTAATTTCTGTTTGTCTCAAGCTTGATTCAAGCAGCAACAAACACTGAAATTGCTGACCTGGTTGCTGGAGTGAAATGAGATGGAGCAAAGGCACTAGGTGGCTAGAAAGCCCCAATTTAATGTTCTTGCATGCTGACTGTTTTTTTAGTATTTCAAATGGGATTATGCATTTGATTTTTCACCTCAAGAAATTAAACATGGTGTTAGAACATTGCAATTAAAACATTCAGCGTCCTATTAGTTGCATGTGTTCCTTTGTTTCCAACACAACATGCCATAGGTTACCATGGTTACACTCTCCTAGTCTTTATTATAACTCAGTGCCCAACTCTATTGACCAGGAAACCAGCTCAATAGGCCCTGCATTTGAATATATCCACTGTGAGGACACTTACTGCTCAACAACATGCACTAACAACTTCTATGCACTCAATCAGACATTCATCTAATTTTAGAAAACAAAACTCAAATTATTTAATATTTTCTACCACAAAACCTCTCGTGCTGGACCTCTGGCTTTTGGATTTCCTCTCTCAAATGTGCGGCAAGCGTAGGATGCATTGCTTATTCAAATTAAACAACTCAATATGAGCGTCCAGGCTGAAGCTGGAAGCCGAGCAGCGCGTCCACAGTAGTGAGTGCAAAGTTTCTCCTGGGAAACAAAAAAAAAAAATCAGATAAAAATAGCAAACCCTTTTATACTTCTACCATGCCTGTCCGAAACTCCTCTCTCCTGCAGCTGAAGACAGGGTAACAGGGTGATTCTACACGAGTCATTACACTAAATGTGAGCTAACCTGATTTGTCATAGATATATAGAAATGCTTATGGCAGATGTGGTTAAGCACGGTCAGATTTGTCATTACACCATACGTGTCATAACCGTGTCAATAACCATTTCATGCGTGTTATTGGGGCCGTGGGGTCAAACGCCCAGACTGTAAGTACAGATATGGGGCAAGCTTCAGAGCTAGATGTAAAGCTAATAGTTTCTGCAAATAAACTACTTTTTATATATGTTTGACTATTGCTTCTCAATTGTCAAATAAACTCCACAATGTATCGTGCAATTAGGGCTGGACAATACCATGATTAAAGTCAAATTGTGAGCTGTGACAATCTTCTCTTGGGTGAATACTGCTGTCTGTTCAATATTTCTGCCCATCCAGTTCTCCTATTGGTCAGCTTTTGTCATGCTTTGAGTGAATTTTAGCTTGAGATCTATTTGAAGAAACAGGTGATTGCCTCAAAATTTACCTCACTGTCAATCGTGCTAAATTGTGATTTAGTTTGAAGGAAATTGTGATATACAGTTTTTGTTATAACGCCCACCCTACATGCGATCAAATTAGTTTATTTGCATGAGCACATGAGACAAAGGAGCTCATGGGTCATCTGAAATTTAGAACACAAGAGTTTGTAACGTTTAAAATCACATATGTTTTGCACAATTTGATTTTTGATAAATCATTTCAGAATCTCTCGTCTTGTACTTTTCCATCCAATCTCAGGTTTCGTCTCATCCGGAGAAGGTAAAATGGATAAGATACTATTTATCTTATCCCATTCTTACCTTCATTAGTATTTTAAATATAATATTGATGTATAACAACTTTATACAAAGAAAGAAGACGTAATGATGGTAAAAATTGCAAAGCTGATTTGTCTACTCATTAATTTTTTTATTTATTTATTTATTTAACAGGACATTGTACAGTTACATAAAGCCAAAAAAGGCAAAGTTGCTTGTACCAGATTATAGCTAGAAAGCTAATTTCCATCTGCAATCCTGAAAAATGGTATCTAAACCACAATTTCCCCAAAAATGTAATTGACAGTGGTGATAAAGTGGCAAAACATGTTAGATTTAAAATTTCACTGGCATATACTGCTTTCTATTAAAACATACAGTTAATTCAGTCTCATAATTTAAATGTGTTTCTTGAAATGATATTGCAACTCTCAGCTCATTGTTTGTGAGTTTGGGAACCACTGCCTTAAACAATATTGCAGTAAAGTGTTGTTGGACCAAACTGCCTCTGGAGAGCTACAATTCACACTATGAAAGTTGGATTTTGTTTTGTTTTCTCATTTGAGCCAAAATGGCACCGCAACACTGCTGAATCATTATCGTACAATTGTATCACAGTTTAAGAAAATAAATAAATAACAATAATTAGTGTACAAAATTAGAGAGAATGTTGGGATGTTTTGGAGCGATGTTATCTTAAATGCAGTAGAATAAAGATTACATAAACAGCATAAATCTGTAAAAACAACTGATTAAGACAAGAATGGCTCTTAAAAGTCACATTTACTCTTCATATCTGTTGAAAGGAGAATTTACTAAAAGGGTTAAGAGACTAGTCCTTGCTCTGTTATAAAAGACTTATTATCAGAATGCCTCAGATTTTTACACTAGTTTCACGTCTATATCAAAGGGTTTTGTTCTGATTTTACTAAAATGGTTACTATGGATACCAGCCATTACAACACATGTACCTACTTATAATATAACTAATACAAGCTCACATCAAGGGACAACCACAAAAAATAATTGGATTTACATCAATTCCCAAAAACCCAAGAGAATTTCAAGAAGTTATGCTGATGTCAAACTAAAAAAACAACAACAACAATATTTTACAAGTTGATTAAAAAACAATATAAAAAGCATGTCCTCAAAATGAATCACTACTTTAATAAATAAAACCATGATTCAGAACATACTATTCAGGCTGATCACAAGACATTTACTCCTACATATCTAATAAATGCACTAGATAGACTTCTATCCATTTCTCCTCCTCAGGCTGCAAATGCACAGTGTCGGGTCAGACAGAGGAACAAATGACTCACTTCTTCCAGTCAATTCGGGGCTGGAAGTTGTCAGCCACTATTGGCAGACCAAACCACCGTCTACAAAGGATTTTCCCAGCCATAAAGATACATTACACACCAGCTTCCCTGCCCCGAGCCTGAAGCAACAGCAGAGGAGGAGAGGAGAGGGGGGAAAAAAACGATTATCTAGTAGTGGGACGTGCCTGTGCAAAAACGATGAATCAGTGATGAAGAAAGAAAGCGTCTTGGAGCTCATCAATAACCAGCACATATTCAGCCTTGGCCACACTTCTTACAGCTTTTTTAATAGGATTGGACAGAGGCTTTTGGCTTACATGGATGCATGGATGATTAGATGGAGTGGATTTTGTGCCTGGATATGCACATTGTCCTGTCCTCATTAAAGTCTTATCAGTGGATGAGAGAAAAACTAGAAAGAAAATAGAGGAAACGCGCCAGTCTGTCTGTCCCTCGAGCTCACTTTGTCTCTATGACTCTTTTTTTCTCTCTTGTGGGTGAAATAAGTTAATGGCAACTATTCGAGTTATCATAGTTCGGACTATCATGTCCTAAGAAAGGTTTTATGACAGGGCAATATGTAAAAATGATCAAGAAAGATTTACTCCTGGTGTTTTGCTGAAATATCACATTTGTGTGAACAGCATGAGCTTCATCTGGGTCAAACTTTGTAACAAGCTCTTATTCAAATAACTTGAAGAATCATTTCTATGTGTAATTCTCCACAGGTGTTTGGAAAAAGAGATTTAAACAAAATTGTGTACATTTTATTAAAGGGTCCTATTAGTAAAGTGTAGTATTCATGATTTGAACCTTGCTATAACATCATTCCTTCATCATTAGTTTACTCAAAGTTATATTTGAATTGAGCTGAAGTTCAATGTTCTTCAGCTGGGCTCAGTTAAAATCCCTGTTCTCACCTACCTCCTATCCCTTCCCACTTGTCTGTATTACTTGTTATAATTCAAAAGATTAATAATCAAAGAGAAGCATAAATGGTTGACAACAGTCCCAGAGTCAACTTTGATGTTCCAACATCAAAAATGTGTCATCCTTTGTATTGTACGGTGTCTTGAGTGCCAAGAAAGGCGCCTTGAAATAAAATGTATTATTATTTATTATTATTATTTCAAATCTGTTTTTACAGACAAACAAAAGGTAAATTACTAATCTGCATATGTTCTAGTTTTTTTTTTCTTCTAAATAGTTGGAAAAAACACAATAGTTTCCTTTAATAATCTTAAGTTTGAAGCTTCTACACAGTTTATAATTATTAGTGTTAAAAATATATATTTGATCAGAAAATGTCTATTTGTTCTTGTAGATAGCTTAGAAGGGAGGAGAAAGTTCTTTGACCTCAAAATGTTTTGAAAGACACAATAAAGGTTTCTCTCTTTCTCTCTCCAGCTCTCTCTCTCTATCATCTGTCCCTCTCTCTTCCTTCTCTCGCTCTTTCTGTCTCTCTCACTGTCTCTGCTCCCTCCCTATCTCTCTGTGTCATCTCTTTCTCTCTTTATCTCTTCTCAGCTCTCTCTCTCATCTCTGTCCCTCTCTCTTCTTCTCTCGCTCTTTCTGTCTCTCTCACTGTCTCTGCTCCCTCCTATCTCTCTGTACATCTCTCTTTCTCTCTTCAGTTCGCTCAGCTTTTCTCTCCTCTCTCTCTCTCTTCTCTCTCTCTCTCTCTCTCTCTCTCTCTCTCTCTCTCTCCTCTCTCTCTCTCTCTCTCTCTCTCTCTCTCTCTCTCTCTAGATAGACAGGACAGAAGAGTCTATAGGCATCAGTGATCATCCGGGACAGAGCTGATAAAAACTCTAGACACGTGCAGCAGTGAAAGAAGCCTGCCTCTGTCCGTGGTGCTGAAACTCTTTTCTCTCAGCTCAATGACAAAAGCAATGGACCGACTCAGCACTGCCAGTAAAGGTTTATTTAATTAGGGCCCAGTGTTTTTGCAGTTTTATGACCTGTAGACATAGAAAAATATTACCTGTTAAGTTGAAATCTTACCACTTTATTTAAAACACAATGTAAATTAATTGTTGTATATATTTATTGTAATCATTATTTAGTTTTTAAACAGACTTCAAGAGACTTACTTTTTAGAGCAAACATTAGATGGCATTATTAGATCAAAATGCCATCTTGATTTTGATTAATAAAATTCTGAAAATCTGAAACCATATTTAAATTGTTTAATCTGCAAACAAGTATTTAGTAAAAAATCTGAAGGCATGATAGAAATAATTGATTCATCAAATTACCTAAAAGTGACTATAAAATCACCAGTTCAAAAGAACAAGAACATAAGCATTAAACTACAATACATCCTGCTAGAAATACTAAATAATGAGAAATAATTCTAATTAAATTCCCATTATACGCTTCCTCAATTTTTGTGACATTTGTGGCACTGAACGTGATGGCACAATGGCAGAGCATATAGCACTCTTGTCTTACAGCAGAAGATTCTGGTCGACTCCCGCACAGCTCGAGCTTTTCTCTGTGAAGTTTGCATGTTCCTCCTCGTGTCTGGGTGTTTTCCTTTGGGGACTCCGGTTTCCCCACCAACCAATAACATGGAAGTTAGCTAACCTTGTGTTAACCTGTCTTGTAGCTAACCTTGTGACGGATGGCAAAGGAGAAGTGCTTTAACATACTTCCCAGAGAGTTCACACACGCTGTCTGCCTGTAGATCATCATCAGAAGACTAGACATCAATAGGGGTGAGTGGGCGCCATAATCTATATAAATAGATTGCGTGTTTGTGTTATGCCATCAAAGCGCCTTTACATAGGTTTTTCATCTAAAAGTACAGCTATATTGTAAAAAGATTAAAATAAGACCAATGTGCACTTAACCATGTTAATGTTTGGTAGCTTTGCTGTGACTGTATGCTTAGCACTAGCCTCTGAAAGTTTGAAAAGCACCTAAAATGTATTCACTAATTTTCTACCACTTGTTCCTTTTTGGGGTGGCGAGGGCCTGATGCTTATCCCAAGTGACTTTGGGCCTTAGACGAGGGAACACCCTGGACAGTGGCCAACTCATCGCAGGGTTAACACACAGAGCCAAACAAAGACAAGAATCAATCACTCTTTTGTTTATTCACTCTGGAAATTTTACAAAGTTGCCAACTGACCTATGTTTTGGATATGGGAGAAAACCAGAGTACCCAGAGAGAATGCACCATGGCACGGGAGGAACATGCAAATTTCACTAAGAGAGACTGTGAGATGTTATTTTGGTCCGATCCAAGATTTAAACCAACAATCTCTTTATTGGTAAGCCAGAGCTCTAACTGCTACTGTGGCCCCCAGTTATTGAAAAAAACAAACAAAAAAACAAATTGCTAGGATTAAATTTGATGCTTTAAATGTATTAAAATATCAAAGCACTTAAAGTCAGTCATCAAATTCTATAATGTTTAAAAACTGCACACATTAAGAAGGTAAACGTCAGGTACAGCATCTCTAATCTACTGAGACAGAAGAAATGGCCTAAATAAATGCGCCTTTCATGACTAATTTTAGTGAATAATGTATTTGTGACTATGATCTGCTTTCACAACACAACTATACGACACTGGGCATTCCTATGTGATTGTCCTTGGTGCAGATGACGCTGAGAAATGTAGCCTGCGTTACAAGTGAATGAAAGTGAAAAGGTCCATTTATCTTTTGCCTTGTGCACTGACATCCCACTTTCAGCTCCAAAATGAGACTCCTCGCTCATTTCCTTTTTACGGAGCTATTCCTCCAGTGATCTGATATGACTATGTATTTAATTTAGCATCTCCTGAGAGGCCTTTGTGGGGCTGTTCAATAAAAGGCTGGTGTAAAGTGCCGATCAGTGCAGTGGTGGTTTTAAGAACGGCATTCTTACTCATCTTAACAGCGATTTATTAACAAGAGGCAAGGGGAATATGTCTTTACTTAGCAGCTGTTTTAGCATCCAAGAATAGCTAATGAGATCACAGAATTAAATGGTAGGTTCATTGTAAGTTGTTGAATAAGCAGCGTAACAGCATTACTGTAAACATCTGGAAAATTCAATAGGGAAGCAACTATAAAACTGAATTTGATGTTTTACTTGTGGGTTTTATAGAAGAAGACAACATTTTCACAAGTTGTACACTTTTCCATCTCTGCCAACAACTTACAGGTTGGATCTGGTGAGAGTTAAAATGCGTAGTTTCACAAATATTTTTGAATAATAAACTTTACAATTAAATCATTTAAATTTGATATAATCGAATACAGTACTGTGACACAACAAGAAATCAGAAAATCTACAAAAACACACAATTGCCATGAAAAATTGTTTGAAAATTTTGAAAATCGTTTGAAGTATGCAGCAATCATATGGAAAGGCCAGAATCGATCTGTTTTGCTCATGCAGTCACTGACTAACACACACACAGTCTGTAGTTGTATAATATAAACAATAATACAAGACTAAATGTGCATTATTATGTTGCGTTAACAACTGATGGATGGACCGGGGTCTTGAGCCAAACCCCTGACAATATGGACACTAAATATTACTGTTTAACTGTTGAAATTTTCATTTAAAAATACAAGTTCTGAGCTCTAACAACAGTGGCTTTTTTTAATATATGTAATATGGTTTATTTTTTGTCTTAAGGTAAAAAAAAACCCAACTAAATTGAACAAATTTGAACAAAATCAAAAATCGTGGCTGCAAAATGGAAAACTGAATTGTGACTTCGTGAATCGTCCCATCCCTAAACACAACACATGCAGTACCAGTTAGATGCAGTGCCAGATACTTTTAAACATCTTTGGTTTTTTCAGTCAGCATGACAATTTCAGAGGATCCTTTTATTGTGGCCAGCCTGAGGCAACCTGCGCAATTTTCATGCTTGCAAATCAGCATCTTGACAGAAACCGATAACATTTAAAATGTTGTTGTTATTGTCTGATTGCCTGCTTTTAATATGTAGGTCTTTGAGATTTGGGGTCAAATGTAACATGTATTAGTTATGATATATCATACTGGTGGGATGGATTATGTCAGTAAAGGAGAAGTTCTCGCTAACAGTGTTGTGTTGATATTTGTCTTTAGTACTACATACTACAAATAAAGAATGATGATCCTTTTTGTTGTCATACTTTTTTTTATTATGGTAATCAAGAATTTTCTCTAAATTAAAACATTTTCTTTAATTTATGTTGTTGCAGCTCTATTGAAACACATTCCTAATATAAACTATTGTTATTATATGATACAAAATGACAGACTATTTCCTATAAATACATACAATTTAATTTTTGTTGCAGTGTTTTCATAATACTACACCTACTGTCAACAGTTACACACCAAATACATTGTAGAATCAGTCAAGTTGAATTTAAACATGATCACTGATCCCCAATTACAGCCACTGTACTTGTCCTAAAACAGGCAGCGTCATTAAAAAAGACAAGACCTGATGACAAATAACCCAGCACATTTAAAATAGACAGAGAAAAATGACTGCCTCACTCGATTTCTCCAAATTTAAGGTTTGCATCATCGAAAGCGGGCCAGGTTTTTTGGTATCTCCAGCTTACAAATCCACACTCGCTGCCTCTTTGTTAATGGCCTCGTATAGACCATCCATCATCGCACCAGGGCCAGTTAGCAATTAGGACAACTCCTTGGCTGGGGCTCAACACAGGCCGCCTCATCATTTCCCCTGTTGCTACACTTCCTTAGCCTGTTTCCTCCTCCTCCACAGCTCTAATTCACCCCCTAAAGACGTTTTCCTTACAGATTTTCCTCTAAACGGTCTGCTCTCCATCTTCTGTCAGACGTAATGCCCCAAAGGATTATTTAAAAGTTCATGCGACGTGCTGCTTGGAGTTTAACCTGAGTCGTTAAAGGCTAAATCACCGTGTCCTTGGTGTGTTTGTGTGACAGGTCTATAAGGCTGGAGTCTTGAGCTGCTGCAGGCCAAAACGACACTGCCCACCTGCCATTTCATTTATGTACAATTCAATCAATGTGGTGAGTAGTTTTGGAAATGTAAGGTAAGATATTAGGGCTGCACAAATAATGGGAATCGAACTGTAAGCCCAATTTTGGAGTTAGCAAATCGCAAAAGCTGTATTTTTTGAAGCATAAGCATTTTCTTAAAAAAAAAAAAAAAAAAAAAAACATATCTGATTAGCTGCATTAGGACAGCCTTTATTTATTTATTTTTTTTTTTTTTTACTGATTAACTGATTAGCTGTTTTTGGCTGTAAAAATCTTTCTGAGGCCCAACTACAGTTGGTGCTGGATCTACAGACTAAAAGGGTGGCACTATGTAGATTTTATGCTACATGCCAATGGTTTAAGTCATAAATAGAAATGGTGGATTTTCTCTTTTTATTTTAAAAATACAGTTTAATAAATATGACTAAAATGGAAGTATGACAATAATAGATTTTTGAATGTTCCAGATTCAGATTTGATTGTAATTTTTACACACAACAATGAGAAAACTGTTTTACAGAAAACTTTTGTATTCTGTAAGCACTATGTCAACAGAAGCTTCACATATGGCCACCAAAAAACACTTCTCTTTTCTTCTTTTCTCTTCCTTTCTTTCTTATTCCCTGTATCTATCTTTCACTGTTTCTCATTTTTATTTTCTTGTCTCTCTCTTCCCTTGTCGCTCTTGCTCTCTCCATCTGTGTGATTCTCTCTCTTCCATTCTCTCTCTACTTGTCTCTCTCTTCCCTCCCTTCTTTTCTCCTCCTCACGGATTCTCTCGCTCACGGTCTTTATTTTTCCCTCTGTCTGCTTACTTGTCTTTTTTTTTCTTTTCTTGCCCCCCTCTTGTTCTGTGTCTCTTTCTGTCTGCTCCCTGCACCTCTCTCTCTCTCTCTCTCTCTCTCTCTCTCTCTCTCTCTCTCTCTCTCTCTCTCCTCCCTCTCTCCTCTCTCTCTCCCTCTCTCTCTCTCTCCTCCAGTGGGACAAGCCGTGATGCAGGCCTCTGTAGTTTGGCCTCAGTTTTGCTGCTCTGTTTTCTGGGCCAGGCTCAAAGACAGTGAAGCGTCCGCACAGGGCTTATCCGCGCTCACTACATCAGCTGTTATGCACAGTTGGTGCCACATGGACTCGTGTTACATGCTGCAATCAGTTGGCTCGTGTTTGGATGTGGATTCAGGGGGTAAAGAAAGGCAATGTACAACCAACCACTGCTCTGGATGTGTTATCTTTTTTTTATGTTTGAAAAAATTTAATTCAAAGTGGTAGTTTGAATCAGTCTGTCATGAGAAAATATTGTTTTGTCTCGTTTCGATTCTTGTATCGCTCCATGGGTCACAATTCTTATATGTTCTCTATTTTGTTAAGCCTCATAAGAACAATCGACTGTTTCTGGGAATTTGCTGAATAAAACATGGCTTTTCAATTAATAACAATATAAATTAAAAAGCCATGTATTTTTGAGGGAATTAAGTAAGGAGTTTATTGCGATAATTAAAAATTCCTGGGTCAATTTTTGTCAAAGAAATAAAAGAAAGAATGACAAAACTCACCAACCACAATAACCCTGCTGTTTACTTCCACTGACTGAGAAATAACAATTTCCTAATTGCATGAAAATTACAAAATACCAGCAATGATAACATTGTATTGACCTTCTCCAACATGAAATGCACATGATTTTAAACAGTTTAATCTTTGTCAGTAAAAACTCTTTGCTATTTTCTCAGAAGTGCCTCTGTTTGGATTTCTGTTTACAGACAATTCTTTTGAAGCAAACCAAGGGAAACAAAAGTGTGTTCAGTCATTCTTTTTCATCTTTCTGTTAAGAGGAGCTTCTGAGAACAAGCCTCTATAATGAAGTACTGTAAAACTGATTTACATCTCCTGTCTGCAGGCCACAAAAATAAGACAAACTTTACCTGGATAATTCATAAATATTAGATTGTTGTGAGGAAAATTTACTCTCTGTATTTGAACCATTTGGAACAATCACTGTCAAGACCTTTACATTGTACATGTTTTGGATTGATCGGAAAAATCAAACTGATCAAAGAAAACCTATCCAGACAAGAAGAAAGTTGCTAGCCATTTTAAAAATGAATAATATACGCCAGTGGTAGGGTTGCTCGATTATAATGAAAATAATAATTACAATAATGTAAATCATAATTGAAATCAAGTTTGTTCAAAAGATTATTTGTTAAACAGAGTGCAAAGCATATTTTGCGCCCATCAAATGCAGACAGTGACAAGGTAAAATGTAAAAAGAAACAATGTCACGTAAATGTATTCTACAATCTACTTTTCCAACTCTTGTAAATATTTGAGCGCTTATGAACACACTATGAGTTACTGCTAATAATCACAATTAAACTATTTTTGTAATTGATTACAGCAATACACAGCCCTACTCTGTGGTAGAAAAGACTTCATCTGGACAAAATTTTAGAAGCTTGAAACGTTTTGACTTTTGAGATTACACCAACTTGTTTCTAAGATATGGCTTTAAATATTTGTACTTATTTCAGGCTATTTAAGCTTGGCTTGTACTTCACATGTCATTTTTATTTTGCAATTTGTTTTTAGTCTCTTCAAATTCCCCCACAGTCACTCTTTAGCTTTTGTATAGCTTTAAAACAATAAAAAACAGGCTGTAGCAATTATTTACAATCTTTGTCTGCTTCCTTCACAACTGAGAAGAACCTTAGGCTTACACTCACACACATACCTTATCCTGTTTGTATATCACGTTAAACGATTTGAAATTTGACATTGTCCAGCCCTAGTGGACTTGCAATAAGAATCAGCAGAAGCCTGTTTCTTTGTTTCATGTCTAACGCTTGTTTTGTTTTGGTTCATTTCAGTGCAACATATGAGACAAGATCAAAGATTATGTACTGCAAAAGAACATCAAGTAGTAATGGAGGCTCCTCTCAAAAACGTCAAACATTACACAGCATGTGGTGCAAACTACAGGAAGAACACAATCTGCAGCAGCAAAATGAGGTGCTCCCTGTTGAAAAGTCGAAACTTTTAGTCTGCATTCACACTTCTACATTCAACATCAAAACTGGACTAAGCTAAACTAGACAGAACACACATAGCGGCATCTGAAGGAACGTTGAAATAATGGATCTCTGTGGTGGTAACAGTGCATATATTCTAATGGGGGAACAACAACTTTAATGCAAACTGTGCCAACTATAGATATATAAACACATGGAGAAGACTAAAGTGACTCAATGGCCCAAATGTGTAAATAGCCTATATCCAGCAATGCTAACAGCAGCTGCAGTTAAATGCTAACATGAAGCTAGCGAGACCTTCTAAATTTTAATATGAACAACATATGTTTACACTTACACAACATCTATTAAGACTAGGTTGTGACTGAAAATACTAATAAATCTACAGGAACCATTTTACATGAGAAAAAAAGTTTCATTTTACAACGAATATAAAGGGACCTTTCATTTACGACAAGCCACGCCCCCAAATATGACATGTTGCCGACTGTATCTATAGTAAATAAATTATACCCCCCTTATAATGATCAATCACTAATTCATTTTACTTTTCTTTCCAAATTTCGAAACATGAAAATGCCAAGTAATTTGTGCCATTTAACACAAATTTCAAATGTCTATCTTTTATTGACTATTGTCTGTAGACCAGCAGTCCCCAATCTTTTCTCTTGTAAGGACCGGTACAGTCACAGTTTTCATTTCCATGGACCGGTAGAGGTTTTGTAGCAACAATGACAACAATGTAAAATGCAAACAAGTAATTATTGTAGCTCTTACTGCTTGAATTTGCTGTTTATTGGTTAAATGCCTCTATATTGATGTAGTAATAGACTATGAAATACAAAACATTTTAAAGATTCTCTGAGGCCAGTAGCAGATGTTCCGGGCCCGGTGGTTGGGGACCCTTGCTGTAGATCTTATACATTAAATACAAACTTCACCGATGATTTGAAAGTATTGAATCTTAATGTAATTAAAATTTGATTAACTATAGCCAAAGTTCTCAAATACAATAGTCTCCATCTGTTCAACTTGTTTATCAATACTTTTATAAGACTGACATTCTAATACAATAATACAACACATCTGATTTTTGAAGCCAATAAGCAGGAGCAAAGAATATTCAATCACATTACGGTGAATCATCCATTGGAGTCTTTCTTCACAGAGGGCCTATTCACAGACACAGCACCTGCTCGCAGACAGTGCAAGTGTCAGACATATTTACAGACGTCGCTGTAATTGAGACTGGGAATAAAACGACTTGGGGCAGCCTGATACTCGCCTCGGCACCAGCGCAGAATTAAACTGACTGAATACATAAAGTCAGGCAGATAAACTATAGAAAGTATTTGAGCTTAGAGTAGGCTGCTTTGGAGTGCAAAGGTTAAAGATGACTGCTGAACAAAGCATGTTCGAGGGCTTGTCAACAGCTGCAACAAAAGCACTTTTCCTAAAGTACATCCCACTTTTTACTGCACCTCATCAAAGAGCATCCAGGCCCTTGCACAGGTCAAGTAGTTAGCTACAGGTCACTGAATCAGCTCTGCTCTTGTTTGTACTTTATAAAGCTCGGTTTTGTTCAAATATAACTTTTCAGACTGGAAAAGAATGTTATTTAACCTAGTTATTTAAAGGAGAATTATTATGGAAAACGGACATTGTTTTTTGTCAATTAAGTTAGATTAATTGCAACTAATAGACTATTCAGATAATCAACTAATTAAGTAACTAATAATCATTGGGCCTAGCTGTTTTTTTATATACGTATATATAAATATAGGTTTTAAAAAATGCCATTATAATGCTTATCTTTCTTCACAGACAAATATTTTTCCCATCATGCTATTGGTATTATGCAAAATGGACATTTAGGAGCTTTTAGTTATCATACTGTAGTTTTTTCAAGGGTTTCAATATGATGTTGTAGAAGAGAGAAGCACAATAACAGTGAAATGAAGGGCGAAGTCAAGTGTTTTGCCAAAGAAAATAACAACCGTAGCTACCTGGACAAATGCAATCATAAACCTCAGCAAGTCTGCCAGTGTTTAGTCAAAACCTAAATCAGGTTTTGCCGAAAAGTAGTGGAGTCAAGAGACCAACCTAATCGAGACCAAGACTTTCTGAGGCCAGTGTTCTGAGATCGAGACAAGATCAAGACCACTGGGGTTTGAGACTGAAGACTGAAACTTTTAAAAGTCAAGGACTCAGCCGAGGTCAAGGCTGCAGTCCATCAAGACCAAATCAAGACCATTGTTGTAATTTTCTACATTAATAGTGACTACATTATCTTACTTATTGCAAACTGTGTCTGCCTGGTTCAGGTCACTGTGCTGGGTCTCCTAGTGCAAGCTTAGCAGAGCATGGTGGTAATGAAATGTCTCAATGTCAGACCTCAAGTCCAAGCAACTTCGACCTTTATTTAACCAGGGACTTCCCTGGTTAAATAAAGGTCAATTAACTTCGAGTCTAAGACGAGACAGAGTCAAAAAGTTGCTTGAGTTCCAGATGAGATCTTAAAAAAGTGTCTCAAGACCAGTCTTTAGACCAAGATCTTGAGACTAGACTGAGAGAAAAGTGTAGTCTAAAATGAAATAATAACTAAGAAATAAATGAATGAAATGGTTTAGGTTTCTTACTATTATCTTAGGTTATCTTACTAATTTAATTTAATGCATCTTTGTGTCACTAGGAATTTTCAGTTTCTCTTTGATCGCAGATTTTTTTTTTTTTTTTTTTACTATAAATGAATGTGAGTTTATTCCTCTTGATAGATTCTTGTTGGCCTTGGGTGTATTCTTTCTTGGTTTTAAACAAAGCGTTGCTGATTAGGGAGGCGGTTATGTAAAGCCAGCTGTCTGACTCAGTCTCCTGTATCTCCTCACAGCAGCCGCCAAGAGAGACAGAGCTATATGTAAGACACGCTCCAGGTGAGTCATAGAGTCACTCAGTGCTGCTCTTCCTCTGTGTGTGAATCTGTGTGTGTGTATTGTGAGGGGTATGACGAAAAGTTACGCTAAAACCATCTTTTGTGGGAGATATGAGAGAAATGTCTGATCTGAGATGAGGGAATTGGCTTTTGGAGTAGGGCTGTGATAAAGCATAAAATTAATATCACGATTTTCACGATCAATGATTCATGTAGCTGTGTTTTCTGATCTTTGAGGTAAGAGTGAGTGCGTAAATATTCACAGTTTAGATCATCTCATGATGAATCTTTTTCTTCTGTGGACAAGACGCCATTATTCTGTCAACAGCGCTTTATCCCCTGAATTTGAAATTGAAAGATATCACCGGATTACAAACCATACAGTATAATACTCATTTATTGTGATCCTTAATAAGAACACAAGGGCAAACACGTGCTTCATAGCAAGGTCAATCTAACACAAAATACTGATGGAGGAATCAGCCTTTAAAGTGAAACTAAACTGTGAAACCTACACAATCCACATTTCAAACTAATCTGCTTTCCGCCTGGAGGACTAAAGGAGAGCGTAAACCCTGCCGTACACTGAGTCCGAGTTCGGTGCGGGTCCGTAGAGAGTATTTCCCCCAGAGTTTGCAGCAGTCTTTTCAAGCATTCTCGTGTAAATCTTTGCTTTGGGCAAATACGGACCGCTTGGACTGCAGATGGTGTACAAGGCACTTCGCAAGAAACTTGCACGTGTCCCAAACCAAACTCCCTTGCAGTCAGTTGGCAGACAGCGGTGCATCGCTCGCGGTAGGGGGTCGGTCAGCTGACGCGAGATCATCAGCTTCGTCAGACCACCCCCTTACTGGCTCGAGCCGACTGCACCGCTTTGACCATCTTGAACACGACTAGTGTACGAGAAGCGTAAGGGGCTGAGTCTAGAGGTAAGGAGCATTGCAATTGGTCTAACAAGTCTTAAACTCTGCCTTTGCACCAGGTGTAAGAGCAGGGCATGCTAAAAAAACATGGCATACACATTTTAGTAGCAAAACGTTTTTTTAGGTCCAGTGTCTAAAATGTACAGATTTTACTGATGGATTTTGTGAATTCCATAAGCCAAAACAAAACAATTACAGTATCTTGTTAAAAAAATATTGTACTCACCCATTTTTCTGTCAGCGCACTTCCGGTTTAGCTGCCTAAGCTACATTAGCCACAATCAAACATTATTGTTTTAATGATCACAACACTGCAAATACACATGCTGTACATCGTTTGAAAGCTGACGTCCTGTAGAATCTGTCTGTATTTTAGCTTATTATATCTACTAAAAATTGCCCTGCAAGACAGACAAGTTAACATATAAGCTAGAATAACAGAGCTAAACAGGAATTAATTGTATTTATTTATTTATTTTCAGTTTGGATTTGCTGTATAGGTTACATTTTTAACAATCTTAATATGGTTATTACGGAAAGCAGTCACGTTGTCAAGACAGAAGTTTCAAACTGTTTATTTAAATGAATTTCTGAGGCTATGAGGCACAAATGAAAATGTAAAGTTACAACATCTATAGGTAGAGTGAGTCATACAATGCTGTGTGATGCATTTCTTAGGCCTATATCTGACTTCTATCTCACTTTGCACAAATACAATTATAAGGCTCAGCAACCAACACAAGATTTAAATCCAATCACTGCCTCAAAACATCCACCTTTTACACATCTTAGAAAGAATGAATGTCCCTGGTATGCGTTTATCCCACTACGCTCTCCAAAGCCTACTCTTCTTTTTTTGCATTAGTAGCTGTTAGGACAAACAAGGACACCAAACAAACCAGGACACAGCTGTTGAAAATACAGATACCTGCCTTGATTGCACTCAAACCCTATTTGTGTCTACATCACAGTTTTGCGGAGGACAAGGGGCCACGTGAGGGACTGGACGGGACAGTGCTGACCGCTCCAAGGTGCCCTCTCTACACCATTACCTGGGCTGACTCTGCTCTGACCTAATGAAGCACCGCCACAGTGACAATCCAGCAGCAGCCGATGCAAAAAGCTGTTCATTTGACATAGATACAGCAGGGAGGTATTGTTTTGTGGTCTTTGTGTTTAAAATATATGCAGAATATACGATACGATACGATACAAGATAAGATAAGCCCTATGTCAGTATGTCTAAAACTGTGGTACATGTATCTCTGGTGATGTTTTGGTTCTCTTTGGGCTAAGCATCCTTTAGAAGTGTGTTATCCATGATTTACCATGATTTCACACTGCGGCTACGCTAATTCTTGCGCATAGTTCCTTTTCATTCTGTTCATTCCATGTGGGAGATTTATGAGAAAGATATTTTAAAATCACAAAGCAGAGAGCGTATTTCAACTAAATAATCACTGCCAGCGAGTTCAGACTAGGGCTGGACGAAATGGCAAAAAATTATTATTACGATTTTCCTGGAGACAGCACATGATTTCGATTTTATCACAATTTTTGTAGACTATTGTCTTATTGCCTTTGAGGTAATTACAATCATCTGCTTTTTCTGAAAGTTATTTTACTGTGATTGGTTAAATTCTGCTATCACACTCAGAGTAGAACAAAGAGATTTTCAGAAAAAACGCGACCAAGCTTTTGAAAAAAAAAATCCCTAGACAAGCGACCTCAGCCCATGAATAAATCATCGATTAATTAGAACATTGTGTGATAAATTGGCATTTCTAACACTAATAACAGCTTTTGGAGATGTGCTAAAAATCCATGTTTCATTCATAAATTGATATATTTTTTTGTAAATCAAACCTGAAAATTTTCTAAAATTCACCTGGAACCTGACTTGAAACTGAAGCCCAAATTAGTTATAAAGAAACTCTGAGGCTATAAGAGAAGTAGGTTGGAAATACTTGTCAGTATTTTAACAAACAGATGAATTAAATAGAGAAATGGGAAATCACGATTTGACGATTCCACCAAAAAAACAGATTGTCACAACAGTGAGCTCATGATTAATTTTTATCACGATGGTGCCCAGCCCTAGTTCAGACCTTCACCTACAAGGTTAATACTTCACCAGAGACACCTGCGTTTATAAGAGTATAGGCTTTTTGGCACAATGCTATACATACTTACACATAAAGTCAACTATTTTATAAAACACATTAAACGCCAGGCTAAAGATTTTTGTTAAAAGCTAGTTCAGTTTGTAGAGTTATTTTAACATTAATAAATACATTTCATTAGCATTAGCATTAGCTTGAGAAACAAAAAACTGGTTTTCACTGATGAATTTACCTTCTATGTGAAGATCTTAACATGTGGCAAATTATTATCTGCTTTAACTTGTTGTCCATTTTGAGTCCATGAAATATTTTATTATTTTAGCTAGTTTCAGCTAATTCTTCACAGACAATGAATAGAAAGATAAGCAACAAACTGCAGGTATTTTCAGACCAGTACTAGCCTAGTCGCAGCTGGAAAGGACTATTGTTTTAGACTAACATTTAAACAACTTGAACTATAATTTATGCCCATTTTAGTCCAGATTTAGTCTGGAAAAACTTGGAGAGCCAAATATATTAAGTGGTGCTTGATAAGAAAAGTTTGAGAACTATTGTGCCTATACTAACTTTTCTGCAAGTGTAAGTGAATGGCAAAGGATGATGCGTAGAAAAAGACTGTTTTAGTACAGATGGTGTCCTTCACCACAGCACAGAATTAAACTGAGTTGAGTAAATATTTGAAATGCATTTAGGCAAGAAGAAGGATGCTCATCTTAAACTAAGTTGGCAAGAATTTGCAAGCTCACTCTTATTTTAGATCATCTTTGTGTGAGCATTGATAATTCTCTATCAAACACTGAGCTAGTATGGAATAAATATTACAACTGGAAATCTTTATTGCAGCTTTTGAAGCGCTACTTTACCCAAGCCGCTTCCCAAATAACACACATAAAGCTTAACTTGAACATGATGAACTGCACAAAACAGGACTCCACACCTTTCTTACATGTTTCCAGTAAAAACAGCTCTTTGGACAAAAAGCTTGCCAGTCATTAGAATTAACAGTATCGGCATCAGTATAGGGAAAAATCTCTATTTTAGCACATTATTAAAAAATGCACAGCAATAGTACCAGAACCAAACTGTACTGAATCTAATAATAAAGTATTTTATTCTCATAGACAACTGTTAGCAACGTTCTGATTAACTGTGCTTGGGTGGTCCACCTTAGTTTCACTTTTCTGTCTGTAAAAAGCTTTTTTAACGCCTAGTTGAAGTCAAAACTTTATGTGGATATTAATAAACATGCGCCAATGGGTTAGTGAGAGCTCGGAACTAGTTGGACAGATATAAATATCTATTTTTGTGGTCTGGAAATCAGGTAACCTAACTTTAAATTTCAAATTTTAAAAGTTTGAATAGTTATTGTCTATGAAATTATTATTAAAAGTCATTCTTTTAGTTATTTTTCAAACACAAAATATAATCAAATAGAAAATTGAGACTGAGCAGTATGAAGAAAATTTGATATTTTTTCCAAGTCAGCCAGTTCCCATTGTAGCTTTATTCAGTTTGAAAGCAACTGAATGATATTTTTAATTTGAAGCCACTCAGGTTTTCCAGAATTCACTGTGACATTTTAGAAAAAGGGGGAAAGGTTAAGCTGAAGAATAGAGAGAATGGAGTGAACAAATTAGAAAATAAGGAAAATGAGCTAAAATCAGTGTCAAACAAAGTCCCAATCCATCAGACAACAATAACAGTCTAATGTCCCACACAAAACCCTGGTCTTGTCCTCAGTGGTGTCGTCTCTATTGACTGTTGAGAGTCTGAACACAGTGTCTGACTCTGCAGCTGCAGGGCCCAGGGCTGAGGGGAAAAAGACAGTCTTTGCCAAAGTAATCTGTTGGCAGCGACTTATGTCCCAGACGCTAGCGCAGTGATGAGCTACAGGGGGGTATGTGTGTGTGAGTGACGGGATGGGGAGGGGGGTCGGTGTGTACTTTGGGTCACCAGACACTGACATTGTCCTTGCACTGACAAATGTATGTACAGTGTCTTTCATTGGTCGCATAAATCAACATCTTTGACAGTTTGACAGAAGTAAATACAGCCTTTTAATGCTTGTAAATAGCAAACTGTGCATCTTTTTGAAGACAAAGTTAAGCAGATTAAGTTACATCTGAGAAAAATAGCAAATAGTGTTGTCTCAATGCTACAATTTAAAAACAGTTACTATATATTGATTTTTTGTTCTGTTTTTGGCAGTACAATGCTGTAGACAACAAACAGGCGCAACACAAACGAGAACACTTTTTAGGTCAATAAATTAGGCTCAAGATTGTTTGAAAACTGTGGAAAAGATGAGGAAAAAATGTCATGTTAAAGTGATATTCGCTCAAATGTGTGTCTACTTTTGATTCCAGTTTGGATTATATCTGATTTTTAATACTTTCGTTTGTAGATTTATGCGTTAAAAATAAATTACATCTCGGCCAGTTTTGTGACAATCCATTTGTATGTGTCAGGAAAAATGCATCTCAGACTGGATCATTTCAGAAGTAAATTCTTCATTTTATTCAAACTCTTTTCAAACGATTAAAATATTCTGATCTTAATATTATGCCAAAGGCTAACCAGCCAGCTAAAATCCATAATGCATTTGTTTTCAGTTCCAAACACATTGAATTTGTCATTTTAGTATTTTTATGACGTTTTCAAAACAAATCTGAAATAAAATTATAAGTTTGTGGTTATTAGTTACCAAACAGTTGTCTCGTGCTCAACTTTCACACTTTTAATAACAATATGCTTTAGAAAGTCAATAAAAACTGAATGGGAAATGTATTTTGTGTCAATGTCCCCCTGAGCAGAAATATAGGAAAAGTCTGGATTACAAAGGTGCATAAATATCATTTCTATTTTATGATTACATTGACACCTTGACTTTAATTATGGTGTGAATAGAGCTGTGCATTTTATAGAATTTTAGATAATATTGACCCTATTTTGTCCCGCCCACTTTTCTAGGATTTGCACTTCCTGTTTAGCTCTGTTAAATTTTTGTTTGTCTGTGTTGTGGGGCAATTTCAAACATACTATGTCATGACAGTTAAAATAAAACCACCGTCTGAAGTCTACAGGCTAAATGCAGCTAAACAGGAAGTGCAAAAACAAGCTATTTATAACAGTGCTATTTTACAATAAAAGTTGCTATACTTTATTAGTTTAAATACAGTATATAATGAGCTTTATAAAACAGGAAAACTAGTTTGTAATGGGAGATTACTGCACTTTTTGATCAATTTGACGCCTAGGATTAGTAATTTTATATGTTTTGAGTAGATTTTTTGATTGATTTGAACCTGATTGCTGACAGATCAATTATAAACTATCCTATTTTTCGCATCTTGTGTTCTTGTGATAATAACTAAATTTTCTTGTTCTACTTTATTGTCAACACATTTATGTTGAACTGACTGAATATCGTCCAATTATCGTGATCGAGATTTGCCAAAAAATTATCGAGATATTAATTTTGTTAATATCGCCCAGGCCTAGGTGTGAATATCCATATATATTCAGTATTCGCATATGTAAAATTCTATAAGATGTCCACCCCTATTGTTGATGTGACTATAGCAACTGATGTCTTTTGCATTCTAAGCTACTAATTGAAAGAAACAATCAATAGAAGAATCAATTGCCAAAACAATCAGTAGCAGCCCAAGGTGTTTATTATCAGACACGTTTGACATTTACCTAGCTCTAAATTGACAAAAACAAAAATGACTCATAAGAGTACATGCTATGAAGATTAAATACACAGTTTAGTGAAAAAGGTAGATTTAGCATTTACTTACATCTGTTTTTTGGGTTCACATGTACAGCACAGCTCTTGCTAAGTGTCATCTGCAGTCCTGTTTATCCAGGTGTTTGTGTTGACCTGGCATGGCATTATCACATCTACCAAAGTGTGAATGAAATACTTCAGGGGGCAGCGTCAAACTGGCTCCAATTAAAAGGTGTCCTGGGACAGTGGTCAGCGAACGCAGGACAGGTGCAGTTTGGGACATGTGACAAGCCGAACTCATTAGGGCCCAGTTGAAAGGTGAATGACGGAGGGTGTTTTTGTGAATCAGTCATAGAGTGTATACTCAACATGTGTGGGAGTTACAAATGACTGTCCAAGCCCACAGCTCACCATAAATAGTGTTCTGCAGGAGTAAAAGAAAACCACCACTGGACCAGTAGGATTGGGGATATTCAAGATTAAACCAGGACACTAATATTTATGACAATTTTTGGACTAAAAAGAAGTTTGTGGATTATACAAGCCAGTCATTCCAAAAGTGGGTTTATAGTAAGTCCAGACATACTTTAATTTTGTTTTCTTTACATCATAATCTGAGAGAAAGAACATTCTATAACATTGAATTGAGTGTAAATATGTTAGGGGCCGTGGGTGGCTTTGAAAAAAAAAGTGAAAAGAAAAAATAAGATAAAAAAAAAAAAAAAAGCATATCCATAGACTGTCTGTTGAAAACAAAATCTTAAGAATATTTAAGCTGAATATGATGAAAGTAGACTAAAAAATGGGAAAAAAAAATAACAAATAAAAGAATAAAATGACAAATGAAAAAAAGGACTTGAAATAATTGAATATAACCTATTTAACATATCTATTATGTCCTGGCACCATGCACCAGAGTTCAATTGGCGTGATTGACAGATGATCAGCCAATCAGGACAAGAGCATTGCAGCGAAGTTCTGATTCACAAGAGAAAATGTCACTTCTGACTGTATGTCAAAAGCCTTGATAAGAAATTATCTGCTCTATAAATAAAAAGCATAAATATGAATTATTTGAAATATATTTTCATTTGTAAAAATAGAATGAGATACCTTCTATTAGAAAATACTGCTACCGCTCATATGATAATCAGAGAATATTTGGCAATCAAACAGACTGAGAATGAACAAATAAAAAAATGCTAGTAACACACTGTCAATCATTCTTTCACTTAATGAGCAAATATGTACATTGATTTCATCATATAATAATTGGATCTAAAATCTATCTATCTATCTTTCTTTCTTTCTTTCTTTCTTTCTTTCTTGGATTTGATTAATTGCATGACCAAAAATAAAACTTGAAATCCTTGTGACTGTATCCACTCAATTTGCATTTTTACAACAAAGATAAACCCAATTTTCAAATTTAGCATGTCTTAAAAACATTGTTGACAAATTATTGATCATTTGATATCTTTCCTGCCTCTAAAAATAATAGACTGATAGATTATTTGAGAACAGCGTCTCTCCAGCCTTGAGCAGATGTAACAAGTGCATTTGTGCGTGAGCTCACTGGAGTGCCACAAACAGGACGGCTCCCCGGTGCTCAGCCTCGGTATTAATGAAACATCACTTTATTATTTCATAGACACACGGGTTGAGTAACAGCAGCAGCATCCTCCAAAACACAGCTGCAACAAGCATCGACCTGAATAAATGCAGAGGTGAGCTGAATCCACAGGGTCACTGGGTGCGAGTTTGGACCACATCACAGAGGCAGAAGGACATTGATTATGACAGAGGCGATGGTGGTTGGAGGAAAAGGGGGGAGAGGGGGACGAAGAGCTGTCAATCGGAGTCATGCAATATGTACAGACTGGGATAAAAGCAGCTTCAGCTTCAGGGTTTTTAAAAGCGTGAAAATGTACTGAAATCAATAAATTCAAACTTAAAGGTGGGTCACTCATTTTCACACTGCAAACACGATTAAGGTTTCAAATCTGGCAACGTCCTCTCATAAATTTTTCCACACAATTCTGTCTAAAATTCTTTTTACAAACGACAAAGTGAAACTGAAGAGGAACAACCAAGATTAGCCAATCAGGGAGCCGCATTAGAACTAATTATTTGTTATTGTGGTCTCATTTTTTCACAAAGTGCTGCATGTACCATAAACTTTTTAGTAGAAAACACAAAGTTTATTTATTTACATTTACAACTAAAAAAGCAGCTAACCCAACTTTAAATGTTCTTGCCTCTTTAATGCTGTAGTAATATTATATTTTTGTCCTAACATGTTTATTTCTTATGCATATTTTGCAGAATTTATGCTTCTGAGGGGTTCTGGAGGAAGAGCGAAGGAGCCTTTTGTACATGTTTTTAGTAGAAGTGAAACCGGAGCACCCAGAAAAGATCTACAAGAAAACATGCATACTCCAGAAATTTGAGACTTTTCTTGCTGAGGTACAAACGCTACCCATTATGCCAGAGGACAGCCCAAATGATTGGGAATACATTTACCAGCTCATGCAAGTTAGATCAGTATCTTTATAATAACACACACAGAAGAAATTGTGTTTAAACAAATTGATATTAGATTAACTGTACATCTGATGGTGTCTGGTCATGGTGAAGTCTAGGGCTGAAACAAGTTAATCGATTAATCGCAACTAATCGATTACTGAAATAATCACCAACTAATTTAGTAATCAAATAATTGTTAATTGGTATTCATATAGATATCAAACATCGCATGAGCTGTCGCAGATGGAAAAGAAATTACATGACAATTGTGTAAATTTTGTTTTTGCTGTAAAACTAGCTTGACTTAGCCTAGTGTTATTATGATGCTAAATGTCATACTCAATTTTGAAGGAACAGACTCTAATCTTGATGCTATGGCAAATTTATATAAAATAGACTGATATTTTCAACACAAATACAATACTTTCCAAAAGTCTTTAAAAATTCAAATATTATGAGTTTAAAAGCAAGTCAGAGGTTAAAGTTAACAAACTAATATCTATACTGTGACTGTTTCAGTCTGAAAACACATTAAAAGTTTGAGAAATCAAATGAGATCAAATTATAGGCTGGATTTGTTTACATTAGAGCTGATTAATCAAGGAAATAATTTATTGAATTTGTGTGAAGATAAATATGAAAATAGTAAGGAATGATTACGCTTATATTTAACTAAGACAAGAATACAGAACAGAAGAAAGTAAAACTTAACTCAGGATTTAATTTCAAAATGACTACTGAACAAGGATTACACTGGTGTTAGTATGGATTAAGCCAAGACTGATGCTTGCAGGTTGAACTATATTATCAATGTATAATCCCAATTCCAAGTGCTCCACAGTTAAAAAACTAAAGAAAAGAGGTATCTTGGATAATGTTGAATGTGTAAATTATGAAAGAGCGTAACAGTGAACTGGCACTGCCTTCTGACCTACAAGCCTGCATGACTTAACTACAGAACTACACAACAGCTCATCATAAACCATGACTAAGATGTGACTCCATCAAGTGCACAGTCCACATGCAGCATCAGGAAGAGAGCAGCAGCATCAGCCATGGGTCTAAAGCGGGACTATGACTCAAAAACCCATGTGTCTCCAATAACACTAGGCTATTACGCCGCGCTCTGATCCGATAACACAACAAATGCGTTTAAGCTGGCATCACGGACCACACATGGACGAGGATTGTGCGATGATAAATAAGCCCCAAAAGAAGGCTCGTGTGTGCACAAAGCAACAGCTACACCCTGCCAGTGTCACATGATTTTTTCAGTTCCACATGAAATGGCCCGGTATCAACACGCTCATTGTAAAACACGGGCTACTGTATGTGCAACCATAACAACCAGCGAGATACAACCAGCGTCTGAAATAAAATAACGCAGCAAATAAATCCAAACACGGCGTGGACGCATTCGCCTCGCTATGGCACATTAATTTTCAATTTGCAGCATTACAGCCTTGTATTTCACGTCCAGTGCTGAGACCATATGCGCTAATTATCCCTTGGTGTCATGGTATCCCACCGGGCAGCAGCGATGATGCTTTTTGGAAACAGCTGCACCGCCTGAAGCGCACAGCAGCGGACATTTATAACGCACTGTATAGGCGCAAAATGTGGTCTTACCTGCGCCGTGGACCAGTTCTATCTCCGATTCAGTGAGAATGTTTGGGTCACTTTGCGATCTGCCTCGTTGCAGACAGCCGTCTAGTCCATCCGATGTAGCCATGAGAAGACGGGCAGCCAGCGCGCAGGAATCCCAAATAAATAAAAGATCACGAAGCTAACCGGAGGCAAGCAAGGTCAGGAGGCGAGCGGCGAGTGAGGAGAGGTTTAATTCGCTCTGACAACAGCCGCTTCTTTGAGCATCTACCGGAGAGCCATGGCTGAGAGCAGATTCGCCGTGTGTATGTGCGTGGAGCGCGTGGTACAGTGCGTGCGCGTGCGTGCGTTTTGGGCTGTGCGCGCGGGGATGTGTGGATGTGGGAGGGGTGCCGTGGCCCTGATGATGCATGCCCGCACCCGACCGGCAGCAACAAGGATGATCAACCAGTAGCATCCCAAAATACAGCTCAGCGTAGCCTGTAATGTTTATTTAACCCATGTTTGCCATTACAAAACCTCTTATGCGTGTCACGTGCTCTACTGTAAGCATTGGATTTGCCATAAAAATAAATGGTGTTAATGGACGCGCGCTATGGATCATTAATAGGGTCAATCCTTTACGACTCATTTAGTCAGCACAAATAATGTTTGAGGATCTGAGAAGAAGTGTGGTCGTGGGTCATTATGATTACACATTCATGATTCATAGTAAACGTTGTCTAATCATGTAGTTTTATGAATGGCACTGCATGAAATAATAGGCCTATCTCATGTAAAAATATGGTTGAAGCTAAATCTGAACATTAGGCTACAAGATTTTGTTCATGCTATAAATTTTCTTAAGTCGTATTTATTTATATTGTTGTTGTTATTAATATTATTTTCCCCATAAAACAAAGCAGGTTCATTTTGTTGCCTTAGAAATCCACATTCTAGTCGCTCATTGGTGGATTGGTTCGTGACGCAAACGCGGAAGTGGTTTTACGCACCAAGATGGCTGCGTGCACATACTGCTCCGCGGCTCTGCTTGTCATTCTATCTAGTTTATCGCTAATAATTCTTCTAAATGCACAAGAAACAACGCAGATTCCTAGTAACCCTGATCTTCCGGTGAACACGGAGGCAGAATCTCCAAACACAGCTCCAGAGACGCCAGTGGAGCAGGAGAAACAGTGGGAACCGACCGAGGTGACGGAGAGCACACCCGAAGAAGAGGATGCTCCCGTGGCCGCAGAGAGTGCACCTCCGCCCGGGACAACAGCTAGCTCCGCCGGGTCTCACAGCAAGGAGGATTTTCAGGAGGAGTTGGTGATCAGACCGCTGCACTCTGGAGACATTTACGCCAGCTTCCAGTTCCGCACGCTCTGGGAAACTGACTTCAAGAAAGGCAACAAGGGTGAGGAGCAGGTTCACAACAGGAAGCAGCGAGAAAGATTACAGTCCTAAAGGTGCACTGTGTAACTTTTCTGATGTCAACCAGCTGCTTTTTCTGCCAGCTACCTCTAAGTTAATGGTTTCAATCAGACTGTATTTTAAGTTGAGTGCAAAATACATTGAGGAAATGCATTTTGGCTGTGCTTCTCCACAGATTTGACTTGTAACTATGGGGTAGTTACAAGCAAATCCCACTTCCGCCCCCTTCATGTAGGCCTGTATTTTTCTCTAGAGCATGTTAAAGCCAATCTGCCAAACCAATAAATCTAGAGGAAACATTAGTTATATTTAAGTATATACATAACACACTTCAGAGAAATCAATTGCAGCATAAAGATGTTATGGTGCACATTTAATGCATTATTTTGAAACCTGATCATAATCAGCAATTAGCTAATGGCATGACATTTGGTTTGCCTCATTTAGTTTCTAAACTTGGTTTCTAAATGCTAAATCAAGTTTCACATTCTTCAGGTTGTGCTCATGTGACATAAGAACATTCTTTAGTTCAAAAGTATTTAATGTGGATGGATGGAGAGCTGCTGAAAGTAATATTGTTTAAGTGCCTTTTTTAATTTCAATAAAAATGTAAATGAGTCTTGATACTATAATAAATATATTATACAAAAAAGTACACTGGTATTAAATATAAGTTTTTTTTATTAATAGAAAAATTGAATGAATGGTTTATTTATACAGCACATTTACACATCAGCCCCCCTTCACTCAGTGATGCCAAACAGCCCTGGGGCAGCTCAGCAGAGGTAATTCACCTAAACACTTGGCGCCTCAACCTCCGACCACCACCAAGCGTTCCCTTGGTGGGGAAACTGGATTGCCTGGAGGAAACCACCCATACACGGGGAGGAACATGCAAACTCCACACAGAAAGGCCCAAGCCTTGCGGGAGTCGAACCCGCGACCTTCTTGCTGTGAGGCCAGAGCGCTATGCCGCCATTCTAGAACGTGAACATAACCTATAAGGGTAGTGTTACATTACTTTCTAATACAAGTGACATTACAAGAACATATCAAAGAAATAGTGTTCTTTGTTGTTTTTGGTAATTTTATACTATTTTTTATGTGGATTGTGTGTTGACATTTAGTTACTCATAGGCAGTTTAGAATCAGTTTAATTTTACATTAACTTTACTGAAGAAGCATATTTTTTTGTCTCTTATATATAATTTCATCCCAACTCTATTGTTTCCATTTTTTTTCCAGTGTCCCACTACGGTCTCTTCCCTAAATCATTGGGGCAGGTCATCTCTAAGTTTTCTGTGCGGGAGCTGCACATCTCCTTCACTCAGGGGTACTGGAGGACCATGCAGTGGGGACAGCCCTTCCTGCCCGCTCCTCCCGGGGCCGAGCTCTGGGTCTGGTTTCAGGACACTGTTACAGAGTAAGTACTGCCCTCTGCTGGTCAAGGCACTACTTTCTGAAGCTAAACCAGAATATTTTGAGCGTGTGTTTTACGCTCAAAATATTCTGAGAGCTGTAGTTCACTATTAGTTTATGTAGATTGTAAGGGTTTATATGGAACACTCAATGAAGTTATTACTTCTATTACTCTTCTATATAATTACACATTTTTACACAAAGCTCATTGTTTTACAGGAGAAGATTCATCCAATCAATATTAAGCTCCAACAGTTTTTTGAAACCTTTCTCACCAAAGACCAATCCTTGATGAATGAGGGAAAAACAGTAAAATGTTTATGTGCATTGCATAGTTAGTATTCTGAACTCAAGGCTTCACATACAGCCAGGGTAAATAACTATAAAACATAGATACGGACACTTTAGTTAGTTGGCATTGTTCTGATTCCCACATTTCATAGTTCACATGGGATTTCTGTTTGTGCACTTGTTTTGTTGACATGGTGAACATTTGTGTAAAACTTTACCCTGTGTTTGTTTTTTTCTTCAGTGTGGACGACACTTGGAAAGAACTGACAAATGTTTTATCTGGAATCTTCTGTGCATCACTGAACTTCATTGACTCCACAAACACTGTTCAGCCCAGTGCCTCATTCAAACCTCTAGGAATAGGAAATGGTAAAGTAATAGTTTTATGCATATTATTAGATGTAGTTTTTTTCTTCCTTGAATTGTTTATCATCGTATTGTTCTAATCCAACAGTGACAGACCACCGTTTCCTTCGCTATGCCACCCTCCCTCGAGAAATAGTTTGCACTGAAAATCTCACGCCCTGGAAGAAACTGCTGCCATGTGGCTCCAAGGTACGACTGCAACTGAAGCACACAAAATCTGTTTAGCTGTACATAATTTCACACCAAAATTGTCACCACTACATATTGTGAAGTTGAAAGAAATATTTAGTTTGATGCTTTGACAATATCGATTCACATTTTGGTCCAACTTAGGTTTTATTGATAACAAGATAAAGAATCATGCATTTTAATAATATTCCTTTTACTGTAATATTACTACCTCTGCTGAATTACTACAGTTTTTTTTTTTTGCATTTTATCTTTTTTTAATTTAAGGGTTTTGTACTTTGGTCATCCACTAATATTGTCGATCTTACCTAGAAAGTCGTCCCCTTTCCGACTGTCAGAAACATTCTACTTTGAATTTCCAAATGTGTGACTCCAAATTCAAATCTTACATTTTTTTAAGTCTTTCATAAAATCGCATTCAGTAATCTTCATGATTACGATAGAATTATGAAGGAGTGTTAGTTCCTTGTTTAGCTTTTTTTTCTTTCTTTTTTTTGCCTTTAAACATGTAATGCAACGGATACTTATGAGTATGTCTAAAGGCCAATAACAATACACATAATACTTCAAATGCATAATATTTATTTACATTTTTTAATTTCTATGGATTTTTTAAAATCTGTTTTTATGTTTTTGTTGCTTCCAGGCTGGTCTAGCGGTCCTGATGAAGTCGGAGAAGCTCTTCCACAGCAGTTTCCACTCAGAGGCAGTTCACATTCGGCCTGTGTGTGGAAACCATCAGTGTACGACCACTTCCTGGGAGCTCAGGCAGACGCTCGATGTGGTGTTTGACCTGCACACCTCTGGACAGGGCAAAAGAGGTCAGTCTAAATAAGCGTAATACCTGTTGGTCTCTAAGCTTGTCAGGTTTATGTGGTTTGCACTAAAATGACTAAGTTGAGTGTGTTTGAATAAATGCTTTCAGTGTTCAACAAAAGTCTGACATTTGTCCAAGGTTTACTCATTTTAAATAGTATGTTTTCATCAAGAAACTAAGAATTTGTCTCTCTTTGTTGCTGTTACATTATATTATTTTGTAGAAATATTTAGCTAACATTTAGTTTTTCATTTGTTTTTTAATATTTAAAATTCAGAGTTGGTATGGTTTTCTTGCAGAGTGGTCATTGTTCAAGATGTTTGCTCGAACCCTGACGGACGCTTGCCCTTTAGCCTCCTCCAGCAAAATATACGTCGACATCACTGATAATCCTGAGGTCTGCCTGCTTTACCACAATATTGTAATGAAATTGTCAGACTTTTTGCATGACTAATCTCGTAGTAAACTATTTTCTTTTTAGGGGGAGCATTTTGATTTGACTCCAGCCACTCCTCTCCTGAGCCAGGCGGTGGTGCTGGGAGACAGACGAACTTTCTCTGTCTATGACCTCACTCAAGTCTCCACCTTCGGCACTATGCGAACTTTAACCTGCAGATTAAATGGAAAAGCACAGAGGGTAAATACAGTATCAGAAATATGGCAGTTTACTTGTACTAATTGTATATTATGGTTGTTTTCAGGCTTTTTGAAACTCTCTCTCTTGCTCTCTCTCTCTCTCTCTCTCTCTCACTCTCCCCTTTTCTCTTTTTCAACATGACACTTCATCTAATAATAAAACAAAAAGTAAAGTTAAAACTATTTTTAGTCACGTCCAGTTAAGTTGTGTAATTAAGTCCAAAACACAGAAACTAGAATTGCTTCGATGTTTATGTGCAACATAAAACACCAATCATATACCAATAAAGAATAGAATTAAAGCTATGATAAAAGAAAATATTAAAAATGTTTAACTCAAAATATAAGGGCATGCACAGAATAAGTATATGAAATAATAATTATTATTATATCTAATTATCTAAAAACATGTCCCCTCCCCAGGACTACAGATGGAAATTAGCTGTAAGCTAGAATCTGGTGCAAGCATCTCTTCCACTGTGCTTAATGTAATTGTACATTGTCCTTAATAAACTTTCCTCTCTCAAATAATATACAGTATATTAGTAATATTTTGTATTAATTACAAAAAATATACAGTAATCAGAACAATGGTGCAAACTGCAAATAGACAAGATGATATTTACTTGACTAACAGGTCTAATGTGACAATAGGATGAAGATGTGAGAGGACGTTGGGGGACTGTTTTGTTTTTTGTTTGTTTTATTGGTTACGACTAAACATATGTATGGTTAGCTTCGGGATGGGAAGAAAAAGTCCAAAACAATGAACATCTAACCAAGCATAACATAGCAATTGTTACATAAATTTTTTTTCTGATGTAGTGCATAATGTGTTTTTGCGCTGCCTTTAGGGGAAATGCTTCGCCCTCTTCTCCATGCTGAGCGCTACGTGGCTGGCTACGGGCTGCAGACAGGAGAGATTCACACTCTGATGTATAATCAGCATCCATACCGCTCCTTCCCGGTGCTGCTGCTGGACTCTGTGCCCTGGTACCTGCGTCTGTACATCCACACACTCACAGTCACCAGCAAGAGCAAGGAGAACAAGCCCAGTGAGTCAAAACACTTCACCTGATTCTTTGGAGTGTTGTGTTGTGAATGTTTAAAAGAAGGCATTTTAATCATAATATTTGAATAAAACTGATACTGGTTGAACAATTTTGACTTAGATTGTGTTTTATTAGGTTTCTTGGGGCACAATAACTACGTAACTATTCAATCTTGAAAGTACTTAGTGAAATGACTTGGTAAAATTATGACTGAAAGTTCAGAAGAAAATTCAGAAGAAAAAGTTTGTTTGTTTAACAATAGTGTATACTTCTTGCCTTTCTTGTACATCATAATTCCAGTTTTGTAATTTTTGTTTCTGTAGGTTACATTCACTACCAGCCGTCTAAAGATCGCATTCGACCTCATCTTCTGGAGATGTTGGTGCAGCTTCCTCCAAACTCTGTCACCGAGGTCACAGTGCAGTTCGAGAGGGCTTTGCTCAAATGGACAGAGTACACGCCTGACCCAAATCACGGATTCTACGTTGGGTAAGACACCTACATACTGAAATTGGCTGTATTAGCTCATGTACTGTATAGACATGCATTGGACACATGGCATGTGTTGGACAGTAGATGGCGCTGTTAGATTGAGAATTATGTTTTTGTTGATCTGCATGTCTTTGAATTCCTAACAGGCAGTCACAAAAGTACAGTAAATTGCAGAAGTGATATATAATGTATATTATTCATTTTTTTGGACAACAGTTCTCATCCATTTTCGTTTTCAACCTCCAAAGTAACTACAATGAGCGTTTGTGATCCCTGAACTTAAACCACAGCCTACCCTCAAAGTCAGTATTTATGACTTATGCTGGATTTTATTTTGAGAATATAGACTTAGATTGGACAAAAATTAAATTGATAGGCCAACAACAAGACTTTGGGTGTAAGGAGTGATCCACAGTAGAAAGACTTCAAAGTTGTCATCTAGACAGTGTATCTGAAGATCGAGACAAAAGTCGTTTTCAATCTGATGTTTATGTTTCAATCATTTTCAGATTGAAAATGAGAGTCGAAATGTCTCAATCTTTAAATACGCTGTCCAGCAACTTTGAAACCTTTCTATTACAACTAAGGGTCTGAATTTATAACTGAAGGAGGCCAAGCCATATTTTCTATCACTGTGTTTACCCCTTAGAAATCGTTTTACAACACCTGGTTTAGATACTCACAGGGTTAGTGGACAGGCACTATACTCAGTTTTGCTTGTTTGTTTTCCATGACAATAATTTAAAATATGCCTTCCCAAAGCACTTCTACAGTATATTGTGTATGTATGTATGCTTTAGAGTGAAATTTTCTGTCCTGACTTCATCTAATGATGGGGCCTTTATCCACTAAATCTAGGAACTATACTTAATTGTATAGTAAGTATTTGGCTAACTGGTGTTATCATATCAACATGATTCAACTTGTGATGACTTCTAAAAGTTGTGAATAGCTCTTCAAAACAATTAATGAATATTTAGACTTAGGGTTTAGGTAAGAAAGACATGTAAAAAGTTAAGAATAAAATGTGTATTTGCTCGCATTTTTAAGACTGCGAAAATCTATTATAGCTAACCTGTCACAGACAATTTTCCATCTCTTAAATAAATATATAAATAAATCACAAAATATTCTGTAGGTTTTATACTGCTGCCATCTGCTGGTGTCAAAATAAACAGTCACCAGCCTATTTTTCTTCTCTATTATTAGTGTAATTGCTTTAGTAGTGATTAAATGTTTGTGCTTTTTCTCAGGTCATCTGTTGTCAGCTCGTTAGTGCCAAGTATTGTTGCCATGGACACCAACAACACTCAGGACCGACCTCTTTTCAGCAGCTTGTGAGTGTCTGATACCCCTTATCTATTGGTTTATCTTATAGAGTTTGTACAGTCTTGGAAAGTCTAGAAAAGTCACACAAATTTTAAATAAAATTCCCAGGCCCTGAAAAAAGTTTGGACATTTTATTGGTTTAAAAAAAATACTTGGAATTAAAAAATAAATCTAGGATAATTTGCTGTGACAAAAATGAACTAAATAAAGCAATATTTTTCTTAGACCATATTACGTTTTCTCTTAATCTATCTAAAAATCAAAATGTGATTTTATAAAGTGCAATATTATTGAAATTTAGACTTGATTTATCACAAAATTCCAAGAAAACTCATGGCTACATCTTTTTTGTCCGTGTCTATAGGATTATAATTTATGCCTTATGAAAATGTACTGCTACTACTAAGATATCCATAGGTCTTTTGAAGATACTGAATAATTAAGCAGAACTAATACATTTTCAGATTTTTTTAGTTAATAGATTTGTAATATTATTGTATTCCTTCTAAATCTGTTTTTCCAAAATTGAATAATTTATTGAAAAATAGCTATGAATAAGTTATATGAACTTTTGGCAAAGTTGGGAATGGTTTCAGAAAAGCCAAACAAAAGTAAAATGTGTTCAAACATAATGTGATCTTATTATCTTTCTTGCTCTACTTTCTTTAAGCTAACATCTTTGTTCTCTCTTCTAGTTTTCCCACAAAAGAAGAGTCCAGTTACTTCATCCGTGTTTATACTGAGCCCCTGTTGGTGAACTTGCCCACTCCAGACTTCAGCATGCCCTATAACGTCATCTGCCTGACCTGCACAGTGGTGGCGGTGGGCTACGGTTCTCTTTACAACCTCCTCACACGCAACTTTCAGATCGAGGAACCGAGCCCAGGACTGGCCAAGAGGCTAGCCAACGTCATCCGAAAACTTAGGGGTGTACCACCACTATGAGGCTGAATGCGAACTCTTCAATGTCATGTTTACAAGTGCGACACTGGTGAAATTTTCAGGGATGGACTAAACTTGTGTGAATGTTTAAATGGTTTGATTTTTGAGATGAATGCATTGTGTGGTATAACTTGAGGTTTTTGCACACTAGAGGGTTTTAGTGCTGAGTTTTAGTTTGATTTTCCCCTCCATGATTTCAGAAAGGCGTGGTCTGAGAAACATGTAATGTCCGTGGGTTATGTGTGACTCCATTTTAACTTTTGTCATATTGTAAGGGAATTTATCACAGTCAATCCAGAGTTTACAAGCGGACTTAAAAGGCACATACTCAGAATTACTGCGGTTTTAAACTTGTTCTAACATTGGTTCCTTATCACAGCTGGAATTTCGTGTGCGAGATACTATTCTTTCCCCTCTGAACCACAGAAATTGCTGTGAATGTCCCTGATCGGGGATGTCATAGGTAGATCTCCATCACCATCTTTAAGTCCATCGTTGAGAGCATTTCTGTAGCATTAGCATATCAGGTGAGATTGATTTGATTGTTTCCACTTTGTCATATCATTTGCAGTCAGTAGCTGGAGCTCTTACTCAATTTGTGACTAAGTAACACACGGTTGTCATTTGTCCTTTGCTGCACCTTTTATTGATTCTGGCACATGGGATTCCAAAGAAGTTGTGCTCAGGAGTTTTATGAGCGGGAACAATGCAAACAATGCATGATAATTGTCCTTCAATAACCTAAAGTCCTTCTGCGATTGTGAGACAAAGAATCGTTGCAAAATGTCCTAATGTCTGTGGCTTTCTTTTGTGACATTGTCTTATTATTGAGAACAAATTTCAAAATCCTCTAGTGTGCAGTGGAATTTAGGACATCAGCGAGTTTGCATTATTATTATTGAGTTGGTTAACCAAAAGTGACTTGTGGCTGTGGTCAATTTTAAGACTATTATTTGGATGCTGAATATTGGATTTTTAGGCTAACCTGAGCTGATCTTAGTTGCCTTGAATGAACTTAAAAGTGAATGGTTGTCTATCATTTTGTTCTTTCTTTTTTATTGTTCAAGATAAAGTGAATTGTTTTGACTCCACTCTAAATCAACCAATGACTTTTTTATTTGTTTACCTAAATATGCAAGGCCTTATTGTTTTAACTATAATTTGTAATATTAAGTAGGTCAACCACATGGCTCCAAAAGCAGATATACGACATATTTGTAAACTTACTCTACGTCAATCACCAGTTCATACGCACAACTTAATACTTAATGACTTTCATTGTGTCTAGACAAAGCAAAGAATTTTTCTTTTGTAAACAACCCTCTTATTAATATAAACTATTGTCTTTGCCCTCTTGTCCTAATCTGTGCTTTAAAGGTGCACTATGTAACGTTTCTGGTTGTCAACATGTTTGTTCACCGTACTATTGTATTAGATGTTTTTATTGCTGAAAAATCCCTTAAAATCTTCCATTCTTTGTGTGAACCTAGCCGATCTGCTTGTCTCCATGTAAATAGAGGAGAATAGTTTATTGCCATATTTATTAACATTCCAGGCAAAACAACAGTTTACATGGAGCTCTGCAAATGTTACACAGTGCATCTTTTCTCATTTAGAAACATATGTTTAGAGAGTATAATTTGGCTTACAGCTGTAGTTGTAAAAGTTATCTATTGAAATTACCAGTTGTTGAACTAAATTTGATTTGTATTTAAGAATAACATTAAATAACCTCATATTTTATAAAGTTGTACAATAAAAAAAAAAAAAAGTAAAAGTAATATCTAGGCAAGCAAGAAAAGGTTGTGTTCACATTTTAAGATGTGATGAAGTCAAAAGGCCAAACGGAGGGCAAGAGCCAACCAATTCTTCTTATTAAAAACATTGTACTTTGATATGAAATGCCTAAATTGAATTTGGTGATTTCAATTAGTGGCTAGACCAGGCGTGTCCAAACTTGTTTCATCAATGCTGAAACTCAGACTAAATGGATGGGCTATCTGGATCATAGAAGGGTAACCCACAATGAAAATTTCAACTAGATGTATTTAGGTAAAAGAAAAATGTAGCCCATTCAAGCTTAAAACCATAATAAAACACATTGACATATCCTATATGGCTTTAGAAAAAGGTAGATACAAAAACTTCACTGTAAAATGGAATACATATTGTAATTTGGGAGATTTCTTTAAAGCTCTGAGGGACAACAAAAGTTTGTTTGAGTGCCGCATTCGGTCCTCAGTTTAGACATGCCTGGCCTAGACCCATTAAGTTTTTGTAATACAATAGGAAACTACTGAAAGAATGTTAATTTTAATTGCCATTGATAAAAAATAATGCATTTTTTTTAATGTTGTAATGTCACAAGAATGAAATATATTAAGAACACTTTATTGATTTAAGCAGATTTTACTAAATTATCTTCTTTTAGAATAAGATTAGATTTGTGCAAAAAGTTGCTAGAACAAGATATGTGTAATTTAAATACAAAACGTCTTCACTGACAAGTAAAATTTGCTTATATCAAGCTAATGTTTTTACTTATTGCAGTGTAATTTGTGAAAACAGTTTATCCGGTCCTTTACCAAAGGGTGTTTTGCTCTGTTTTGTATTAATGCTTGAATGTTAAGCACCTTTTTACCTGGCCCTATGAAATGCATTTACTATCGACTTCAAACTATCGACTAGTTTGAATAATCAGAAAAAGCCTACAACTTCCTGAAGTCAATTTTTCCACATTTTTTAAAAGGAGAGCATGTTGTTTGTTACAGAAAATATGTTTTGCTGCGAATGTTTGAAAGACAAACGATGAGTAATTGATAATAAATGCTAAATAATGTAACTTGTCTCCTCTGAAGTCTGTCTTTGAGCAGCAGTGCAGAGTTGGGGTCATGTTGGTTCTACATACACGCTCACATTTGGGAGTAAACAGAACAGGCCTCTCTGTTGGCTCTGGAGACACACTGCTCTCTGTTTGGGTTCAGTCAGGAATGAAACGTTGCTCATAGAAACGCCCAGGTCAACAACAACAACATGGAGAATAAATATATGAGAACAAAGTATGCTGGTTAGTTAGTGTCTCACAAAAAAGGTTTGGTTACATTCTTTGAAGTATTTTGAAATATTAGTTTAGTACTGAGCCAAAGAAAAGAAAACATGCAACATTCAGACTCATGAACTTTGTAGTTTCCTTTATTGGATTTATAAACAAAGGTACATATACATAAAATACAATAACCCAACTTACAGGCATAGCATACACTGACAAAAATGCATCTTAAATTGGATAACATGAACATGTGTTTGAATTAAGTGTTAGATAACCTGTTTGGACTACGTTTTTGAGTGGCTATTCGCCAAAGTAACAACCAAAAATATCTTGTGTAACTTAAAGGATAAATACTTCTTAATTGAGCTATATTTAAAATATTTTACACTGAAAAAAGTTGTTTTTCGTCTTGATTAAAATTGCTCATCTCGCAGTTTTAGTTTTGAATAAAATTGCTGAATTTTTGTTGCATATTTCTCTTGTTTTTAGACTTTTTTTTCTCTGCTTACAAAGTCTTATAGCTTCAAATTTGCCAATGAGATGGGTAAAAATGGAAATATTTTGGAAATAAGAACAAACTAAAACTACGCAGAAAATTTTGAAACAAAATAATAATATAAGCCCATTACGTAAACACATCTTTATCAATTAAAGTGACCAAAATACAAGTTTTAAGACATTTACTACACTTAAAATACCAAACATTCACTTTTTAAACACTTAGCCCTTGACTAAAAACAAAATTCAAAATCCATTGTTTACTTATAGGAGTCACACTACAGTACATCATCTTCCTTTTGTTACAAGTCTGACAACTGACCTTCTTGCCACAAACAAAAGACACTGCTTGTGAAATGCCGTGAGTCACTAAAGTGCGAGGACACTGCAGAGATGATCACACTGGGACAGGGTGTTTTGGGTGTTGTATAGATTCAGGGAGTGGTGTTTTTAGCAGGGCTGGACCTCGTAACAGGCGTGACCACAGGACGTCCTGCAGCACTTCTGCTCCTCGGGACACTCTCCATCGTGGTGACAGAACTCGGCACACATCTGAGTGGGCTGAGGCAGGGGGCACCGGCCACGCTTCACTGGAAACAATAACAAGTTTAATGTTAACAAAGATACAGAGGAGACTTGGACAAATGTATTTCGCCATGACTCTTATAAGGCTGAGCTGTGATTAAACACCTTGTAATTTTACATTTGATGATGTTGTAATTAAGTGCTTTTCTGTTTAAGCTCACGTACTTTCCAGCCAGGTGCATTTAGTCACTGTGACGTGTGTACACTTTCGGAATAAACAGAAAATCATGGTGTACATTTTGACACTTTCCACTATAAATATGCTATACGACATTATGTAAGACACCCTCTAAAATACTAAAATCATTCTTTACAGTGTGGTAAATGACAGCTGATACTGTATGTGGAACGTCCTTGCAAATTAATAATAGCAAACTAGCACAAAACATTTGGATCATTTAGATCCTGCATCAAACATAAGCAGCAGAAAGGTATGGACCTAAGACTTACCCTTGTAGGGTTCCATACACTCGTGTCCACAGCCGTTAGAGCAGCACTTCATGTCCCCTCACAGTCACTGTCCCAGGAGCAGTACTCTGCACACATGCCCATGCCCCAGGTCCTCCGGGGACACGCACCGGCCTTACTGAAAACACACAAACTCTACTGAGTTATGAGTTATTAAGAGAACTGTAAAATCATAAAAGGAAATTACATATTTCTAGATATGTAAATAACTGGGTGTTTTGAATGTGCTCAGTGTAAACGTTATATCATCATTCTTCACACTTGATTTGAGGTTATTTTTAGTCAGTTTGCTTTCCCAAGGTTTTCTTGTGGAAATGACGTCCATCATGCATCTAAAAATGTTTTCTTGCTTCATTTATTCACTTTCATTATCCGGTTTTTATGCCTGGGATCCAGAGTCCTCACTTCTGTAATACCCAGTGAAGAGTGGAAATGGATCACCTGGTACATATCAAAGGCTTTTTTTTTTTTTTTTTTCACATAGAGACATGAATATTAACTCTTAAAGAAGCACATCAAACTACCCAGTGTTGTACTTCAGATTTGAACAGTTTGTACAAAAGATTTAATATACTTCTATTTTTGATTCATTTAACTATTAAACCAAAATAATCAGTGTTTAAGTTTGATTTGCACATCTGATTGTCTGTAAGATTTCTGAAATCCTAAACAATATATCAAATTATCTCAAATGTCAACAAAATGACAAAATGGTTCTATCTAAAAAAAAATATTTGGGGGCAATGTCTAACCCTAACCCTAACTTATTTTTAGATAAAGCATTACGTAGAAGTAATTACAGAAGAAATCTATAATCAGTATTTTGATTCTTTTTCTTTCTATTGTCATTTTCAACAACAAACGACAAACTAAACACTGTTGACTGTTTTGCTTACCTTTCCATTTGTCGTTAGGTTTTTCGGCCTGTCCCGAGTGAAGATTCACAAAAATGCAGAGAGTGAGAGTCAGAGCACAGACAACAGTCCAGTGCTTGTCCATGTTGACTGTAGCAGACTGGAATGTAACGAGACCCCTGTAAGCACTGCTTTATGTACAAAAACTGAAGCCACAGAACAGACCCTGGGTCCTACTGCCACAGGTCCTACTGCCACACTGCAAAATCTGCTCACTGCAAATCTACACATATGAAGACAATTTATATTTTTCACTTGGGTCACTTACAAACAAGCTTTTCAAAGACAAAGTTCTCTCACATTTTTATAAATCTGAAGTCATTTTCCACACACTAAAGCAGATATTTGGTCACAAAACTAAGAAGATGTGATGTTTTTTTTTGCAATTTACTTGATATGTTTACATTACACAAAAGACACACCCAAAACACCAATATAGCATTAAAAGTCTATTAAAGAGTCACTCAATTGTTTTTTTATCCACAGTTTAGATGAATGAAGATGGACGTAATTTTATTGTCAGGACAAAGCTATCACAATAGTCCCTTGACAACTCACACACAAGCATTCTTGGTATACTAAGCTGCTTTTTTGAATTTGAAGATGAAAAGCAAAGCTAGTCAAGAGCTCCATGTTTATAAATTTGAATTAATCAGAAAGCAGAGAACACAAAATATTGTTTTACTAGTTAGTCCAATGCACTTTTGAGCCGACACCTTACAGTCATAACTACTAATGAAGATTACGCATAGATATGTCTTGTATGTATGATTTGTATGATGACATATTCTGGATATGTTTGCTAGGACTTTCAATAGCAAGACTATAAAGACTGAATCATATAAATAGGCTTTATATATAATCTTTATTTCAGACACAAGGTGGTCCATATTAAGGTAAAAAAAAAAAAAAACTACATTTAAAACGTACATTACATTATAGTACAATTAGAAAGTCTCTCTGCCGGTGCTTTCTCAGAGCGAAGGTGTAACAGCATGAGCTCAATTGAAGGTTGGTCAGAGTTTTTATAATTGTATTTTCAGACACGTCCAGCGCTGCATGAGCTTATGCATGTCAGCTGTCTTAAAAGTGCTTTACAAGTGGGAATGTAACACAAATATTTTGCCTGAGCATACAATTTACAATATGGTCTCTTAATGTCTCTGTCATCACACCAATCCTCTGTTGGTCTGTAAATGTCTTGTCATGTCTGTTTGTGTTATGGGCTACATTTCCTATATTCCATACATTACCTTCATACATACATGTTTTATAAGTCATCCTTCCTGAAGATATCACTTTGTACAGGTTCTTGTGTGTGATGTCTCCACCGTATCTGGGGTTGTTCCAGTCATCATCAAATAGCTTAATTACATTCTTTTGTTGAGGTGTGGTGTTTGCAAGTGACTTTTTTTATTGATAAATGAAATTGTTAGAAACAACAACAGGAAGAACACTCAGTATTGAAGTGTGCTTCTTTATTTATAGTAACAGAGAACAAAGCACAGAACAGTTATCCTGTTTGATAAAAAATACACTTTGTTTACTGTATCATTTTGACAGTACATTGAAGATTTAGATTTACCCAGATTATCCCCAAGAGTTTTTCACTGATATTAACTAGCCTCTGAATAATGGGTTGAGGCACTGTTGCCCACAGCCCTGTAGCAGCACTTCCTTCTCCCACGACAATGACAGTCGTTGCTGCACTCATCCGGACACTTCGCAAAGTGTGGACGACGAGGCAGACTCCGTTTAGTTACTGTGAAAAAAAACAGCAGAAAAACAGCTTAAATGTAGAACAAGATAGTTTAATGCACTGCTTAATATAGTTTATTTATAAATACATATTTGGACTTGAGCTATATTAACTTGCTCTGGTGTTAAATGTGTTGCTGTTAAAATAAAAAAATGTATATATTATATATTTTTTTTTTTTTGTAACAGCTCAAATATCTGAAGAAAAGCAGATACATTTACAACGTTCATCATTCCAATAAAGGCCTTAATTTGTTTTTACAATTGAGATTACCCATTTAAAAAAAATATATATATATATTGCATATATATACTGTATATATATATAAATTAACAAGCGTTTGAATGACCAGCATGAAATAAATAAATTGGTTTAACGAACTTATAAAACATACTCCATACCTTCCACAGGCCTTTTTTTGCAGGCTTCACACAGGTTTCCGGTTCTCACAGGGGTTGTAGCAGCACTTGAAGTCACAGGGACAGTTGGAGTCTTCAGAGCACTCATCCTTACACTGTCCAAATCAATCCGAGGACATCCTCCTGGTAAGACAACGTTAAAAAAGCTTGAATTATTATTATATTATTGTTTTGCGATTCGTTTTCTTGGATTTTGCAATGTGATTTTTGCTATTCTAATTTATGGTTATGATCCAAAAGTAAATTCACTGATGTTAGCAGTATAAATAGATGTATTATATTCTGGGAAGCATTCTGGATCTACTTACCAAACTTTCAATAATTTAAGCTATTTTGACATTTAACTGATCCCTTTTAAAGCTGACCCTTGTTAGTTAAGTTGAGGCCTTGTATTACCTGTGATGGGGTCCATACAGACTTTTCTTTTGCAGACGTTGGGGCAGCATATCTGCTTTTTGCCACACTGGAGGTCATTGCTGCACTCGTCACACTTCTTCTTAAAAGGAAGACATGGGCAAGACCCTGGTTTGGGTACTGTGAAGATAAAAAATTGAATTAGATTTAATTTCATTGATAGTTTCCATCTTTGTGAAGCTTCACTGTGGACTACAGTGCCACACCAGCTGCACACAGAAGAGACATACTATAATTCATACAAATCATTCTATGTAAAACACAGAAAGTGTTTTAGTCAGTCCATCTCTACTGGTTCAGTTTAATACTTAGAAAAACAAAAAACTTCTTTAAATAGATTCAAGTGTTTAAGTAATGGACCTGCCTCAAACTGCTTAAAGTGTTCCTATTTCCTATTTTAAAAGTCACTGATATTGGGAGGAAGGAGTGTAGAACTGCTGTTATATTCATTCAATTATAATGACAAATTAAGCAACAACAGAAGAGTGCATTACCTTTAATTGGCTTCGTGCAGATTTTCCCACAACCGTTGGAGCAGCATTTGAGGTCGCCCTCACAGCCCCCATCAGAGTAGCACTGATGTATACATATCCCGTAGGCGGCGGAGGAGGACATGATCCTTCTTTCACTTCAACCAGACCTGTGGAGAAAAAATTATAAATAAATAAATAAATAAATAAATAAATAAATAAATAATATATATATATATATATATATATTATATATATATATATATATATATATATATATATATATATATATATTATATATATAATATATATATATATATATAGTAAAGTTCCATGTGCTCTGTAGTCAAGGTCACTTACTCAGAGCGGAGTTCTGGGCACAAAGGCGACGGCCACAGTCAGGAGGCAGATCACAGACAGATCATGTTTAGACACAGATATTAAACTCATGTACGAGCTCTTTTATCCACCTGAAGAGGAGCGTCAGAGCAGAGCTGATGCTGGGTCCTAGTGCCTGTCCTGTCACACCTTTATCTGAGCGCTCACGTACAAATTGTGACATTTACTAATAGTTTCCATATGAAACTGTAATATTTATGAAAAACAAACACAGAATTCAGTCTTAAGTTTCAGTAATTCAGTCATTTTTGTTAAATTCGTTTCTAGTTTTTGTTTAAAATATATTAATAAAATAAATATATAAATATTAATAATCTTAAAAACATTCAAAAGACTGTTTATGACTATTTATAGTACTGTATAGTACTATTTATTTTCTAAAACGGTCGTATTGTGGTTCAGAAATGTTCAGTTTAATACAGCTCAAGGCTTAAAAACATTCACTTCATAAACTTCTAATCCTTTCAATTTAAATGAATAGTGTTATATGCAATAAAAACAAAAAATATACTGCTCATATGAATTAAACCATTGTGTTTATAGATATAAATATAACTGTAATGTTTGGGTCCAAGTTTTAAAAACTGAGAAACCACTTTTTCTCACACAATGGCAGTTGTTGACTGACATAAACAGTGTTACGCCTGGCTCTAGGGCGCAACATTAAGAAAGGGGGGAGACAGGAGACCGGTAAGTTTTTAAAGCCCGAGGGGGCATTTATTGAAACAATAATCTAGTCTGTAATGTTGTCAGTATATGTGGAAGTGTAGTGTGGTGCGTGAGTGCATGTTGGTGCAAATGAAAGTCAGTACGAAAACGTTTGGTGTGTGTGCGTGTTGGATGCATAAAATAAAACAAAAAGAAAATGAAGTGGCGGCCGGCGTGGCCCGAGATCTGGCCGCTGGGGCGAGCGGGGAGAAGTGGAGCGAGGAGCAGAGGAGAGGGTCTGGCGCAGGTGAAGCAATCAGATATATCCTGGTCGAGAGGGCGGAGCCACAGACGGGCGGAACAGGCACCTGGGCAGAGAGGAGAGCGGCAGAGCAGGCAACAGCAAGTCCCTCCCACGACTGGGGCCGTAACACCCCCCCTCTTCAGGAAAGGGTCCCACAAAGGCCCTTGACAAATTATCCCCCAGTAACAAGCCTTATGTCCATGTCTATGGACCTTTTTTTCTTTTTTCTTTTAAGTAGAAGGAACTAAAAATAGAGCTTACATTTAGCAACAAGAATGAGGAGGAGGAAGATCCAAAATCACAAGAATTGCTTCTTTTTCAGCCATTATTCTGTAGTTGTCGTAGAGATTAATCAGATAAAGCACAAAAGTGTACCTTGGAGGCATCGTTGGCCCCGGGACAATGGGGCTCCACCGTGCCGTCCCGGTGTAGCATTGGCACGGTGGGGTGAAGCGCCGTGCTTCCATGAGTCCGACGGCGCCCGGGAGAGCGCATCGGCAACCACGTTGTCCCGGCCCTTGATGTGCCTTATATCCAAGGAGTAGGCCTGGAGGTGGAGAGCCCAGCGCATAAGACGCTGGCTTGGCGTACGCAGGCTGGCTAAAAAGTAAGTGGGTTATGATCGGAGAACACCAGTGACAGGCCCAGAACCAATGTAGACACTGAAATGCTGTAGAGCCCACACTAAGCAAGAGTCTCCTTCTCTATAACAGAATAGTTTAACTGATGTCTATTGAACTTTTAGAGAAGTAACAGACAGGTTTTCTAATACCCACACTATCAGGCTGCAGCAACACTGCACCTGCCCCAACCAGGCTAGCATCCACCTCAATTTGAAATGGCCTATCCCACCTAGGCGCAGCTAGTACTGGAGAGCTTGAAACTAGAGCCTTAACTCTCTCAAAAGCTCTCTGGCATACCTCAGACCAAACAAACTTAGCACTGCCCTTCAATAAGTCAGTCAATGGAGCAACGACTGTAGAAAAATTTGGGCAAAAGCACTATAGTACCCCACCATACCCAAAAATCGCATGAGTTCTTTTTTTGTAGTAGGCAGCGGATACTGATCAATAGCTTGCACTTTGGCACGTACAGGTCTTACTGTGCCTTGGCCCACCACACGGCCTAAGTACACAACAGTGGCTTTAGCGAATTCACATTTAGCCAGATTAACAGTCAGATTGGCACTCTCCAACGTTTGAAAACAGCCTCAAGACGACTAAGATGGTCCTCCAGCTATTAGAATAAACCACCAGGTCATCTAAATAAACAGCACATCCTGTAAGACCACGTACCACAATATTCATCAAGCGCTGAAAAGTCGCCGGCCGCGTTTCGCAACCAAAAGGCATGACATTATACGAGTACAGACCATTAGATGTAATGAAAGACGAGATTTGACTTGCTCTGTCAGTCAATGGAACTTGCCAATAACCTTTAAGCAAATCCAACTTTGTTACAAAGCTAGCTCCTCCCACCTGGTCGACACAATCCTCCATACGAGGCAGTGGAAAGGAATCAGGCTTCGTAACTGCATTCACCTTGCGGAAGTCAGTACAGAAACGAGGTGTATTGTCCGACTTCGGAACCAACAAACAAGGAGAAGCCCAGCTAGAATCAGAAGGAACAGCAATATCATTATCAATCATGTACCGTACTTCATTATCAAGCATTTTCTGTTTCTCTGGATGTACACGATAGAAGCGCTGTCTAATAGGTTTAGCTTCACCAACGTCAATGTCATGTTTTAACACAGTAGTACGTGAGGGAACATTTCCAAACAAGCATAAGTAGCTATTAATTAACTGGATCAACTGCAAACGCTTAGTTGTCTCCAATACATCAAAGAGCTTTCCAACGTCTCTAAAAACTCCTTATTTTTAAGACGACCAGTCACCAACGCCTCACCAGGATCTGGCGGTTCCTCTCCATCCAACTCTGCCACAGCTGAAGAGGGAACAGACAAACACTGAGGGTGAACATTAGGCAGTTCTTTTACCACCTGATCTTTCACATGGTCACGAGAGACATATGGTTTTAACAGATTGACATGACAAAGTTGTGTTTTTGATCTACGTTCAGGAGTACAAATTAAATAGTTTAAATCAGACAACTTCTCTTTCACTGAGTATGGACCTGAAAACTTGGCTTGGAACGGCGATGTAACCAACGGTAACAGGGCTAGCACCTGGTCACCAGGGAGAAACTCTCTGTACACAGAATGACGATCGTACAGCTTCTTCATTTTACCCTGCACACCAGATAACCTGTCCTTAGCCACTTCCTGAGCTTTATACAACCTGTATCTGAAACCGTTCACAAAATCAATCAGGTTACTTGGCGGGTCAGACTCTCTCCAGTTGTCCTGCAGAAGTGCTAGAGGGCCACGGACCTTATGGCTAAAAACCAGGTCGTTGGGACTAAACCCAGTACTCTCCTGGACGACCTCTCGAGCAGACAACAACATCCAGGGTAAGGCCTCTTCCCAGTCACTTTGCATCTGGACACAAAAAGAACGCAACATAGATTTAAGCGTTTGATGAAATCGTTCCAAGGCACCTTGACTTTGTGCATGATAGGCAGATGAAAGGTTGTGCTTATCTTTAGCTGTTTCAGAACTTGTGCAAACAATTTGGAACAAAAGTTAGATCCCTGATCTGTCTGAATAATTCGTGGTACTCCAAAAACTGATATGAACTGTGTTAAAGCACGAACCACATTCTTAGCAGTAATACTGCGCAGAGGATACGCAGCTGGGTAGCGTGTGCTTTGGCACATCACTGTTAACAAATACACAGCACCTGACTTCGCTGGTGGCAAAGGGCCAACACAGTCTATAATCAAGTGTTCAAAAGGCTGCCCAATGGCTGGTATAGGACTAAGTGGGGCATGCTGCAAAACTTGATTGGGTTTACTAGTCAACTGACATGTGTGACAGGACTTACAGTACGCAGACACATCCTTTTTTAAACGAGGCCAAAAGAAATACCTCATGACCCGGTCATACGTCTTCCTGACTCCAAGATGGCCGCACTGGTCGTGAGAAATCTGCAATACAACATCACGAAACTTTAAAGGCACCACCACCTGGTACACAGGATCACCAACAAAACTCTCTAGCTGAGGTGTCCACTTTCTCATCAACAAGTCATTGTGTAGAAAATAACATTGAGGACGATCTCTAACCTCAGTAGGAGAACAAACCATTTCCCAGAGCTCCCTCAGAGTTCCATCAGCCTTCTGTTCGTGCACCAAATCACTTTGAGACACTGACCAGGGAGGAACCGGCACTGAAAAAACACAGTTAGAAGCACCAATATCTTCCTCACTTTTAGCTTTTATGTGCTTAGACCTTGTGACTACACAAGCACCAAAAACTTCAGGAAACTGCATCTCATTCTCATCAGGCTTACTACAAACAATAGGCTTACTAGTCACCTGGGCTGGAGAGGAACATCAGCCCAGACCCGGCTACCCGCGATGTCATTACCCAAGACCATAGTAACTCCATCCACTGGCAATGCTGGTCGCACGCCTACGCACACCTCACCCTGAAAGAAATCACAGAGCAGCATCATCTTATGTCGAGGCACACTCAAAACACTCAAGCCCATTCCCACAACAGGAATGTCAGAGCCAACGTAAGTCTGTTCAGAAAAAGGTAACGCAGAGGCTACAATAAACGAGTCAACTGCACCAGTGTCACGCAAAATTTTCACACGCACACGTTCATTACTCCCAAGAAGAGAGACATAACCCTCAGTAATAAACGGCAGAAAGGACTTCAAATCAGGTGTAACCTCAGAGCATACCTCAGACACGGAAGGAACCTCGACAGATGCAGCACACATTGCAGGTTTGCGTGAAGGCGAAGCCTGCTTAGGACGAGATTTAAGTAAGTAGCAGTCACTTTTCCAATGACCACGTTTGTGACAGTAATTACAAACTTTTTCAGAATCACGTAAAGAACGACCACCTTTAGAATCATTTACAGGCAGTTTCTTTAACATAGGCCTATTATCACTCGGACCAAAACTACAACTGTGACTCATTGAATGAGTTAAGTAGAAATCATCTGCAAGCGCAGCAGCATCAGCGACAGTTTAACTCCACGTTCACCAATATACACAGCAATACGCTCCGAAACCGAATTTTTAAATTGTTCCAAAAGTATAAGCTCCTTTAAGTCCTCTAATGTTTTAACACCAGCCGAAGAACACCAACTTTCAAAATGTGTGACCAAATCACGCATGAACTCTAAGTGCGACTTATCTCCACGTTTCCAGCCACGAAAACGCTGTCTATATGCCTCGGGAACTAATTCATAAACTTTCAGAACAGCAGCTTTAACCTCCGAGTACTTAGCACAGTCAACACCACTCAGAGCTGAACATGCCTGTTGTGCTTTACCAGTCAACACACATTGTAACATTAATACCTGTGTTGCTTCAGACCAATCACGAGCTTCTGCTAAACGTTCAAACAGAGAGAAAAAAGTTTCTGGATCTCTCTCATTAAACTTAGGGACAAGCCTCAAATCACTAAGTTCATCTTTGGCTCCCTGGAAACCTGAAGAGCGCTCACCAACTCCTTCAAGCTTGCCTTGTCTAATCAGTTCAAGTTTTTGCCTTTCAATGTCAAGTTTAGCCATTTCCACATTTTGCTGAATTTTTAAATTTTCTTGCTCCACACACAGACGTAATTTCTCCTTTTCCTGCTCTACACCCAGACGTAATTTCTCATTTTCCTGCTGTAACAAAAGCAACTCTTTCTGCTGCTCAAATGACAAACCACTGGCACCTGGAACAAACGAGGCCACGCCTATTGGCTGCACAGCCGGCTTCAATACACCACTCTCAAACAATTTAGCTTTCAAATTACTTTTAACAATATCTTTAATTTTTTTTGTGTCTCCAATATCAAATTTATAAAAATCTGCAATTGCAACTAACTGCTTTTTAGTGCAAAGATCCAAACCACTTTCACATGGGGATTCGATAAAATCCTCAACCAATTCATCCATGGCTACACAACAACAAAGACTAGAAAGCTTAAGTGATATCTTACCAATGTACACAATTAAAGACAGAGAAAATCCCGCTAACTACCTAACCGGAAAACTTAATAACTCACCCCTAGTCTTCTGGCAGTCACATATGATGGGTTGTTATGCACACGAAACCAGCGGAGTGAAAAGGCTGACAAGCAACCTTCCCGCGTCCACGGAGGTGCTCCCGAGCCGATGTAGGGGAAAAGGAAATGGGAAGCTCTACCCACGTTCACTGCCCCTAAAACACAAACACCACGAATCTCCTATTGGGACTCGCTGTTAAGCCTACAAGGGATTCACTATCTTTTAACTTTTGTGCACATTACAAGTTATACACTTACCTTTCAAAGTCCTCAAACAGCTACAGCTGACAAAAACCACGGAGAAAAAAATCCCCTGTCCTGCTCCGAACCCCGCAAACAAACCAAGGACAGTTGTAACAAACACGCAGTCTCCCCCGAGAGCGCACAGCACCACTATCCATAAAAGGATATTGACGTCACGGGGATATCCCGAATTATACGCCAATCAAAAGTAAGAACAGCTCGATTCAAAAAGGCGCACAGCCGACAAACAACCGAGAGCTGAACTCACGCAAACAAGCGCTCCAATTAGATCAGATTACAAACAAACTGTAACAAACTCACCAAATTTAGACGAAACAAACCGAAGCGAAATGTTAGGACGAGCCCCCAATTTGTTACGCCTGGCTCTAGGGCGCAACATTAAGAAAGGGGGAGACAGGAGACCGGTAAGTTTTTAAAGCCCGAGGGGGCATTTATTGAAACAATAATCTAGTCTGTAATGTTGTCAGTATATGTGGAAGTGTAGTGTGGTGCGTGAGTGCATGTTGGTGCAAATGAAAGTCAGTACGAAAACGTTTGGTGTGTGTGCGTGTTGGATGCATAAAATAAAACAAAAAGAAAATGAAGTGGCGGCCGGCGTGGCCCGAGATCTGGCCGCTGGGGCGAGCGGGAGAAGTGGAGGCGAGGAGCAGAGGAGAGGGTCTGGCGCAGGTGAAGCAATCAGATATATCCTGGTCGAGAGGGCGGAGCCACAGACGGGCGGAACAGGCACCTGGGCAGAGAGGAGAGCGGCAGAGAAGGCAACAGCAAGTCCCTCCCACGACTGGGGCCGTAACAACAGACTTATTAATTATTAATAATAAAGTACATTTTATGGCGATTATTTATATTTTTAATAATGTTGTTTAATATTGTGATTTTGTTTTTCTGCTTTGTAAAACACTTTGAAAGACTTTGTGTACATAATGTGCTACACAAATAAACTGGCCCTGCCTTCCAGCTAAAAGAACAGCACCGGCAGACGAGGCCCCCTTCTGGCCACAAAAACTACATCCACAAAAACAAAGCATGTGAAGAAATAAAATATGCTACGCAGTGTGTCTTTAAATGTTTTTCTGAACCACACAATACAATGTGCTGATTATGAAAACTAAATGTGCTGAGAATCCAGTATCTTTATCAAACACTAAATGATTATGACTGAGGTACAGTATGTTGGTGTACTGTTTGTACTTTTCTCTTCTTTGTTTGTATATCTTTCAAGACAGTCACTGATGATTAGGGCGACCAGATGTCCCTATTTACCTGGGACAGTCCTCATTTTGATCCCTGTGTCCCATGTCCCAGCAAATGCATCCAACACCACTGCTTTTGTCCCAATTTTACACAGGTCACAGTTTTGACACTTCCCAACAACGAAGGGAGAAATGTATTGCTATTTCTTTATTTTCTAGACAAAATTGTGCTTGAAAATGACTAAAACACACAAAAAAGCATGAATTTGCACTGACAGTTTTATTCAATGTACAGGAAAGTAAAGATTTAACTTAACACGTAAAAATGTTCTTGTTTACTTGTTATTTTCACAAAAACTTGAGAGTGTCCCAGTTTTTAATTCTGACAATCTGGTCACTCTACTGATGATATAATCTGTCACTCTTTCCTAACAAGTGTAAGGACTGTAAATTAAAGTGATGGTTGTCATTGTTACATACTGCTGCTGGACCAGGCTGATTAGATCAGATTACAACAGTCATATTTTAAATGTATTTGTTTATTTGAAATCAACAAACAATTTTTCTAAACATTTAATTTATTTATCATTTCACATTGGGGTCCCACCTTCTTCCATCGGATTCCAGGTTCCAACAGAATAAGGCGTTACAGGAACAGTTTTGTCCCATCTGCAGCATCTTTTTCATTTATTTATTTATATTTGACTTTGCGAGCCAACGTCTGTTTGTTTCTGTTTATGTGTCTGTTTATCATTGATGCCGAACTTAAAGTCTGAACTGAACTGAAAACCTACAAACAACATGTTGAATTTAATTATGTGGGACAATTCTTCTGCATGTTCCTGAAAATATGTGTCTTTTTTCCACATAGAGAACCTTCAGTTCAATCAACTTTGATAATATTTATTGCAGATTTGATTCATGGATGGGTAAGCGTAAACCATACAGCCTCTGAGGTCAAACAGTTAGCAAAAAAAGAAGACATCGTTCATGCCCCACACAGTTAATGATGTCTACACAAACAAATATAATAATGTACTAAACTAAACATAGATTTATCATAAACTAAGGGTCTTGCATGGGACAAGTGATCCGCTCCAGGCTTAAAGAGCTTGTAAGGTACATGGTAATTCTATGAACAAGAACTCTAAGCTAAGAGAGCTTTAAGTCTGAGCCTGTATGAAGCTTTTAGGTAAGGTAAGGTAAGGTAAGGTATACTTTATTGTCCCATAGGGAAATTTGTTCTCTGCATTTGACCCATCCTCAATGCTCTGGGCATCTCCTCTTGGACACATTTGGAGTTTTAATACTTTCTCTTCAAAAGCTGAGAGTACTTCTACTTTCTCTATTTTTTCTCTTTCTTCATTTTCTTTTGTGTAAATATGAGGTGTGACTGATGTAAAGACAAAATGTCTGACAAACAAAATATCTTGGACGTGTTGTTTTATGTGGACTGCAGGTAGAATATTGTCACTGTGATAATAACTCATGGAAATCCAAAACAAATCATACTTAAAAAAATATTGATGACCAGCTTCAACAAGCAAATACATTAACACGACTGTAGGATATTTTACATGAATAGTTGTTAGATTTAACACAAGACAAAAATGTGACCTGTGCTATCTTTATTAAAAACAACAACAACAACAACAACAACAAAAACAAAAAGAAGCAGAGAACAAGCAGGAACAACACAAGAATCAAACACAAACCAGAGTCTTTTGATCAGCTGGAAAAAATGAACAATTAGAAAACCATAATTTGAGATTCAGATTAAGCCTTTTATTAAAATTTAGGTTTAAAGTTTTTGATATTTTTATAGTTAATACAAGGATAAAAAACAGTATTCATAAATATGAATTAGATGTCGTGGCTGTCGAGCCTATCCCAGTGACGTTGGGCCATAGGCGGGGAACACCCTGACAGTGGCCAACTCATCGCAAGGTTAGACACACAACCATTCTCTCTTTCATTCATTCATTTTTGTCCACTAATAATAACTATGTGTATAATGGTGGGAGGCACTTGCGCCCACAGTTGCCATAGCAACACCTCAGTATTGAACTACAATGACAGTCGTCGCTGCACTCATCCGGACACCTAAAACTGTATCCAATTCACGATTGCAGTCTCCAGGTTTAGTTACTGTAAAAAAAAAAAAAAAAAAAAAAAACATTAACTAAATTGTTTAAATGTAAAACAAAAATAATTTAATGCAATGCTTAAGTTTATATATTTGAACATATTTGGACTTGAGTTACTAAAACATGCTCTGATGAGGACTCGTGTCAAAATATGTGGGTGTTAGAATAAATAAACTATAAACATATCTTTGCTCAAATATCTGAGTAAAAGAAGATACATTCTTACTGTGTTCATCTTAATAAACTGTATTTAAGAAGCTTTTATTTGTTTTTACAATGGAATTGACCAAATCTGTAGTCAATTTATCAAGTTAATTATCAAAATTTGGAATGACCAGCATTAAATAAATAAATTGGTTTAACTAGCTTATGAAATATATTCCATACCTTCCATAGGTGTTTTTGTTGCAGGTTTCTCGCAGGTTCTCCGCCTCTCACAGGGCTTGAAGCAGCACTTTGAGTCATTGGGACAGTTGGAGTCGGTAAAGCACTCGTCTTTACACTGTCCAAAATCAATCCGAGGACATCCTCCTGGTAAGACAACATTATAAAGCTTTAATTTGTCATTATCAGTTTAAGTAATTATTCCCTTGTATTTTTACAATGTGACTTATTGTCAACAAATAAACTTAATGATGTTAGTAGTATAAATAAATGTATTGTTCTGGAAGCATTGATCAAACTTTCAACTATTCAAGTGATTTTGACATTGAGCTGCTCAGTTTTAAAGCTTGTGCCAGCAGACAAGCCCTTGTTAGTTAAGTTGAGGCCAAAAGCAAAACGTTTATTACCTGTGATGGGGTCCATACAGACTTTTCTTTGCAGACGTTGGGGCAGCATATCTGCTTTTTGCCACACTGGAGGTCATTGCTGCACTCGTCACACTTCTTCCCAAAACGAGGACATGGACAAGACCCTGGTTTGGTTACTGAAAAGATAAAAAAAACTTTAGTTAGAAGTAAAAAAAAAATCTGTATTAACATTTCTATCTTTTTTTAATTTAATTGACCTTTATTTAACCAGGGAAGTCCCACTGAGATTCAGATCTCTTTTGCAGGGGAGCCCTGGGGGAAGGGTCAGGGGAGGCATTAATGGACATGTTTTTAGCTGTAGGAGGAAACCTACACAGACACGGGGAGAACATGCAAACTCCACATAGAAAGGCCCCGGGCGGCCCGGGAGTCGAACCCAGGACCTCTTGCTATGAGGCCAGAGTGCTAACCGCTTGCGCCACCGTGTCGCCCGCAAATGAATCTTTGTTAAGCTTCATTGTGAACTACAGTGCCACAGCAGCTGCACACAGAAAAAAAGACACACAAGAATTCATACAACTCATTATAAAAAAACAGAAAGTGTTTCAGTGAGGCCATCTCAACAGGCTCAGTTTATTAATTGGAAAAAAAATGTACACTTAAATTGAAGTGTTTAAGTGCATGGGGAGTGATGGACCTGCCCCAAACTGTTTAAAGCTTACCTATTTCAAAAAGTAGTGCCGTGAGTGACAGCTGTTATGTTCATTTTCAGTATGACTCAACTGAGCTGAAATTATAATGAAGTAATTGAGCAACAATAGAAAAGTATGTTACGTTGTATTGGCTTCTCGCAGACATTCCCACAACCGTTGAAGCAGCATTTGAGGTCGCTGTCACAGTCCCAATCAGAGGAGCACTGATGCGCACATGTAACTGGGCTCCAATAGGGCGGCGGAGGAAGACATGATCCTTCTTTTGATTCAACCGGCAGACCTGTGGAGAAAAAAAAAAAAAAAAAAATTAAATGAATAAATAAAATAATAATAATAACAATTTTGTAACGTTGCATGTAATCAAAGTCACTCACTCAGAGCCGAGTTCTGAGGCACAAAGGCGACGGCCACAGTCAGGAGGCAGATCACAGACAGATACATGTTGTGTCACAGATATTAAACTCATGTACAAGCTCCTTTTTATTCACCTGAAGAGGAGCCTCAGAGCAGAGCTGATGCTGGGTCATAGTGCCTGCCCTGTCACACCTTTATCTCAGCGCTCACGTACAAATTTTACACCTTCTGTGGAAATTTGCAACACTATTGGTAGACAAATTCAAGCATAAATGCATACATGTTTTCCCCAAATGTAAAACAAGAAGAAAACGTTGGTCTATTCATAAGATACATTGTAAAACTGTAGGCACTCTAAGCTAAAAGAGCTAAGTCTGGGCCTGTATGAAACTATTTGGACATTTTTGGAGTTTTAATACTTCGTCTTCAAAAGCTGAGAGTACTTCTGCTTTCTTTTTTCTCTTTATTGTCCTTTTTTCTTCTTTATCTTTCACAATTTTCTCTTTCTTCATTTTCTTTTGTGTGTGTACATGAAAATAAATGTAAATATTATGAGGTGTGACTGATGTAAAGACAAAATACTAACTAACAAATAATACTTTAAAAACTATTGATGATCCACTTCAACAAGCAAATACATCTATATGACTAAGGATATTTTATTATAAATAGTTGAAACGGTTAGATTTAACACAAGACAAAAATGTGACTTGTGCTATCTTTATTAAATGGAAAAAAACAACTGAAAATTAGTAAAAAGAAGCAGAGAACAAGCAGGAACAACACAAGAATCAAACACGCACCAAAGCCTGGTCTTTTGATCAGCTGGACAAATTGAACAGTTAGAAAACCATGTATTTGAGATTCAGATTGAGCTTTTTATTCAATTATTATAAGTGAAAGGGACCACACAGCGGCGTCCACAGTCAATGAAACAGCACTTGAGGCCCGGTTCACACTCGTAGTCTTCAGTGCACTCATCATCACACGGCTCAACGGGAAACGTAGGAAATTGACGAGGGCAGGCTCCCACTCGACGTTCTGCTACAAAAGTAATCGAAAATCATTACATTTATAGTTTTAAAATGCATGTACAAGTTTGACAGCGGTAAGAAAATGTAAAGACAACCAAAACAAAGAAATAGGACCAAATAACTAAATATTTTTTTACAATTAATACAAGCTCATATTTGTTTACTATAAAACGATACAGCATTTTCAAATATGAATACATTAATTCCAAAACAGCATAGACAGAGAGCTTCTGGTATCCTCGTAACCAAGGTGCTCTTGACAAAGGGTTTAGTTCATTTGTAGTGGAAAAATATCAGGCACTCACTTGGTTAGAAAAAGTATAAAAGCCTTTATTTCATTGGGCTGGACACATTAAAAACACACCGACGCGTGTCGGCTTCCCAAGCCACACCCTGAAGAAGGCTTGGGAAGCCGACACGCGTCGGTGTGTTTTTAATGTGTCCAGCCCAATGAAATAAAGGCTTTTATACTTTTTCTAACCAAGTGAGTGCCTGATATGAATACATTAATTCTTCTTTTGTTTTTTACCGCTTGGACCCTGGACAGTGGCCAACTGGTGGCAGAGTTAGAGACAGACAATCATTCACTCTCTCATTCATTCACAGGGAAAATTTACAGTGATGCTCATTGAACCTAAACATGCATGTTTTTGGAGGTGGGAGGAAACCGGAGTACCTGGAGAAAACCCGCAGTGACACCGGAAAAACATGCAAACTCATCCTAGAGGGATTGGGAGATGTTGACTCGGCTCAACCCGGGAGTCGAACCCACATTCACCTTATTGGGAAGTCAGAGCTCTAACCACTGTGCTACCATGCAAACAAATTCAATTCAAATCAATTCTAATATTGTCATGCACAATCCATTTTGTCATTTCATTTCATTATTTACATCTTAATGCAGCCCTTAAAGTCCTAGATGTTTATATAACAAGCACTTGGGGCCATTTTTTATTAACTAACCTATTCAGCACAAATGTAGTAGATTGTCATAGTATTTATTTAGCTGAAAATTAGTTGACCATGCAATCTTTGTCTAACAGTGTTTGTTCACTAAAATCCAGGACAGAACTTGTGTTTATTTCTATAAGTGGTGAAAAATTCTCCCAAGCACATTGTAGTGAATAATTCAAACTCTCAGAATACATAAAAGTAAATGAGCATAAAATATGATGCTGTAAAATTTTTAAAAGGAAATATTTCAATTGACCTTTTACAATGGCACAAATGGCGCTGCACAGTTAATTGAAATGTTACTGAAATCACATTTTGATGACTTGCCAAGACTTTTTGAAGAGCCATCGTTTTCTTCAATAAATATTTTGTTATTTACTAAATTAAAAACTGTTCATTCTGTACTTCTGTTCAAACATGTTCCAAATTCGCAATTAGAAAAAATGCAATGAGATATTTTGCCACCTTGGTACTTTTAATGATAGAAGAATTACCTAGGGCTGGCCGCATGCAGGTTTGTCCACAGCGACTGGGGCAGCACTTTAGGTTGCCCTTACAGTGGTGGTCAGCGGTGCACTTAGTGATACACCGCACATACGTGTTCAGAGGAGGACATGATCCAGGTTTGGGTTTTGGAATTACAGAGACTGTGAAAGTTATTACAAGAAAAAACAATGTTAATGAGTCATCCTACCAACTGAGAAACAACAGAAATATGAATAATAATAATGATAAAAGAATATAAATAGTTGGCTTAGTAAAGTACAGATACAGCATACATTTATGTCTATATTCACGCTCTATAATCAGCATGTGTTATTTGGGGGACATTCACCTGTGTCAGGCTTCACACACATGCGAAAACAGCCGACATCGCAGCACTTCTTATTCCCTGGACATTGAAAGTCTGCGGTGCACCTGTCCTGACAATCCACCCCATCCGGAGGACGCCTGATCATGTTGTGTTTGGGACAGACCCCAAATTTTTCCACTGGAAGAACTGAAGAATAAACACTTAAATTAGATGAATAAAAGCAGAACCTAAAAAAATTATACTGGAAAATTTGATAATTTCTATGAAGATGGTGGGTGTATCCTCTCTGAGAAAAGCTACACAGTGCGTTAGTGAGAGTCATTTTAATGTAAGACGACATCTCAAAACAGTGGCATCATGGTAAAAAAAAAAAAAAAGTGTGCAAGTTTGTAAATGTTGATCCAGGCCACAAAGTAAAACATTTAGAACTTGCATTTAGTCTTGAAAGTCACTCACTTTGAGACGAGGGCTGAGGCCCAAAGCTGAGGGCCACAGTCAGGAGACAGAGGACAGACACATCCATGTTGTTCACCGCTGCAGAGTGACACAGATATTAAACTCATGTACGAGCTTCTATTTATCCACCTGAAGAGGCTGATGCTGGGTCCTAGTGCCTGTCCTGTGAATCCTTATCTGATCGCTGACATAGCAATTGTGACTTTTTACTCCTTCTATAGGACACACATGGTTTCTTTTATGTCCTATAGTGGGGCGTCCTCACACTTGCTTCAATGAAAATCTTGTTCATTTAGCTGTAATGTTCCAGAGTGAGGCATGATGGTATGTCAATGAAGAATGTTCCAAACCACTGTTTTAACTTTCTGTTTCAGTGTAATAATTCATTTGATTCACGAGAAAGCTACAATCCCCAGTAACACTGTACGTTTCTCGATGTACAAATTTGCCTGCACAACACAATTGAAATGGAAGACAAAATATAAATTCAATGGAAACAAACAGGAGGAGGCCCCTGTTTCTATTCAAGACTTTTTCTTGACGAAGAAGTGTTTTCCTGATTCACATTCACGTTCACAGCACCAATTACTTATATTTTAAATTACACACTGCAATGTGCTGATCTGATTTATCATTAAGTGTGTTGAGAAGAAGTATCTTTATCACACAAAGAATGATGAGCACAGATTCAGATGTACAACATGTTACTGCACTGTTTGTGCTTTTCTCTTCTTTAGTTTTTCTCTTCTAAGCCTTTATTGATAATCATCCTTTTTAGATGAGTTTTTTAACCCTGGTAAGAAAAGCTGATGTATACTAGACTTAAATCAAACCCAAGTCTGAGTCAAAATTAAAATAATATGATCTATTTATGACAAATATTTGATATGAACTGAATATTGATCTAGATGACTTTCAGATGAAAACTCATCGTTTAAGAAAGTGATTCTTAGTCCCACAGTAGGGCCATGAGCACCTCCCTCAGTGTCGCACAATCAGCCAAATACAGAACATTTCAAACTAGATTGGGCTCAAGGTTTATTTGTGCACAAGTATTCAGGTCAAAAACGTTTTAAAGTATGTTTATGATCATTATAGACATCATCATAACAGTGCTGTTCTGTGGACTGGGGCTTTGCCTGTGAGCTGCACATCACAACAGTCAGATTTATATTTATTATTATGATTTTTTTTTCCTTTGAGCCTAAGCTTTATTTTTTAACCCTAGAATATACGTTTTATGTTTTGTTACTGTTTTAGTTAATGTTGATCTTTTCTTTTATTATTAAACAAGATCCTAGTTTGTGAATTTTGTTGACTGTCAATGTCAATAAAACTTTACATTAAGCATATTATCCTGTTTTGCTCTTTCAGATTTGCTTAAGATTTTCTGTAAGCAAAATTCATTCACTAACCAAAAGGTCTAAAAAGGTTACAGAGGTTACAATATTTTAGAGGGATAAAATGTTTTACACCTGACCCTTGCGATTCTGCTGGTTTTTCAGTATTTAACTAGCTTTTCAATCAGTTTTTTGTAATGTGTTGTAAGTGATTGTACTTTCCTCTTACTCAGTCTTTATCTTATTTACCATTACACATGTTGATTATAGTGTCTCTGCACATAATCTTTGTACAGAACATTGTGTTGCTTTCCTGTTGAGTTACAAGTTTCTAGAACAACGAGTCTTTAAAAGGCCAATGAAGCAACCACCACGTTGTGTCTTCAATTTGCAGATGCACACCCACAGCGCACAATACTACACTTACACCGATAACAGGATAAGAATTTTGTTTGTTGTTTTTAATAATTGATTAAAAAATGTGCCGCTACTGCATGTGTTCTTGCTCTTTCATGTTGCTAAATCAGTTCAAAAAAGGTTACAAGGGCAGTTTTACCAGCATGGCAAAAACAACATAAAAAATATTAAACTATCTTAAGATTGTTATTGCAGCTATGTGAATGTGGGAGAGTCTTTGTAGTTTTTAGAGCCTCATCACTAAACAGACACGAATATGAAATGCGACATTAACTTTTACTTGGAGTGACACTTTTTTCATAAATTTAAGCATTTGGTAAAGACTCAGCAGTAAAATATATTGAGAATGTCATTCACTTTTGAAAAAATGTAAATTTGAAACTCCATATAAATTCTGATTTTAAACTATAGAGTGTGCATTAACCCTTATAAGCTGTATATTTTTGCAGTGAGTGGACCGACCTGCAAAAATATACAGCTTATAAGGGTTAATGCACACTCTATAGTTTAAAACAAACATTTTTACAGCTGATTGAGGGATGTAGTCACCCAGTCCTACAGTATTTTATCATTCTTGCTTCGAAAAAGCAATGATAATAAGTTCCTTTGAAAAAAATAATGATAATAAGTTTTTGTCTTTGTTGACTTTGATCACATGCGTTGACATTTTTACTATTAAAAGAACAAAACTATTTTTGCACAATTTCAACATACTTGGGTATAAAGTTTTAGAATTTGTCTTTTACAAAATTTTAATGAAAAAAGTTTACAGAAACAAAATTTATTTTTTCTCATGGGTTTGTTTATATCTGTACATGTGAAAGATATACAGTAGCTGCTGTATTTAACATTTTGTGTAAAAGTTTGTATATCTGAGGTTTAAAGCTATTGATACCTAACTTTAACAAATGACTACAACATAATTAAACATGGAAATCTCATATCAGAGAGGTTCAGAAAAAAATTGCCAAAAACATCTCTATCATTAACAAAACTAAATATGTGTTGGACTACAATGCTCTTTACATGTTGTACTTCAGTCTTGTTTTGCCTTACCTGTCCTATGGCTTGGAAATATGGGGCAACAACTACAAAAGTTCCTTGCAGCCTCTTGTAATACTTCAAAAGCGTGCAGTTAGAATCATGCATAAAGTAGGTTATATAGATCATACAAACTCACTCTTTCTTCAGTCGAGATTATTTAAAGTTCTTGATTTAGTGGATTTTCAAACTGCACAAATTTTATATAAAGCCAGTCGGAATCAGCTGCCGAACAATATTCAAAAACTTTTCGTTGAAAGAGAGAGAGGGTACCAACTGAGGGGAAGTATCCAATTTAAATTACAAATTGCTCGGACTACTAGGAGGAGCATGTGGATTTCTGTGCATGGTGTACGGTTATGGAATAATTTGACAGATCAATTAAAACTATGTTCAACGCTTAATCAATTTAAAAGAAAATTAAGAGAAAGTGTATTATCGAAGTATAGCGCTGATGAACTGGTGTAGTTTTGTTATTTTCATTTAATCTATTGAGATCAGTGTAATGTCAAAGCTGATTCTCTTGTTGCACAAGTTACTTCTTCAAAATTTAATAGTGTATGAATATATGTACTATAGCACTAATAAGCTAACTATTAACCAAGATAAGACATTCTTACACAACATTTACATTTAGCACTTGGGCTACATTCAATTGTAATTGTAATAATTGTACATTCATGGTACACATAGCAATACATCTATTCTGTATATAATACTAGCCGTAATTGTTCAAGGGAACGCAACTGCATTGTTAAAGATAAGATGTTGGGAGTGAGAGTAAATAAGTTTTACTTCTTCTCACTCCCTTTCGAGCTTTATAATTGTATGTATTTGTTAAGAATGTTATGTATTGTCGATAGTTGTACTCAATTGTTCAATTCTGATTAACATTGCATGTTGATATTACATGAGCTCGAATAAACTAAACTAAACTAAAAAAAAAAAAAAAAAAAAAAAAAAAAAAAAAAAAACATCATAATTGAAATTGTTAGATTTAGCATGAAAAGAGTCAGCTTTTATTTTAATTGTTCAATCTTTATTCAAACTTTTTTCAAACGAAGAAATTCCTTCATTTTCTACCGCTTAATCCCGTTAGGGGTCGCGGGTGACTGGAGCCTATCCCAGTGACTTTGGGCCTTAGGCGGGGAACACCCTGGACAGTGGCCAACTTGCCGCAGGGTTAGACAGACAACCATTCACTCTCTCATTCACTCACAGGGAAATTTACAGTGATGCCCAATTAACCTAAACATGCATGTTTTTTTGGCGGTGGGAGGAAACCGGAGTACCCGGAGAAAACCCACGGTGACACGGGGAGAACATGCAAACTCCACCCAGAGAGATCGTGAGATGTTTGTATGGTCCGACCCGGGAGTCGAACCCACGACCTCCTTATTGGGAAGCCAGAGCTCTAACCACTTTGCTACCGTGCACCCAAACGAAGAAATAAAAAAGTTAATTAAAAGAAGCACATGCAGGAACAATTCAAGGACAAAAGAGGAACGAGGTCTGATTAAACAAATAGAAAACCACTGATACAAGATTCAGTTTTTCATTCTAATAACCACACACTCATAAAAACCAAGGAACCATACAGCGGCGCCCACAGCCACTGTCACAGCACTTGAGGCGTGGTTTACACTCATGGTCTTCCGAGCACTTATTCTTACACGGTTTAGAGGGAAACATGGGCCGTCGACGAGGGCACGTTCCTGGTCTAGGTTCGGCATCTAGAAAAGAACAGTCTTTTGATTATTTGCTCCCTAGAAATAGCTGAATAAACTAATAGGTTCAACTAACTGAATTCACATCACAATTCACACTTATAATTATATTGCTATGAATTCAGTTGCATCCATCTGCAGTTAAAAAGTCAGTTAAAGCTGAGTTACCTGAATACTGCAAAACATAAGGAATGTAAATCTGTCTGACTACTTCGTCACTCTCATACATCCTTCAGCGCATAGTAGATGTTCACATGCATTCATTTTTGGCTGCAAATATGGCTTAAAATCAGAAAGTAAAGTGAAACTGGATTTGGACCACATAAGAACAGCCAATCAGCATTTGGCTCTTGATGAGAACTAAATTATTTTTTTGAAAATTTCAGACAATACAAAGCAAAGAGGTTTTTTTTTTTCAATTGGCAACCGTTACACCAAAAAAGACTGCAGGCTCTTTTAAAATGGCAATTTATTTTTATTTTTCCTAGTCTTGGGAAATAATGAATTAAAGGGCTATTCAACCTAAAGTCTGGGGGCCAGGTCAGGCCTTTCAATTGATAATCCAGCCCACAACATCTTCCAAACATTAGCAATAAGCTTCAATATTGGAGGGTCAATGTTGTTGATGCTGTCTGCATTTTTTTTCAGTTAGTTGATCAAATCAATATTTTGTGAAAGACCAAACTATTAAAAGTGGTGGCGAGTTTCTCACCTTTGACCTAGACAACAACATGGCTGCCCCAAAACACTGGCCCCCAGGAAGTAATTGAATAGCCCTGGATTAAACAACATAGTGCGTCTGTGTTACCTCCTTCTGGCCTCACACAGGTCTTTCTTCTCTCACAACTGTTGTAGCAGCATTTGAGGTTCTCGGGACAGTGGTTGTCTTTATCACACAGATCACCACAGATCTCTAAAGTTACGATGCAGTAGTCTTGTGAAAAAAAAAAAAAAAAAACAGCGTGAAACAGAGTGAATGCAGAAAAATATGACTAATTGTAGGTAATTAACATTATTGCTTCATTGTGAATTTTGCAATGTCAAGTTTGTCGGTGGATACGTTCATGAACAGACAAAATTATAATAACAAACACATAAGAACAAAAACTGATTTAATTGCAATTAAAAAAAGAATACATAACCAGCAATGATAGTTTAGCGCAACGTGTTCTCATGGATTGCGTAAACTAGCACGCCATGACAAATTGCATGTCTGCCTGTTTTGGCGTGCAATTACACACTCGTGTTTTCTGGCGTGGTCTAGACACGCCTTGTGGTTGACGACAAACACGAGGTTTTTCAATTAAGGGATTAATTGCTAAATTTAAGTCTGAAGTTACAAAAATGGGTAGTTTAGCTCTTTGGCTTGGAGTTGGTTAAGGTTAGGATTGGATTGTGTTAGTATTCATGAATAATAACACGTCTTAACATTCACCATTGAAATGAACTAGGACAGAAACGCGTCATATACACACGCACAAAATAGAATTGCGTTATATGACACGCTGTTTACAAGAGCGTGGTATTGACACGCTTATCCATGAGAACAGGCTGTTTCGCAAGAGTTTTAGGTAAAACTCTGAGCATTACCTCTGTCTAGTTTTATACATTTAGTTACACCGCAGCTGTCAGGACAGCATTTCTGGTTCTGGCCACATTGGAGGTCGCTGTAGCACTCGCCACAATTCCCTTGGTGAGGGGCAGGGCAGAATCCTGTTTTGGGTTCTATAAAGATAAAGCCCAAAAATAGTTCATGTTTGGACACGAGCAAAATAAACATGTCTCTCTAAACAGATAGTCTGCCCAGTGATTAGGTCAGCGTGGTGTCTCTTTGATTTATTTTACAGTTCATTCAAGGTGCTGTTCAAAAGAGTAACAGACTAACAGTCTAATCAATACTGTGTTCTAGTTTACAAATGTAGTATGAACGTGGTACTCAAATGAAGCACCCATACAACTTTAATTCCTCAGTCGGCTCACATAGATTCCTCTAAAATGTGATGTACCTTCAATTGGTTGCATGCAGACTTTCCCACAGCATTTGAGGTCCCCCTCACAGTCATGGTCAGAGGTACAGCCACGGGGACAGATTCCGACATTGAGCGGACGAGGAGGAGAGAAAGGACACAATCCCGGTTTGGGCTCAAACACATCTGTTGAGATTTGAGAAGTTGTAACTGGTTATGCGTTTTGTCACAGTATGAACTTTTAGTGTTCTGCTCTCACTCTCACAGATTGCTAAACAGTTACAAGGTTAACTAAAACAATTAAAAAAAGATAAACAAACAGTAATGACACTGAGCCATCTCCATTTATGACACATTACCCAAGACTGGCTTCACACAGGTTTCCCCACAGCGGTTCATGGAGCAGCATTTGAGGTCGCCCCTACAGTCTTGATCAGAATTACACTTATGGGGCTTTTCCATTAGTGCCTGCTTGGCCCTACACTATCTACTCATTACTGTACGCTAACGTGAATCGCCGCTAAGCTAGCTGCCGATAGCACAGAACTGCTTCTACATTTCGCACTCACCATAGCCCAAAAACAGCACAATGACATAAAAAAAACTGAGTCCCTTGTCCCTATCCGCTATATACACAAAATTGTAGTTCTATGAGTATGCGCGTAGTCCTGTACGGGCTCAGTTGTGCGTAGACACACGTAGGTGCTCTGTGCTGCTGCGGGGTCCTGCTGCACACCGTAAACAGTGATGGACATCCGATGCACACGTTTTGAAGCAGGAGATTATAATGCAGCTTCGTCAGGACAGAGAGACGGAGGAGGCAGATTGGACAGCTGACTTTGTGATTGAACATCGGGACCAGACTTGACAGACATGCAGGCGGACGTGAAGGGTGAGTCAGTGAATGTGTTGACATGAAAAGCTTCATCTACTGGTCAATGCGGTGGTGGATATTTGTTTATTTTGCACTTATGAATCGCTGGAGAGCGAACGTAATTACATGATAGTATCACAGTATTACCTAATATATACGTATATATTTTTTATATCACATTACCTGATAGTATCACGTTATTACCGGATAGTATCATGAAATTTCGTGATACAGCTGGAAAAAAAAATAAAGTGGAGATTGGCAGTACTGAGCTTCCATACATAACGATTCGGGCGAGGACATAATCCTGGTTTGGGTGCAGACTCAACTGTATAATTGGAAAACAATGTTGAAATTTTTGGTAACATTGAGTCATTTCAGGCAGTAAACACAATAAAAAAAAAAAATTGGCATTTTTTTTTTTTTGGAAAAATGAAAGCACAGATACTTATACAGTATAGAGAGTATTCTTTTGATATGTACTTCTTTCATCAATATGTAATACTGGAACTAGTTTAAAATAAGAATTTGTGGGCAGCTTGCTTACTCTCAGGCTCCACACATTTGCGCTGACCATGGACCAATCGGCACTTCTCTCTCCCTGGACACTGAACGTCGCTGCGGCATTCCGGACGAAATCTTCGATCTGAAGAGCAGGTATGTTGGTTGTAGGACTGGTCCCAAATTTTTCCACTGGATCCACTGAACAAAAGACATTTTAAATTATGTAAAAGTAAATAATAATGTTGTGTTTTGAATTGAAAGTCGCTCACTTTGAGATGAGGGCTGAGGCCCAAAGCTGAGGGCCACAGTCAGGAGACAGAGGACAGACACATCCATGTTGTTCACTGCTGCAGACACAGATATTAAACTCATGTACGAGCTTCTATTTATCCACCTGAAGAGGAGCCTCAGAGCAGAGCTGAAGCTGGGTCCTAGTGCCTGTCCATGAGAACAACATAAGAACAACATGAGAACAACCAGACTTTGTGCTGGGATGCACTAATATTATTAAATCATTTATTTCACGTCAACATTATTTTCAGATCTTAAGAATAAAAACCTAAGTAAGTTATTCAGTTGCAGTTCAATTGATGATTTATTTTCCCCACAAAAATGTGGAAGATCCTAAAAAATCATCATAATATTCAAAACTATTGGTGATCAATTAGCATTTTATTTTGCCTTATGTCGATCTTTGTATTATTGATTGAAATATCAATAAAAATATTTAACTTTTAGATGTGTTTTAAATTTGTGTGATGCAGTTCACAATTACAGTTGAAAAAAAGCAATCGCCAATATTGTCATTGTCGGCAACTTACACTGAATTCATTTAGGTAAGGTAAGGTAGGTAAGGTACACTTTATTGTCCCCGTAGGGAAATTTGTCCTCTGCATTTGACCCATCCTTCAATGCCTCTGGGGCATCTCCTCAGGGCAGTGATCGCCGCAGTGCGTCACTGCCCGACCCCAATGGTGGTCCACCCGGACCCATCTGGAGATGGGGTCGGGGGACCCATCTCCAGAATGTCTTGCTAGGGCTGGGTCAGACCTTCTTGCTGTCAGGCAAGAGCGCTAACCGCTCTGCCACCGTGCCAATTAATGTTGCATCCCTACTTAATATTTGAGTAAATTAGCAATGAACACCTAAAAATATGTTGTTCACCCTTATTTGGCAATGTTTGAGTCAAAATAGAGAATCAGTTAACTTTTTCTCTTTTTTTATTCAGTAGAAGTCAATCCAGTAAAAACTAAATCATTTACAACAGAAAAAAACATAGATATGTTCAGGGTAATCGGCTAAAGTTGTGTGATCTGTTTGACATAATGGTGAATTGTGGGGACATTTTCACAAATCACAATCCTTTGCATGCTGTATGTGTGGATTATCAGGTCGTGTAATGACAGCGGTGTGTCCATACACAAGTATAGCAGTGAAATTGGAATTGCTGCTGCTTTTTTATTCAAATTTGATTTATTACCTGCTTATTTCTAATTGTAACTTTCCATGTCTAATAGACTTTTTGCTAAGCCCTGCTCCAAAACGGTCACTGTCCAATCGTACTAGCAACCAATACTACTGTATGTAAATATGTCCTGACAAATCTTGAGCTTTAAGCAAGATGGTGGAGCAATGCGCCTACGGTTTATGTAAATCGGACAGTAGGTACCCCAAAAGAGTGACCGGAGGAGTTGTTAATTGTATCGAACATACTGAAGCACATGTATGCCTGCTAAATGTAAGACTAATGTTTAACTAGCTAGCTATCGACTACTGTGTTGGTAGATCTAGAGGCAAGAACACAAACTTGACCAAAGTTCTACCATGATGAGGATAGAATTGCCAGAAGTTAAACTCTAAGCTAAGTTTAGCAAGCCTCTTAGCTTTAGCCAACACTGGTATAGCTAGCTAACATACCCTCGTAAATAATAATATAGCCTACCTGCAATAAACAATAACAGTTAATGTAATGATAACAATTAATGTTTCGCTAACTGTACCACAATTATTGTAAATTTCTTGTGCTCGCTAAAAGTAGCATCCATTATCATCCAACTTCAGTCAAAACGGGGTGTTCCAGTGCAAAACAGGAATGCGTCTCTTGATGTTAGTGCTAGACAGTCGGATTTGGAGGAACCGTGATTAAGTTTAGGGGAATGGGTAAGTTTAGGAAAGGGATAAGGAAAATGGGTAAGTTTAGGGAAAGGGTTTAGGTAAAGGTTATTTTAAAAATATAACGCTCTCGAGTCTTATGAGGCACACATCAGAAATGCCCATTGGGGGCGTTCTTGAGCGTTATCAGGATCACCCTAGCTGAAGTCCGACCCTACTCAGCTCAATGCCTGTTGTATTTTGCAAAAGTAGCTCTTTTGCGAAAAAGCTTGGAGACCCCTGATATAGTCTGGTGTGTATGCCTTATGAGGACATTTGCTGAAAAGGGGACACTCGAGTGAGAATGGGGGAAAAAAAAGTACTGACTTTTGCCAATTTTAATTGAATGAAGTTTATCAAATCAAAATCCATCCGAAAGTGTTAGATTCAACATAAAAAGAAAAGGAGTTTGGTTATGCCATCTTTATTCAAATGAACAGAAGAAAAAAAGAACCCACAACATGCAGGAAAATACAAAAGAAAAAAACAAATCTCTGTCTTTTGATCAGAAACTTTGACTAAACAATAAATCACAACATTATACAGAACATACGTTAATCCCTTCATCTTAACTTATGACATCATTGAATTTGTGAACTTCATAAATCATTAAAGGGACCATACACAGACCCCACAGCCGCTGTCACAGCACTTGAACTTTGGACCGCACTGGTGGTCTTGAGTGCACTGATCCTTACACGGTGTGAAAGAAAACACAAGATGTCGATGAGGGCACACTCCTGGTCGAGGATCTGGGAGGTAACTAGGAAAGAAAACAGTCTGTTCACCAACTTTTAAATGTGATGTATTAGACAAAAAGTAATTACACATCATCATATTTCATTGTTCAAGTGCGATTTGTGCATTTTCAAGTTTGACAGTGGTTAGAAAATATAATGACTCGTACAAAATAAAATATTGATTTTAATGACCACAAGCTATGCATTGTATTGTGATCTATTCAGTGCCCAACATCAAATCCTGTATGTAGGACTGTTGATTTAACCGACAGAAAGTTAAAGAATTTATAGCTTTACAGTATTTGGTCTAGTCACTAGAGTGCATTGTACCTGATCATTTTTAGAATGACAAATTAACTTAAAAGGAGTTCCTCTCCATCTATGTAATTGTCTACCACCCAGAAAGCATGCCTATTGTTGCAAGCTGTCATTGTTAGATGCAGAGGCTGCTTTGAGCAAGGATGAACTAGATTGTCTAGAGTGCTATCTGGTGGAGAGAGCACAATATTGCTGCCATAAAAAAATACAACTAAAGTTCTACCACTCATAAGCTTTTAGACAGTTTTTATTTTGCTAAACATAGCATGTATTTATTGACAGTTTTTATTTCGCTAAACATAGCATGTATTTATTGAGATGCGACCACAAATGGCTTATGTAGTACTTATGCATCTGCAGGTTACATTTTGGATTAAAAAAAAAATACAAAATTTGATTTGTAAGTTTACTGAACGTTTACTTAATTTTTTTTTATTTTTATTATTATTAATATTATTATTTTTTAATTCACCTTTTATTCAACCAGGAAAGTCCCACTGAGATTTAGAATCTCTTTTGCACTGGGGGAAGGGAGAGGGAGACATTAATAGACATGTTTTTAGAGGTAGGGAAACCGGAGTTCCCAGAAGAAACCTATAGGCTATCACAGGGAGAACATGCAAACTCCACAAAAGAGCCCAAGACCTTTTGCTATGAGACCAGAGTACTGACCGCTGCACGTGTTGCCTCGTGTTGTGGCGCGAATGGACCCCCAATGTCAGGCAGTTAAATGCAATAATATTGAAAAATCTCCTTAAACTATAGATTAGTTTGATATGTTTGTATTACCTGCTCCTGGGTCCACACACGTCTTCCTTCTCTCACACTTGTTGTAGCAGCATTTGAGGTTCTTGGGACAGCTGCAGTCTTCATAGCACTCGTCCTCACAGATCGATAAACTTAGGCAAGGACAGTTTCCTTGTTTGATTTAAAAACAAGAAATACATTCTGTATTGAGTGCATGCAGTAAAATGTGACTTAGGTAATTACAGATAATTATTAGTATTTCTAACATTGTGAATTTAGCTAAATAAAGTTTCTCAGTCGAAAGTTTCATAAGGAGTTTTTGTGAACAGCACACATCTAATCATCTCATTTGATACTCTCTGTAGAGGGCGCCTTCAAGACACACATTTTTTTTTTTTTTTTTACAGCTGATGGGAGAGTAGTCACAGTATTTTATCATTTTTGCCATAATGATTTGAAATGTTTACACTTTCTTTGAAAAAAATATAGTAATAATAGTAATTAAAAAAAAGTTTTTGTCTTTGTTACTTTGATCACATGCAGTGACATTTTTACCATTAAAAGAACAAAACTATGTTTGCACTATTTCAAAATACTTGGGCATAAAGCTTTAGAATTTGGCTTTTACCTAATGTTAATGAATAAAGTTTACCAAACCAAAATCTATTTTTTCTCATGGGTAAACTAAAAATAGATATTTGTTTATATCTGTACATGTGAAAGATATAGCTGCTGTATTTAACATTTTGTGTAAAAGTTTGTATATCTGAGGTTTAAAGCTATTAATATCCAACTTCAACGAATAACTACAACATAATTAAACATCATAATTGAAATTGTTAGATTTAGCATGAAAAGAGTCAGCTTTTAATAGTGCAATTTTATTCAAATGAAGAGAAAAAATCACATGCAGGAACAATTCAAGGACAAAAGAGGACAAGGTCTGATCAAACAAATAGAAAATCACTGATACAAATTCAGATTAAGCTTTTCATTCCAATAAGCACACGCTCATAAAAACAAAGGAACCATACAACGGCGCCCACAGCCACTGTCACAGCACTTGAGGCGCGGTTCACACTCATGGTCTTCAGAGCACTGATCCTTACACGGTCCATAGGGAAACATGGGTCGTCGACGAGGGCACGTGCCTGGTCTAGGTCTGTGTTGGCACCTGGAAAAGAACAGTCTTTTGATTATTTGCTCACTAGAAATTGCAGAATAAGCAAACAGACTAAAATAACTAAGCATTAACATCCAAGCTGCACTTACAGTTATCTTGCTGTAATCAGTTGAAATCATGTTTTATCATTCTGCACAATTAACAGCCAAATGAGCAGCAAATTATTGTACCTTATTGTTTTAGAATGAAAAAAATAAAAAAATAAGTTCTGCAGGATTGCTGATATATTGCCTTATTGTCTATGGGTCAAAATTAACTTATTTCCATCTGTAATTCTCTATCACCCAAATCATCCATGTTGTTGCAAGCTGTTGTTAGACTGAATCATAGTTCAACTAGAATTAAAGACTTGGGAATGTTACAAGATTTAAAGTATTACTTAAATCTTTTTTAAGACACAAATGAGTTTGACGGTTTTTACTTCACAGAATGTAAGTTTTCATTTTAGAAAATTGTCGCCAGATCAACGTTGAGGGATAAAGCACAGACGAGAATATGTGTGTGTTATTGGAACTGAGGTTAAATTTATGGCTATACGTATGTTCGCGTGTACACATATATGGATATAAACATGAAAAAATCATTGTGAGATGTGAGAAATGTAAATTATTGGCTTTTGCTTCTAATAATATTTTTAATGTATCTAATGAAAATCTGTAATGTACCTTCAATGTATCTAATGTTTATCTGTAAGATTAATTTTAAGGACCACAGGAAGAATAGCGTCCGCGAGACTGCGCTGATGGGGATCCAAAATAAACATAAATAAACATAACACAAATTAAGAAAAACAGATGATCTAATGATGCGCTCTTAAAAACACTGCTGGAGTTCTGTCTTTATGATGCTGTTTGGCCCCTCTTCATCCATCTGCAGTTTAAAAGTCAGTTAAAGCTGAGTTACCTGAATACTGCAAAACATAAGCAGGAATGTAAATCTGTCTAATGACGTCTTTCCTAAATCCTTCGCGCATATGTTCACATGCATTTATTTTTGGCTGCAAATCTGGTTTCATCAGAAAGTAAAGTGAAACTGGAGAGGACGGACCGCATAAGCACAGCCAATCAGAGCACAGCATTTGACTCTGGATGAAAACTAAAATCCTTTTGAGCAACTTAGACACAGCAGACAGATTTTTTCAATGCAATATAGTTTTTAGTGGAAAGGGCAAAATTTACTGACTGACCACTAAAAATGTAGCAACTCAGTTTTCTACTGAACCATGTCTTACATTTTTAGATTAAATCAGTGTTCCTAACTTGTGCCACACAGAGACCCACCAAAAATGAAGTTGTGTTTTGACCCACCGCTTCTAACTTTTCAAATGTGTATTTATGAAAACATAACTTCTTTTTTACTGCTATGCACAAATGTTAAATTTCAGCTTTTGCACCAAAACAGAGCACAGTTGTTTTAAAATGGTATTTTATTTTTATTTGAATAACCCACCTCTTGAGAAAGAATTTAAACTATCCCTAAGGTCGGGGCCAGATCGGCCTTTTAACTGTATAATCCAGCCCACAACATCTTCCAAAATTCACAATAAGCTTCACTGTTGGAGGTCAATTTTGGAGAGCAATGTTTTTGTTTTGTTTTTTTCCACACACTGGGTCAAAAGCAAGTTTCTCACATTTGACCTTGACTACATAGCCACCCCAAAATGTGTAAACTGAATAGATAATGGATTAAAGAATAATGTGTGTTTGTATTACCTCCTCCTGGCCTCACACAGGTCTTCCTTCTTCACACCTGTTGTAGCAGCATTTGAGGTTCTTGGGACAGTGGCAGTCTTTATCACACTCATCTTGACAGATCTCCAAAGTTACGATGCAGTAGTCTTGTTTAGTTAAAAAAAAGCATAAAAAACAGCGTGAAACAAAAATAAATATAACAAATTACAATATTAGAATGCATAATCAGCAATGATAGTTTAGCAAGAGTTTTAGTCAAAAACTACCTCTGTCTAGTTTGATACATTTTTTACACCGCAGCTGTCAGACAGCATTTCTGGTTCCGGCCACACTGGCGGTCGCTGAAGCACTCGTCACATTTCCCACGATGAGGGGCAGGGCAGAATCCTGGTTTGGGTTCTGTAAAGATAAGCCAGCCTAAAATAGTTCATATTTGGACAAAACACATTGTTTCTCTAAGAAGATAGTTTAGGTCTGCGTGGTGTCACTGATTTCTTTTACAGTTCATACAAGGTGATGTTTAAAAGAGTTCTTACAGTCTCATCAATACTGTTGTTCTACTTTAAAAAGTAGTATTGTGGTATGATTGTATTTCTGATTAGGGCACTTAAATGCAACTTTAATTCCTCAGTCGGCTCACATTGATTTCCTCAAAATGTGATTTACCTTGAATTGGTTGCATGCAGACTCTCCCACAGCCGCCGGAGCAGCATTTGAGGTTCCTCTCACAGTCATGGTCAGAGGTACAGCCACGGGGACAGATGCCCACATTGAACGGACGAGGGGAGAACAAGGACACGATCCCGGTTTGGGCTCGAACACATCTGTCCAGATTTGAGAAGTTGTTATGCATCATGTCACAGTATGACCTTTTTTTTTGTTCTGCACTGTAAAAATTATAAAGCAGTTTAACTTAAAAATGCAAGTACAATTTCTGCCTGAAAGTTTTATGTTGAATAAACTCGTGTATGGGAGTTGTCTGATATTCTCTCTCTCCTTTCTCTCCTCTCTTCCCCCTCTTCTCTCTCTCTCTCTCTCAAGCCTCCTCTATCTCTCCATTACACACTGTCTCTCCTTTCTCTTGCTCTCCCTCTTTCTCTCTCATTTGTTTCTTCCTCTTCTCTCCCTCCCTTTGCTCACACCTTTCTCCCTCTCACATTCCTATCCCTCTTTCTCTCTCTTCTCTCTTTCTCCCTCTCTGTTTCATTCTTTTCTTTCTTTCATTCTTTCCTTCTTTCTCATCCCTTTCTCTCTCCTCTCTCATAACTTTTTTGATAATCTTTGACTCACATTGTTTTATTTAAATCAACATAAAGGTTTAAGCTAATTTAACTTTTTACAGTGTATTCTCACTTTCACAGATTATTGCTTAACAGTTACAAGGTCAACTAAAACAATACAAAAGATATACAAAAAAGATAAATGAACATCTCCATTTATGACACATTACCCATGACTGGCTTCACACAGGTTTTCCCACAGCGGTTCATGGAGCAGCATTTGAGGTCGCCCCTACAATCTCGATCAGAATTGCACTTGGGGAAACATGGAGCTAACGATTCGGACGAGGACATGATCCCGTTTGGGTGGAGACTCAACTGTATGATCGGAAAACAATGTTGAAATTATTGTTGAGTCATTACAGGCAGTAAAAATAATAATAAAAAATATATATTAGGCTTATTTTTATTGGAAAATTGAAGCACAGATACTTATATACAGATTTTTTTTTATTTGTACTTCTTTCATCATATGTAATGCTGAGAACTAGTTTAAAATAAGAATTTGTGGGGGCAGCTTGCTTACTCTCAGGCTCTACACATTTGCGCTGACCACGGACCAAGCAGCACTTCTCTCTCCCTGGACACTGAACATCGCTGCGGCAATCTGGACGGTATCTTCGATCCGGAAGCGCAGGTATGTTGGTTGTAGGGCAGGTCCCAAATTTTTCCACTGGATCCACTGAACAAAAGACATCTTAAATTATGTAAAAATAAATTATAATGTTTTATTTTGAATTGAAAGTCACTCACTTTGAGATGAGGGCTGAGGCCCAAAGCTGAGGGCCACAGTCAGGAGACAGAGGACAGACACATCCATGTTGTTCACTGCTGCAGACACAGATATTAAACTCATGTACGAGCTTCTATTTATCCACCTGAAGAGGAGCCTCAGAGCAGAGCTGAAGCTGGGTCCTAGTGCCTGTCCATGAGAACAATGTAAGAACAACCAGACTTTGTGCTGGGATGCACTAATATTATTAAATCATTTATTTCACGTCAACATTATTTTCAGATCTGAAGAATTTTTTTTTTTTAGTTTTTCCTTGCCGAGAAGGAGGGTCTAAGGACAGGGGATGCTCTGGACAATCATTCATCTGCTCTACTAATAATCTGCTTTGACATGCTTGATCAAATGTTTCATTGAATATGTATTGTTTTATTTTGATTTCCTTTGCTAAATTAATAATCTTGGGAAGTCCTCATAGACGACTGTTGTTGTGATTTTGGGCTATACAAAAATAAATTGATTTGATATGAAGAATAAAAACCTAAGTAAGTTCGTTATTCAGAAGATGGAGTTCAAAGTTGCTTAGTTCAATTTATGATTTCTTTTCTCCTCACAAATGTGGAAGATCCTCAAATATCATCATAATATTCATTTGGTGATCATTTAGTACCTTATGTTTACCTTATGTCATCCTTGTATTATTGATTGAAATATCAATAAGAATATTTTACTTTTCGATGTGTTTTGGAGCCTGTGTGATGCAGTTCACAATTACAGTTGAAAAAAAGCAATCACAATTATTCTCATTGTGGCAAGTTACAATTAATTCATTTATTGTTGCAACCCTACTTTATATTTGAGTAAATTATCAATGAACACCCATAAATATGTTTGGCGATGTTTGTGTTAAAGTGGAGAATCAGTTAACTATTTCTCTTTTTTGATTCAGTAGAAGTCAATACTGTAAAGAAAGACAAAATCATTTAAACCGACGAAAACTTTGATATGTGAGGATCGATACATTTAGTACATATTCTTCATTTGCACTCATTAATACATAGTTAGTGTAACAGTTTCTTTATCAAACAGAGAAGCGATAAATGACAGATAATGTTGTTGCATTGTTTGCATTATTCTGCTCATAACTCTATTTTCTAGGTCTTTCGCATGGAGAAGATAATATGTTGTCACTGTGCCCTGAAAAACAGAGCAGTGTGACACTAAAATGCACAGGCTTCTTTTGTAGAGACTTAAAACAAACTTGGCTCAAGTGTCTGCTTTCATCTGCACTGAAGAAGTGAGGATGCTTTTTGCAAAAAAAAAAAAAAAAAAAAGTCGTGTGAGCAAAGGTGAATTGTGAGGACCTTTTCTTTGCCTTTTTACTCAAATTTGATTTATTACTTGCTTATTTCTAACTGTAACTTTCCATGTCTAAGCCCTACTCAAAAACGGTCATTGTCCAATCACATGTACTACCAACCGTTACCATGTAAATAGATCAAATCTTGAGCGTCAAGTAAGCCCTACAGGCCCGCCCATGGCCCAAATTCTGTCACATTCTAAAAACATTAATTTACTTGATAAACTTGGTCATTTTCTACTTTTGTGCAACATAACTACTCTCTTCTTTATTAAAATATACATAATAAGCATACTCATCCGCAATTTATTTTTTTAGAGATTAATTTTGTATCTAATGGTTAAAAATATATAATTTAATATTGCTTGAACAAAATGGGAGCTGTTAGTGCTGGAATTCAAGCACAAATTATGCCAAGTTTGTAGTCTTTTGAAAGGGGACAAGTTATTAATTTTAGCAATAACAAAATTCATTCAGACTAAAATTTCTAGTCAATGTAAAATCTTTATGTGTCAGAATGCTAATATTAGCTGCTAACGTAGCGCACACTGAACGCGCACATCATAAGCTTGTTTTTATGAAGTTTTCACAGTTTTTTTTCCAGAAACAATTTGATAATGATGAGAAAAAACAAAAACTACCATCTAGAATGAGACATGGGCAAAATATTTGTGAAAAAATTGCAAAAATTGAAGAGCACTCCCCGTAGTGGCTGTAGTTTGTGCGTATCCCACGTGATACACAAGTTTTGTGTGGATGTGTGTAGTTCTTGTGTGTTGGTGTGAGTGACTGTGTGTTTGAGTGTTCGTTTGTATATGTGTAGTTTTTAGATCATAATTGTGAAATAATTATACATATATGTATATATTATGTTAGGATGTCATATCATCTTTTTATTCTGTGCACAAGTGTAAAACTTGATGAAACATATAAGTTATAGGTCCTATCCAAAGTGGTAATCTGCCCTGATAATGAACTTGGGTGGAAAAAAATCTGCATATTTTCATTGAAAATACAAAAAAACCTCATTGGCTTAGTGTGAGCCAAACTGTGAAAGGTTTGTGCCAAAAGCCATTTCCGACTAAAACAATATCATTACTAAAATGTAAGTTGAGTTTTTACCCTTAAATTTGACACACTTGTTGTCATTAAGTCACTGTATGTTTAGAAATGCAAAACTTGGCATAGAAACCTTATTAGCTTGGTGTTATCCACTGCTAAATATCAAAACCACGAGAATGAAAAAAAAAACATATAATTTTGTCCTTCTTTAGCTGTAATTTTCTTAGATATCATATTAATTATAAAAGATTTTGACATTAGGAATATATTTCTGAGGTCCATTGGTGGTATAGACACCAAGAAAATATTTGTGACAAGAATTTTTGTCTAGTAATTCATTGTTACATTTGCTTATGTTTCTTTGGGTGTTTCGCACCAAAAAACAGCTCTAGGGCTTTACAGGTTAAAGTTAGCGCTCAACAGTTGTATTGGGGGGACCGTGATTATGTTTAGGGGAATGGGTAAGTTTAGGAAAGAGGTAAGGAGAATGGACCGCCAGTTTTGTTTTGCAAAAGTAGTTCTCTTTGCAAAAAGCTTGGAGACCCCTGATATATACAGTAAGTCTGGTGTGTGTGCCTAATGAGGACATTTGCTGAAAAGGAGACACTCCAGGTGAGAATGGGGGAAAAAAGTATGTGGCAGTCGAGTGGTGATTAGATGGAATTTTAGATGAATTTGAGATTTAAAGTTGTCAACAACGCCACTCCCGGAATTTCGCTGGGAGAATATAAGTTATAAAAATACTAAATTGTTCCCCAATTAAGCACACAGGTCCGTATATCAAAGGCAGAGTCAGGTTCCAATTTACAGTGTCTTTATTTGTGTTTCTGGACACACAATATTTTTAATAACATGTTTAATTTACCATAACAAGTTCTACAATAGTTAAAATGGATCCTTTTGCATTCACACTCACTTAAAACATGGTAACTGCTCACAGTGTACTGCCTATTTGCAGCGGGTCCTGTACCAGCGCACTGCCACTGCGCTGGGTACCTTTGCAATAAATCAATATAATGAGCAAATTAGACAAACGTAAGCCAAAACAAAACAACTCACTAGAAAACAGAATAAATTGAAAATAAATCTTGGAAAAAGGTTAAGCAGGATCAGATTAAACAAAATAAGATATAATTCAAAAGAAAAGACCCAATGATAATAAAGTGGCGCAAAGCAAAATAAAACAAAATAAAGTGAGCAAAACAGCAGCAAAGCAAAGCAGCTAAGCAAAGCGGCTAAGCAAAGCGGCTAAGCAAAGGCTAACAGCAAAGCAGCAGAGACGGTGTGCCCAGTGCCGCCGCAGCTTCTCGCACCAATTTTGATAGATCGATCATATGTAGTCCATGGCTTTAGGCTCAAAGGAAGACTGCGTTCAGCAGCAGGCTGTCTTAACTGATGCACACGGCCCAAAATCAACTCGCTGAAAACCCGCGAGCGAACTCGGCCCGTAGCGTATTGCTGCTACAATGGATTGGCGCGCGCAGAGGCGTCCACCCCGCTCCGCTTTACTTTTATGAATGGTGCCACACAATTACTCAACTGACGCCAAGAATAGATGCGCACGAGGAGCGCGTAATGGGAAGGAGACACTGTCTGGCACAGGTGCCAAGCGCGCAGCCGGCAGCGGCACTGGAGCACAAGGACAAACGGCCTGCACAAGGACCCGGAAATACGGATGGGCAAAAGGGAAGCAACGAAAGAGGGAGCGTTTAAATAGTCCACCAACCCGCGCCACGAGGGCGCCAGGTAAGACGCACCTTCAGCATTCTGGCATCAACAGCTGTCATGCCACAAGTACTTTAATGAATAAAGTTTATCAAAGCAAAATTCATTAAAAACAGATCATTGGTCACAGTAGAGATGAAAGATATACAGTAACTGCTGAATTATGTTGTTTGTATGGTTTTGTGTAAAGGTTTGTGTTATATCTTAAAACTGTTGATATTTAACTTCAACAAATAAAAATATCTGAACATGTTAGATTTAACATGAAAAAAAAGAAAAGGAGTTTGACTGTGCCATCTTTATTTAAATGAAAAGAAGAAAAAAAGCAGCCCACAACATGCAGGAACAATACAAAAGAAAACACCAAATCTCTGTCTTTTGATCAGAAAGTTTGATTGAACAATAAATCACAACATTATACAGGACATACGTTAATCAAGTTTGTTAAAATCCATTTTTTGTTGTAATATAAAAGATTCATTTTTCTAATGAGTTTAAATTAGAGAAATATTTGTATATATTTCATTGCAAAGTACAATATTATTAATACCTCTTGCCCTTCATCTGGACTTATGACATCATTGAATTTGTGAACTTCATAAAATCATTAAAGGGACCATACACAGGCGCCCACAGCCGCTGTCACAGCACTTGAGTTTTGGACCGCACTGGTGGTCTTGAGTGCACTGATCCTTACACGGGGCAAAAGAAAACACAGGACGTCGACGAGGGCACACTCCTGGCCGAGGATCTGGGAGGGTAACTAGGAAAGAATAGTTCACCAACTTTTAAATGTGATGTAAAGGACAAAAAGTAATTCAACATTACCATATTCCGATGTGTAAATATTTTTCTCTGTATGAAGTGTGAGTTGTGCATTTTCAAGTTTGACAGTGGTTAGAAAATATAATGACAAGAAAATAAATCCTACGGGTTTTCGCATTTTTAATATTTTAATATCGATTCATATAACCACATTTTCAACATCCTATTTCTAAGACTGTTGATTTAATCGACAGAAAATTAAAGAATTCATAGCCTTACAGTCTTTGGTCTAGTGCATTGTAACTGATCGTTTTAGCATGACAAATCTTAAAATGAGTACCTTTACATTTATGTGATCTTCTACCACCCAGAAAGCATGCCTATTGTTGCAAGCTGTCATTAGTCATGTTCAAGATGGTCAAGGCGGTGCAGTCGGCTCGAGGCGTTAAGGGGGGTCGGGTCTGACGACAGCACTGTCTGTAGCGCTGATTGATCTCTTGCGCTGTCATCTGACCAGACCCCCCTTACCGGCTCGAGCCGACTGCACCGCCTTGACCATCTTGAACACGACTATTGTTAGACGCAGCGGCTGCTTTGAGCAAGGACAAACTTGGTTGCCTAGAGTGCTATCTGGTGGAGAAAGCGCCATATTGCTGCCATAAAAATACAAAAAAAAGTTCTACCATTCATAAGCTTTTAGATCGTTTTTTTTTTTTGTTTTGTTTTGTTTTTTTATTCAACCAGAAAAGTCCCACTGAGATTCAGAATCTTTTGCACTGAAGGGAGAGGGGAGACATTAATAGATATTTTTTTAGAGGTATGGAAAACCAGAGTTCTCAGAGGAAACCTTTATCACAGGGAGAACATGCAAACTCCACAGAAAGAATCCAAGACCTTCTTGCAATGAGACCAGAGTTCTGACCGCTGTGCCATCGTGTTGCCTCGTGTTGTGGCGCGAATTGGCCCCAATGTCAGGCCGTTAAATGCAACCATTAATCTTGAATAATCTCCCTAAACTATAGATTAGTTTTACATGTTTGTATTACCTGTTCCTGGGTCCACACAGGTCTTCCTTCTCTCACACCTGTTGTAGCAGCATTTGAGGTTCTTGGGACAGCTGCAGTCTTCATAGCACTCGTCCTCACAGGTCGATAAACTTAGGCGAGGACAGTTTCCTTGTTTGATTTAAAAACAAAAAATACATTCTGTATTGAGTGCATTCAGTAAAATGTGACTTAAGTAATTACAGATAATTATTAGTATTTCTTACATTGTGAATTTAGCTAAATAAAGTTTCTCAGTCGAAAGTTTCACAAGGAGTTTTTATGAACAGCACACATCTAATCATCTCATTTGACCCTCTCTAATCTTTTTCCCAGATTACAGTTAGATTAATCATAAAATGTTTTACTTGTGCATTACCTCCGACGGGATCCATGCAGGTTCTGACGTTGCAGCTGTTGGGGCAGCATAACCGGCGGCGGCCACATTCACGATCCTTGGAGCACTCATCGCATTTGCTTGAGTGAGAGGCAGGGCAGGATCCTAGTTTAGGTACTGTAAGAAAAAAAACAACAATGTGTGTAATCCTATTTTTAAATGTTTATTTTTTACATATTATATATTTCCAAAAACATTTTTTAAAGATGCTTTAGTAGAGCCAACAGGGGGCCTAAAATATTCTGATACAAAAGCCTAATTTCAAGAAGTTAACCAAGAGAGAACCTAAAATTTGCAAACTTTTTCAAAACATTTTTTCTTCTTAGATTTACATTCAAAGTGCTTAGAATTTAGATATTTAAGAGGTGGGTATGGCCAACTCCTCAAATAAAAACTTTTCAACTTTGGCATGCAATGTTCTATCCATACTTTGTGTCTTTGGATGTTTACCAAAAGAATATTCATGTGGAAATTATATTCTTCTGTGAAAAACATATTCAGTCACTCAGAGTCCAGTAAACATTTGTGCTCCAAAGGATCAGAAACAGTTTCAGTTTGCATTTTAGACAATTTTAGTCAAACTGCATTTTAGGAAAAAAGGGAGGGAATATTTATACTGCCTTTAAAGGGACATGGGGCACCACTCATTTCTGGTTATTGGACACTTAAATTATTGGAGGTCGCAGTGCAGACTTTAATCTTGAGTCAGCTCACTCATTTACATATGAACTCTAAAATGTAAATTACATGTGATTGGGTCCGAACAGACTGGCCCACAGTGGCTGGAGCAGCATTTGAGGTTCCTCTCACAGTCGTGATCAGAGGTGCAGCCACGAGGACAGGTCCCGACACTGAATGGAAGTCTCTTGGGGCAAGGACACGAGCCCGGTTTGGGTTCAGACACATCTGTGGAGATTTGAGAAGTTGTTAATGATGCAGATTGTTTGTTTGTTTGTTTGTTTGTTTGTTTGTTTCTTATTTTGTTCGCACTATCAATGTTTTCTTGACAAATACAATATTAGCTTAAACAATGTAATACAAAACCATAAAAATGGTCACTAATAACATAGAGTCTCCTTCCTTAAAGGTGCACTGTGTAACTTTCTGGAGGTGAAAAACTGACTACACAATTTGTTGGAAATAGAAAGTTAAAACCATACTTTGGAATACTTTGGGGATATGTGTTATGCCATAATGTGGAAAAAATACAGCTAAAGGAACAACTTTTCCATAGAAGCATACAGGAAAACACTCTCCTACAGGCCAAACAACAGTCCATTTGTAGCCATGCAAGACTATTTAAAGAGAAAACACACATTTTGTAAATTATTTGAATTAACTAACAAAAACTTGCTTTCGTTCAAGTCTATTTTTATTCAAAAAGTAAAATAAAAGTGCACTTTTAATGACAGAAGAGTAAAACTAAAACAGAAGTGTGCATTACCTTTCTCTGGCTCCATGCAGGTTTGCCCACAGCGGCTGGGGCAGCATTTGTCATTGCCCCTACAGTCCTCATCAGAGTTGCACTTTCTGTGACACCTCACAAAATGGTTTGGACGAGGGCATGATCCTGGTTTGGGTGGAGACACAACTGTGGAGATTGGAGAATATGGTTTAAATCTTTGTTAAGATAAATGCTGAGTAATATTTTCAAATCAACATTTGGGGGAAAGTTACTTTTCTAAGGCTCCACTTAAACACGCCGACAGCCGACAAAGCAGCACTTTCACTTCTCGTCTTTCTTTTTTTCCACACTATCAATGTTTTCTTGACAAATACAATATTAGCTTAAACAATGTAATACAAAACCATAAAAATGGTCACTAATGACATAGAGTCTCCTTCCTTAAAGGTGCACTGTGTAACTTTCTGGAGGTGAAAAACTGACTACACAATTTGTTGGAAATAGAAAGCTAAACCATACTTTGGAAGATTCTCAATGGGGATATGTGTTATGCCATAATATGAAAAAAATACAGCTAAAGGAATGACTTTTTCCATAGAAACATACAGGAAAAGACCCTCCTACAGACTAAACAACAGTCTGTTTTGTGGCCATGCAAGACTATTCACACAAATTTGTGTGAATTATTTGATGCAACAAAAACATAAATGACAAAAACTTGTTTTCGTTCAAGTCTATTTTTAGTCAAAAAAGTGCACCTTTAATGACAGAAGAGTAAAACTAAAACAGAAGTGTGCATTACCTTTTTCTGGCTCCATGCAGGTTTGCCCACAGCGGCTGGGGCAGCATTTGTCATTGCCCCTACAGTCCTCATCAGAGCTGCACTTTCTGTGACACCTCACAAAATGGTTTGGACGAGGACACGATCCTGGTTTGGGTGGAGACACAACTGTGGAGATTGAAAAACAAGGTTTAAATCTTTGTTAAGATAAATGCTGAGTAATATTTTAATATCAACATTTTAGGGACAGTCACTTTTCTAAGGCTCCACACAAATGCGCCGACAAAGCAGTACTTCTCACTTCTCATCTTGTTTCTTTCTTTCTTTTTTTGTGTCCACATTATCAATGTTTTCTTGACAAATACAATATTAGCTTAAACAATGTAATACAAAACCATAAAAATGGTCACTAATGACATAGAGTCTCCTTCCTTAAAGGTGCACTGTGTAACTTTCTGGAGGTGAAAAATCAACTACGCAATTTGGTGGAAATAGAAAGTTAAGACCGTACTTGGGACATTCTCAATGGGGATATGTGTTATGCCATATTATGAAAAAATACAGCTAAAGGAACGACTTTTCCATAGAAGCATACAGGAAAACACTCTCCTACAGGCCAAACAACAGTCCATTTTGTAGCCATGCAAGACTATTTAAAGAGAAAACACACATTTTTGATTATTTGATGCAACAAAAACATAACTGACAAAACCCTGCGTTCGTTCAAGTCTATTTTTAGTCAAAAGTTTAAAAAAGCACACTTTTAATGACAGAAGAGTAAAACTAAAACAGAAGTGTGCATTACCTTTTTCTGGCTCCATGCAGGTTTGCCCACAGCGGCTGGGGCAGCATTTGTCATTGCCCCTACAGTCCTCATCAGAGCTGCACTTTCTGTGACACCTCACAAAATGGTTTGGACGTGGACACGATCCTGGTTTGGGTGGAGACACAACTGTGGAGATTGAAAAACAAGGTTTAAATCTTTATTAAGATAAACGCTGGGTAATATTTTCAAATTAACGATTGGGGGACAGTTACTTTTCTCAGGCTCAACACAATCGCGGCGACAGCCGACAAAGCAGCACTTCTCACTTCTCGGACATTGACGGTCATAGGAGCACCTGTGCCGACAGCCTCTCCAATCCGGGGGCATAAGCATGTCGGTTTTAGGACACACTCCAGGTTTTTCTTCTCGAAACACTAGAGAAACGAAAAGTGTAAAACGTTTTCTGGTGGAGAGTTCGCCACCTGTTGCTTTCCCAGAATAATCTGTGGAACTTTTGAAAACTTTTTTACAATAAAAAAAAACTATTCATTTATTTACAATATACATCTCCAATGCCATAGAGTGGAACAATCCATGTCATGTCCATGTAGATGATGCATCCTCCCTGAAAGAGCTATACGCTGTGAACTTTTTTCCACATTGCACTTCTGGTCAGTTTGTAAGATACTGTGACACTGTTTTGAATGTCACATCTCAAAACAAAGGCATAGTGGGAAAAAGACACTTAAAATGTCCATGCAACATAGTACAGCCTTTAAAACGTACATGTTTTCTAGTCAAAGTCACTCACATAGTGCAGACGAGGGCTGAAGCCCAAAGCTGAGGGCCACAGTCAGGAGACAGAGGACAGACACATCCATGTTGTTCACTGCTGCAGACACAGATATTAAGCTCATGTACGAGCTTCTATTTATCCACCTGAAGAGGAGCCTCAGAGCAGAGCTGAAGCTGGGTCCTAGTGCCTGTTCTGCTTTAACATGAGCACAACCAGACTTTGTGCTGGGATGAGTATTATTAGAGCATTTATTTCACATGAACATCATTTTTGGGTCTCAATATTACAAAACCTATAGATAGGTTCTAGTTATGCAGAAGATGGATGTCTTCAGCGGCTTAGTTCAATTGAGGATACATTTTTTTCCAGTCTAATAAGAACTTCAAATATATTATCCTATCATTCAAAACAAGTTGTTATTTTTTGTTACAATACTGCAAAAGCCTTAATAAAATTACGTTTTTAGATTCTAGTGTTTTAGAGTCTATCTGATGCAGTTACCTTCATAAAAAAGTAAACACAATTATGATTATTGTCCTAGTCGACTAGTAACAATTGACTAATTTATTGTTGGATCTCATGGCAATGTTTGAGTCAAAGTGGGGAATCTATTACTATATCTCATTTGATATAGTCGAGGTCAATTCTGTAAAGACCAAATAATTTATTACCAAATAACACATCAGGGATATCTGCCTAAAAAACTTTGTTTTTTATATTCCTTTTTGAACCCAAATAGATAGTAGCCTAAAATGGACTATTTGTGTCTTAACAGTTTTCTTTATCAAACAGATAAAGTTGTTTGTATTTTTCTGCTTATAAGTCTATCACTTAAAGAAGATAATTTATTGTCACAGTGCCCTGAAAAACAGAGCAGTTTGACATAAAAAATGCTTCTGTTGGTGAAAAAATGGTTACTGGTGCCAGTAAGACACCTAAATAAAATCAAGTTAGCAGGTTAGTTAGTGGGCACACACCTCTGGATTGTGCAAGTCGTTCCACCAAGTTGAGAGAAGTCTATAATTTTCATTATTGGTGCACATCAGCTACTTTTGACCTGAAACCTTCAAAGTTGCTCAGTTTGCAAAACAATATACACAGTTTATGTTTAAAGGGGCGCAGGTTGCAAAGATAAATGGGAATCTTTGAGATACAGTATCATCAATACAATTTTTTATACAATTATATCTTAGAGTTTAATATTTGTGCATAATAAGGCCATTTGCTAAAAAAGGGGGATATTACTTCAGCTCCTCTCACAACACCCAGCGCTACTTTGTGCCTCCTCCGCTCACTTTCATCCCACACCAGCTCCAAAGTCAGGTAAGAAAACTGCAGACCAAAATCCCCCAAACCAGGAAGTATAATCGGCCAAAGAAGAAATGGTGAGTGTAGCACATCGTATCGTTTTTTTGTTTTCTTTTGATCTTGTGTCAATTAATTCATTTTGTACCTTTAAATTGTAATCTTACTTTAGGATGTAGCTATTCACATGAAAATTAGTCCACAATATTCTAACTAGGTCTAATAATATTCCCATATTATGTTCACAAAACGAAGTTTGTCTGTTGTTAGCATTGGGGCTAACTGCAGCTAGCACTGGCATGTCTTGCTTCTAACAGCTGTGGAAAAAGTTTAAAACACATCGTGATGAACAATTCAGTGGCTCAGAATGCATTTGGTAAGGGAGCAAAACATTAAGAAAGTTTAAAATGAATTATTTCTGTTTGTTTAAATTTTTGAGAAAGCAAAAATTGGGTACAGGACCTTCAAGTTGTTCTTTGAGGAGTAACGTCTGAGATATACAACTATTGATATTCAACTAAATAATAATTAAAAGATATTTCAAACTAAATAGCTGTCAATGTTAGAATTATCATAAAAAGAAAAGACAGAATTTGATTGTGCCATTTTTATTCAAACGAACAGAAGAAAAACATTAAAGGAGCACAGAACAAGCAGGAACAACACACGGGCAAACAAAACCAAAAGCTTTTGATGAAACAATTAAAAAGTGTTTAATTGTAAGAACTAGACACCCAGTAAAACAAAAGGAAACACACAGCTTCGCCCACAGCCATTGTCACAGCACTTCATTCCCGGGCGACACTCATGGTCTCCATTGCACTCATTCTTACACGATTCAAAGGGAGGAAAAGGACCTGGAGGAGGGCAGGCTCCTGGGCCAGGTTCTGGGAAGAAAACTAGAAAAGAAAACAGTCTTTTAATTGTTTGTTCACTAACTTTTTATTGGTATATAGTACATTAGTGAGCCTCATAACTCTTTTCTTGTCTATGTGATGTTAAAGGTAGATCTCTGAGGGTTTATTATCCAGAAGTCCAGGTCAAGTAAGTCCAAGTCAAGTCATAGCTTTTTAAAACCACAAGAACATAATACAAATAGAAATTAATGTGGCATTGTAAAATTAAACACATTTTTGCAACTTGCAATATTTTTAGCAATGTGCAATGCAAAAATGCTATATAACATTTAAAGGAGACCTATTGTGTAAAACATAAAACTGCCTACTCTCATCATTAGTTTACTCTAAGTTTTAATAAAAAAGATTTATTGCATGTTTGAGTAATCTTCTATTGTCCTGCAGCTGATTATCAAGTGCTCAGAAAAGCCCTGCCCTCACCTACCACCTATCCCCGCCCACTTGTCTGTATTTAACTGTGATTATTCAAATTATTCTGATTCTTAGTAAAGCATGTGTGGTTCAAAATAGTCACATAGCCACTTTACAACAATAAAAATAAACACATTTAAAATCTGCTGCTTGTTACATTCAAGTCTTACAATGAAGAGGCGGAGCTTATCAGTTCTGCAGTTTTGAACAGGAAGTAAATGGACCTCTTACCGATCTACATATATTATAGTTTGTTCCCAGATAGGTAGAAAAAACATAGGTCCATTTCTTTTTTTCCTTTACATCTGGTTTGTTGAATGTTTTGAACTCTCACTCTGCAAAAAACTACTACTGTGACCATCTAGTGTTGTTTTCAATTAAAAATGGTATCGACTTCACTCTATGATAAATTATATTCACTTGAAATATATTTAATATTCAACCAAAACCACAAAAGTATTTATATATTGTTCTGCATCATCTTAAACTTTAGTCATAGTCATACTCAAGTAATTTCAAGTCATTAGTCTCAAGTAAAGTCAAGGCTCAAGTCATGAAGGATCAAGTCACGAATCAAGTCTTTTGGAGTATAATTATTAGTCACAAGTAGGGATGTCACAATATAAAATTGTATTATTGCGATTATTGTGAGACAACATATCACGATTTTGCAATTATTCACAATTACGCTTGTTACGACGAAATAGCAGAGAATTTTTAATTGTCTTGCATTCTCATTGTCTAACACGTCACTTTTCCTCAAGATTTTGACCAGTTTATAAATTAAACATAGAGATTATTAGCAAACTGAATTTTGCTTCTTACTTTGGTTGAAGCAATACTGATATCTGTATTTAACCTCTGCTGTGGGAACGCATAATAAATTTGCAGATATTTGGAATTATATAGCCATAACAAGGCTAAATCAAAATTACTTGTCACTGTAGTAAAAATAAATAAAAACAGTATCTGAACACATTTGGAACAAGTGGAACTGAAATTTGCACATTTTCGATAGAATAAACTAAAAAAGCTTTTTATTTTGCTTCTAAAACAGTCACAATTATTATTCTTTTTTATTATATTGGGACTTGAATAATCACGATTATCGATTAACCTAATAATCTTGACATCCTAGTCACAAGTCATGAAAAGCATGATTGGAGTCAAGTCAAGTCAGTCTCTCACCTCTGCCATAAAACTATAAGCTTGTTTAGAGTATTCAGACTGTAGCTTCCATCTGCAGTTCAGCAGTCAGTCTTACATAATTTTCTTGAATTATATGTTATCGATAAGACCGTTTTTGAATTGCTTTATGTTACCTGCTCCTGGCTCGATACAGGTCTTCCTTCCCTCACAGTTGTTGTAGCAGCATTTCAGGTTTCTGGGGCAGTTGCAGTCTTCAGTGCACTCGTCCTCACACAGGGCCACGGGAAGCTCTGGGCATCTGCCTTGTTTGATTAAATAAAAAAGAGAGAAAGAGAGCAAGAAAAACAGAACATTTGTTTACCAGTTTGAATGAGTGAATGCAGTAAAACGTAAAGCTGCACCAAGGAACTTTTGGATTGAAAACAGAAGTTAGCAGTGAGTGGCAAAAACACGAGAATCAGCAACGTTTTTTCATTGTGTTGTCCATATTTTTGCCAGAATGTTCAGGACCATTTATCAAACGAATAAACAAAAACAAAAAAAATTGTTTGTGCATATTACTTCTATACACAAGATCAGTCATTTAGATGTTTTTGTTGTCCTAAATAAACAACACAAACCTGAGTTTTTACATTGAGTGAGTTTGCATTACTACAATGTGTTTACATGTTTCATTATATTTTTTCACAATATGGTGTAGCACACATCCAATGGATGCTTTTAACTATCTATTTATCCTGAAATATGTGGTTAACTCTCCACATCCGGAAAGGTATTAGTCTACCTTTAGGTATTATAGGCAATTAATAGTATTGTGTACATTCTAGTAGAGCTATTTAAAAGTTACCTTTTCAGAAGGAGTTTTTATGAACAGCAAAAATAAATAAATACTACATAATATAATACAAAAGTTTTAATGATAACAACAGTCCAGAAATAGTTTCAAAGCCAAAACAATCTAAGTGAACCCTGCCTAACTTTTCACCCATATGACAGATATACATTATGTTGCATTTTGTATTACCTCTAAATGGCGTTGTGCAGGTCTGGACGTTGCAATTGTTGGGGCAACACAACTGGCGGCGGCCACAATGATGGTCGTTTAAGCATATTTCACACTTCACTGGGTGAGGGGAAGGACATAATCCTAGTTTGGGTACTGTAAGATAAAATATACACACACATATATACATACTTTAGATGTTTACAAGTAATGTTTTGCATTTATAAGACGTTAGATCTTCCTCAGAAACTGTTGTGACACTGTGCTATGGCTTTACTGTTTTCATAAGTATAAAACTTCTCCAATTTATTTACTTCAAATTAAACCCAAGATGGGCTCTATCCTATTTATTGAGAGATTATCTTGTATTATGATGAACATGCAAAAGCATGTATTTTTACAAAGTTGTATTCATTAAACGAGCTGAAAACCTGTGTACGTAATGCCATTGTATTCTTTATCATTTCAGCATTCTTTGTTAAAACTCTCATCATTGTGTGTGACATCATAACTACTGACCCATGTTTTACTCTCTCAAAGGATTCAGTCAGAGGCTTGGTTCGAAAAGAGGATTTGGGACGTCCTGTGATCAAATGAGGCAGAGCTCAAACAAAAGATTTGAACTGATAATGGACCACTCAGTACTCTAATAAAAAATGATAGTATAAGAAAGATATAGCAAAATAATTACAGAGGAGTGGACTGGCTCCAGGAATATTAACATTTCCAGAAGTAGAAGTGAGTGAGAAAAAGCCCCACGCCCAATACAGATGGATTTTTAACTGGTAAACCTGTTAGACACACTTCCACAAACATATGTTCAGATAGTTTTTTGTCTGTTATAGCAAAAAGGATTTCTTTATCAACTTTTGCATTTTCTAGAACAGATTTGTCCTCATTCAAATGTTGAACGGGGAGCGGTGGAGTAATCCTTTAATGCAATGTTTATTTAGTATTGCAAAAGTATGGCATTGTATGCACAAGCTGAAAACAGTCAGTTTTTATCTGAGGCTTCTGACCAGTTTTCAAGCCTTTCAACTTAAATTTGAAAAAGAAAAAAGGTGTGTGGTGTGCTGTGTAAAAACGTCCCACACTGGCTGACTCTCTGTAGGATGGACTATGTCTTATTTACAAAAGATCAAAATGTTCAAATTGTTAACTTTTTATGATAAATGCATGGGCTGCCAATGTTTATTCATGAAAAAGAAAGAGTTGACTGGGTCATGGACTATTAAAGATAAGAAGAAAAAAAATGGAACTCCTATGTATTTAAAAAGTCAAATCAACCATTTTGAGATGAATTCACTAATTTCTGTTCATGACCTAAATAATTTTAGGTCATGTATAAACATAAAGTTCATGCAGATGAACTTTAAAATGTGTTACCTGTGATTGGCTCCATACACACTTGTCCACAGCCATTGGAGCAGCACTTGAAGTCCCCGTCACAGTCATTGTCAGAGCTACACTCCTGAACACAGGTCCCTAAGCCGAGTGGGGATCTCCTGGGACATGGACACGAGCCTGGTTTGGGTTCATCTGTGGAGATTTGAGAAGTTGTTATTGAGGCAGTTTGTCTCTTTCTTAGTAGTGCACACTATCAATGTTTTCTTTAGTAATACAGTCACCTCCCTTAATGACAGATGAGTTAAACTAAAGCAGAAGTGTACCTTTGACTGGCTTCATGCAGGTTTGCCCACAGCGGCTGGGGCAACATTTGTCATCGCCTCTACAGTCCTCATCAGAGCGGCACTTTCTGAGACACCTCTCAAATTGGTTTGGACGAGGACACGATCCTGGTTTGGGTGGAGACACAACTGTAGAGATTGAAAAACAAAGTTAAAATCCTTGTTAATGTTGAAAACAAATATGAGGCAGTAATAAAAAAAATGCTAAAAATAGATTTGTTTTATACTATGAATTTTAAAGTTCAGATATCCTGATCCATATTTAACTTTGTTTCATCAACATGCAACGCTAAGTAATATTGTAAAATCAACATTACTTATATCAGGCTCCACACATACGCGCCGACAGCCAAGCATGCAGCACTTCTGAGTCCCCCAACACTGAGCGTCGGAGTAGCACCTGTCCCGACAAAATTCCTCAACCGGCCTCACAAGCATGTTGGTCATAGGACAGGCCCCAGGTTTTTCATCTAGCAACACTGGACAACAGACATTTCACATAATTAACAAAACCTAAAAAGGATAAAAGCTTATACTTGGAAATTCCCTGGTCTCTTATCAGGCAATTTTACTATAAACGTATCAGCCCAAAGGTAAAGAATGTACGTTTCTGGTGGAGAGTCTGCCACGGCTGCTTTGCCAGAATTTTTCATAAAACTTTTTTTTTGTACAAAACAAAAAAAAACTGTATTTAGTTAACTACAACGTACACCTCTAATGCCAAACAGTGGAACATTCTGTGTCTACTCCTTGTAGAGGCTCTGTGCACTTTTTCCCACAATGCACTGGTCAGAGTATAAGATGAATGTCACAACATCTCAAAACTGTGGTATTGTAGAAAAAAAAAGAGCATTTAAAACATACAAGTTTTCTAATCAAAATCACTCACATATTGCAGTTGAGGGCTGAGACCCAAAGCTGAGGGCCACAGTCAGGAGACAGAGGACAGACACATCCATGTTGTTCACTGCTTCAGACACAGATATTAAACTCATATACCAGCTTCTATTTATCCACCTGAAGAGGAGCCTCAGAGCAGAGCTGAAGCTGGGTCCTAGTGCCTGTTCTGCTTTAAACATGAGCACAACCAGACTTTGTGCTGGGATGAGTATTATTAGAGCATTTATTTCACATGAACATCATTTTTGGGTCTCAATATTACAAAACCTAGATAGGTTCTAGTTATGCAGAAGATGGAGGTCTTCAGCTGCTTAGTTCAATTGAAGATCATTTTTTTCCAGTCAAATAGGCCTATACAAGAACTTCAAATATATTATCTTATCGTTCAAAACAAATTGTTATTTTTTGTTACAATACTGCAAAAGACTTTCTTAAAATGACGTTTTTAGATTCTAGTGTTTTAGAGTCTATCTGATGCAGTTAACTTTAAAAAAAGTAAACACAATTATGATTATTGTCATAGTCGACTAATAACAATCAACTAATTTATTGTTGCAAACTCATGGCAATGTTTGAGTCAAAGTGGGAAATCTATTACTATATCTCATTTGATATAGTCGAGGTCAATTCTGTAAAGACCAAATAATTTATTACCAACCAAGACTTCAGGGAAATCTATCAAATTTATTGTCACAGTGCCCTGAAAAACAGAGCAGTGTGACATCAAAAATGCACAGGCTTCTGTTGGTGAAGAAAGTGGTTACTGGTGCCAGTAAGACACCTAAATAAAATCAAAGTTAGCAGGTTAGTTAGTGGGCACACACCTCTGGATTGTGCAAGTCGTTCCACCAAGTTGAGAGAAGTCTATTTTCATCATAAATGCACTTCAGCTACTTTTGACCTGAAACCTTCTAAGTTGCTCAGTTTGCACAAAAAAAAAAAGAAATAAAAGTCAATGCTATTTAAAAACAATATACACCGTTTATGTTTGCAAAGATAAGTGAGAATCTTTGAGATACGGTATCATCAATACAATTAGAGTTCAATATTTGTGCATTATGAGTACATTTGTTTAAAAAAGGGGATATTACTTCAGCTCCTCTCACAACACCCAGCGCTACTTTGTGCCTCCGCTCACTTTCATCCCACACCAGCTACACAGTCAGAACTGCAGATCAAAATCCTCAAAACCAGGAAGTAAAATCGGCCAAACAGCGAACGGAGATGAAACGGTTAGTATCCCTTACAAAACAAAAATATATTGCAATATACTAGAATTTATATTGCAATACATTAGAAAATATATTTCAATATATGATAGAATTTCTCATATACTTTAACATTCATAACAATACATAACATATATTGCTATATAGTGAGTCATACACTGAAAAAAGTGATTCTGACCATAATTTGTAATATTCTATAAGAATTAAAAGTACATATTTGAATAAACACTACATTTATGTCTGAAACTTATGTCTGAGTACATTTATGTCTGAAACTTCGTAAGTTTGTTGATACTTTAACAAATGATGGGAGTATCATTACTGAAGTACTGATAAGAAAATATTGACTCTTTAAAATCTCAGTATTGATGCTCGTGCAAATATAATTTCCATATGCAAATGTTAATTTATTGTGGTCATTTCCTCATTGTTGTGTGTCAATCTCACATCAGCTTCAGCTAACTAACTACCTGTTCCTGCTGAATTGTTATTTTTTTAAATGCCTTCATCTGTAAGGATGTACTGGTATCGAGTATCTGTATCAAAAAAATCCCCCCAAAATACTTTGTATTCTATCTTTACCAAACCTAAGCATCACTAAGTCAATACAAAGTGCATCTATCAAGTTAAAGTGAGGCTAAACACACGTTCAGAGATTAACTCCGCCCACAACTGCACCTCAAACAGGCTCGCAAAAGTGGGAGATGCCCGGAGGCCTTTTAAGAGACGCCCAGTGGGTGTGAACAGACTTGATTGACAGCACCAAATATGAACAGTGAGCTTGGCTCTTTGCTTACTTGCACGTCAAGATATTTTTAACTTTACAAAACATATGTATTAACCTTTGCTTTAGTCTACATAGGCACATGAGCTCATTATGTGGGTATTTTCTAAAAATGAATATGAAAAAACTTCACTGACACAGAATTCGAACCAGCGCATCGTTGTACAAGCAACTGCACTTCGCACCACTCGCTCAACAATCTGAGCCAAATGACGGCTGATATCAATGCGCAGCGAGTGATCGCTCTTCAACTCTCCTCCTCCGCAGCGGTGTCAGGGGGAGGAGTTTATTTATTTCCTCTGGGCGGCTCGTCTGCGCGTCAAGTCACTGTGACGTCAGAGGGTACTGAAAATGCACTGACAGCGTTTGCCCTGCGTGGCAGTATAGCCGCGGTTTTTACACACATAACTGCAAAATGAGCGAGTTTGCACAAAAATGTCCAAAAAAGGCCTGGAAACAGTAGATAATTCATTTTTGACCCCATATACACAGTTTAACAGTGAAAAAAAGTTGATTCTGAGTTTAGTTTCTCTTTAAAAAGTCACTAAACGGCCAGAAAAAAGTTTTCTCAGCACAGGTACAGAAAAGGGGCAGTGCCTGGAGCAGGGCAATTCAATTATATTTGGCTTACACTAGCAGAAACAAATCAAAACTATCAGAACAACAGATAAAGCACTAGGCTAAACCTAGAGTTAATCCAACTCTATGTCTCTGGGTCTACATATTTGCTACTTCAAGGGCCACATTGGAACAGGACTAAAGCACCATTTGTGAACCAGAACAAAACTGAACAAAACAAATATCAGTGGCATTTTAACTGATTAAGTTGATTTAAAAGTACTGCAGACTACTGAATACCAGGGGCCTCATTTATAAAGGTTTGCGTAGGATTTTTGCTGAGCAAGTGCGTACACCTAGTGGCCACAGGTGGCGTGCGCCACGCAAACTCCATATTTATAAAAGCCTCCGTGCGCTCTCCTCCATGCAATATGTGTTTTATAGATCCCACCTGCTTCAGAATCTGCGCTCGTGAAGCCACGTCAGACCACGCCCTCTCCACACCTCCAATTCAGCGCCGCTGCCCCAATACGCACATCACGCAGAGCGCGTAGGGCATCACCTACTCTGGGGGCACCAAGCCGAGCTGTGCCGTCCCTCGTGCTGAACTCATGAGTGACAGACAAGTTTGGTCTAGACGCAGGTGCCTGATGATTCTTAACACACAAAAACCATTTCGAAACCATTTCGAAAACAGAAACATGTTCTACAACTCATAAGCTCTTAGCCAATCTTTATTTGGCGTCAATAGGACACATATTGAGCCAGTTACGAGGAGAAAAAGCAGCTGAATTAAGACGGCAGCAGATTTGAACACGCAAATAACCGCGGCGAAATACGGCGTTTTTTTTTTCACTTTTATGTTCAGATTCTTTCAGAGGGAAACACAAACCATGAATCTAGTTTCTTTGTCCTGTCTAAAGTTACAGACGATTGTATTTCCTCAAACTTTAGCACGAGGATGCAGCTTACACTGAGCTGGTTCAGTGGCGCCGGAGAGGGAGCAGTGGCGGAGCAGAGGGCAGTTTAGGGGGGCAAAGAGGTCTGGGGCCCCACTGGAAAGCAACCTGGCAAAAAATTGAAATTAATTGACTTACTGTTCTAAAACATGCTAGATAAAAAAACAAATGCATCTATTATGTAAAAAAAAAAAAAAAAACTGTAAAAAGAAATAAATAAATAAACAAAAAAATGTAGAGGGACTTTCAGACTCTGTCTCTTAAATTATTAGATACATTGCCTTTGTGGGGTCGGTTGTGGGCGTTTCTTTTTTTTTTTTTTTTTTTTTTTTTTTTGGGGGGGGGGGGGGCACCTTTTTGAAATTTTGCATAGGGCACTAAAATGGCTAGCAGCGGCCCTGTTACCGGGTTAGGGTTAAGAAAAATGGTTGGGGACCGCTGCTATAGATTATGAAATATATTTCAATATAGAGAACAATATATTATCTTGTATAATGTGAGATATATTTTAATATATAGAACAATATATAATTTTATATAATGTGAGATATATTTTAATATATATAGCAATATATTCCAGAGTATATTTATTCAATATACGAAAGTGGCAATAATTGCAGTATACTTTCATATACTGAAATATATATTACTTCCATATAAAATATATTATTACAAAATATATATTATCATATATTGCTATGAAAATGTCACAATATATGAATTATCATGAAATATATTGTCACTTAATATAATGAGAAATATGCTTTTGTTTCGTAAGGGATAGCACATTGTATTGTTTTTTTGTTGTTGTTGTTTTTACTTTTGATCTTGTGTCAAATAGAATTAAATTTTGTACTATTAATTTGTAATGTGCGTTACACTAATATATACAGTATACATATAAACACACACACAAAATATATAACTGTTGACTTTAAAAGGACTATACATGATTTTTACAATAAAATTACTGAAAATCAAGATCTCCCTAAAACATCTTGTTAGTGTAGCTATTCGGGTAAAAATTAATCCACAACATTCATACTATGTCCATTTGTTCACAAAACTACCCAAGTTTGTTTGTTGTTAGCATTGGGGCTAACAGCAGCTAGCACAGGCATGTCTCGCGCCCAGCTGTGGAAAAAGTTTAAAACACATTGTGAAGTTTGTTTACATTTTTAAGTTGTTCTTTGAGAAGTAACTTCAGAAATATACAACTAACAATTGATATCCAACTATAATAATTGAATGATATTTCAAACTAAATAGCTGTCAATGTTAGAATTACCATAAAAGAAAAGACAGAGTTTGATTGTGATCTTTATTCAAATTAACAGAAGAAAAACAGTAAAGTATAAGGAGCACAGAACACGCAGGAACAACACACGAACAAACAAAAAACCAAAAACTTTTGATGAAACAATTAAAAAGTGTTTAATTGTAAGAACTACACACCCAGTAAAACAAAAGGAAACATACAGCTTCGCCCACAGCCACTGTCACAGCACTTCATGCCCGGGCGACACTCATCGTCTCCATTGCACTCATTCTTACACGGGCAAAGGGAAATACAGGACCTGGAGGAGGGCAGGCTCCTGGGTTAGGGACTGGGAAGAAAACTAGAAAAAAAAAACAGTCTTTTTATTGTTTGTTCACTACATTTTATTGTTATAAAGTACATTTGTGAGCCTCAGTAAACTCTTTTTGTTTGTGATGTAAAAGGTAATCTCTGAGGGAGAAAGTCAATTACGAGTAAAGTAACAAGTAAATCCAAGTCAGCAGGTCATTCAGGTTAAAGTTTAGTGCTAATCAGGAGCCGAATGCTGCGCTCTGATTGGCTGAGTTTGGCGTGGTCACTCCAGTTTCACTTTGTTGGGCGTTTATAGGCTGTAATCGCAACCGAAATGAATACATGTCGATATTAAACATGTGTCGAGGGATTTTTGAGAGGAAGTTGTCAGATTTAAAACCTAAATCGTGTTTGCAGTGTGAAAATCAGCTACTGCAGCTTTAAGTAAGTCAAGTCACAGCTTTTTGCCAAGTCACGTCAAGGCATTGTATTGGCATCAAGTCATGGCAAGTCATGACTTTTTAAACCACAAAAACTATATAATAAAAAAATACATGATTTAAGTGGGGATCATGTGGCAATGGAAAATGAAACACATCTTTGTAGCCTGTAATCTTTTTAGCCATGTGCAATACAATAATGATACATTTAAAGGAGACCTATTGTGTAAAATGCAAGTTTTAACCTTGTTATAACTGCCTTCTCTCATTTACTCCAAGTTTTATTAAGAATTATTCCTGCATGTTTGAGTAATCTTGTATTGTCCTACAGCTGCTCAGAAAAAACTTGCCCTCACCTACCACCTATCCCCGCCCTCTTATCTCTATTTAATTGTGATTATTCAAAAAAATCTGATTCATGGTAAAGTATGTGTGGTTCAACATAGTCACATAGCCACTTTACAACAATAAAAATTACAAATTAAAATCTGCTTGTTACAATGAAATCTCACAATGAAGGAGCGGGGCTTATCAGTTCTGCAGTTTTGAACATGGACCTCTTTCTGTTTCTAAGCTGTTTTACTTCAATTTTGTGTTTTACAAAAAACAAAGTGTCAATTATAATCTACAATATAGTTTGTTCCCAAATAGATAGAAAAAGGTTGTTTTTAAGAAAAAAAAATATATACATATATATTTACGTATATACATTTCTGGTTCATTTAATGTTTTGAACTCTCACTCCCTTCCAAATGCAAAATTTAAAAAGTCTACTGTTGTGACCATCTAGTGTTGTTTTCACTTCAAAATGGCATTGACTTCAATAAATGTATTTGCTCTATGATAAATTATATTAAGTTGAAATATCTTTAATATTCAAACTGTCACAAAAATATTTATATATTTCAGCATCATCTTAAACTTTGTACATCATAGTCATACCCAAAGTCATTAGTTCCAAGTCAAGTTGTCAAGTCTTTGGTCTCAAGTCAAGTCAAGTCTTTTGGGATTAAATTAAAACTATCTAGAGTATACAGACTGTAACTGCACCTCATACTGACTTGTTTCCATCTGCAGTCCAACAGTCAGTCTTAAATAATTTCTTAGTATTATATGTTATAGATAAGACAGTTTTTTATGTGTGCGTTACCTGCTCCTGGCTCGATACACGTCTTCCTTCTCTCACACTTGTTGTAGCAGCATTTCAGGTTCTTGGGGCAGTTGCAGTCTTCAGTGCACTCGTCCTCACAGGTGGCCAAGGGAAGGTCTGGGCATTTACCTTGTTTGATTTGAAAAAAAAAAAAAAAAAAAAAAAAAAGAGAGAGAGAGAGAGAGATTGAAGATTAGCACTGAGTGGCAAAAACACATGAGAGTCAGCAAAGTTTTTTCATTGTGTGGCCATGTTTTTGGCAGAATGTTGAGGAGCATTTATCAAAAAATAAATAAACGAATGAATAAGTAAATAAATAAAAAGTAAAAGAATGTTTGCATATTACCTCTATAGACTGATTTTGTCATTACATGTTTTTGTTGTCCTAAATAAACAATACATTACATTTACATTGAGTGGGTTTGCATTACTACTATGTGTTTTCATGTTTCATTATATTTTTTCACAATTTGGTGTAGCACACAATTGTCACTTCAACAGTGGGATGCTTTTAATTATCTATTTATACTGAATTGTGTATTTTCACATCCGGAAATGTATTCATGCATCTTTAGCTATTATTGGCAATTTATAGCAAAATAAATTAATAAATACTACACAAAAGTTTTAGTGATAACAACAGTCCAGAAATAGTTTCAAAGTCAAAACAACCTTAATGATTCCTGACTAATTTTTCACTCAGATGACAGACACACATGATGTTGTATTGTGTATTACCTCTAAATGGCTTCATGCAGGTCTGGACGTTGCAGTTGTTGAGGCAACACAACTGGCGGCGGCCACATTGGCGGTCGTTGAAGCACTCTTCACACTTCATTGGGTGAGGGGAAGGACAGAATCCTAGTTTGGGTACTGTAAGATAAAATATACACATATATACTTTAGGTGTTTAAATGTAATGTTTTGCATTTATAAGACGTGAAATCTTCCTCGTAAACTGTTGTGACACTATGGCCTTACTGTTTTAATATAGAAAACTTCTCCAATTTATATGCATCAACTTCAACCCCAGATGAGCTCTGTATCCTGATTGTTGAGACATTATCTTGTATTATGACAAGCAGTTGTTTTTTATAACATTTTTGTTCAATAAACTAACTGAAAACAAGTAAGTGTGCGTGTGTACATAATGCCACTGTATTCGACATAATTCTGTGTTCTGTGTTTAAAACTCTCATCATTGTGTGTGACATCATGACTACAGCACCATGTTTTACTCTCCCAAAGGATTTCAGTCAGAGGCTTGGTTCAAAAACAGGATTTGGGATGTCCTGACCAAATACCGCCAGGAGCTCAAACAAAAGATTTGAACTGATAATGGAACCACTCAGTACTCTAAAGACCCCTAAGACCCAAATTTCCAGTCTTATTTTGTGGTCATGAGAGTCCTGCTCAAAGAACAGATTAAGATTTTCATTATTTATTAAGTGCACCAAAGAAATCAAATTGACAAAACATGCTATTATTCAAGTCTATTTTTGGTCAAAGTTACACAGTGCACCTTTAAGGATAAAAAAAAACCTCCTATCTAAAAAGTCATATCAACCATTCTGAGATTAACTCACTAATTTCTGTTCATATATGACCTAAATAATTATAATTCTGAGTGAGTTCAAACAGATAAACTTTAAATGTGTTACCTGTGATTGGTTCCATACACAAATGTCCACAGCCATTGGAGCAGCATTTGAGGTTCCGTCACAGTCATTGTCAGAGTTACACTCCTGAGGACAGATCCCGAAGCCTGAGTGGGAGTCGCCTGGGGCATGGACACGAGCCCGGTTTGGGTTCATCTGTGGAGATTTGAGAAGTTGTTATTGATGCAGTTTGTCTCTTTCTTAGTAGTCCACTATCAATGTTTTCTTTACAATTACAATGTTAATACAAGACAATAAAAAGATTAGTAATACAGTCGCCTCCTCAATGACAGATGAGTTAAACTAAAACAGAAGTGCATTACCTTTGACTGGCTTCATGCAGGTGTCCCCACAGCGGCTGGGGCAGCATTTGAGATCGCCCTACAGTCATCGTCAGAGCTGCACTTTCTGTGACACCTCACAAAATGGTTTGGACGAGGACACGATCCTGGTTTGGGTGGAGACACAACTGTAGAGATTGAAAAACAAGGTTAAAATCCTTGTTAATGTTGAGAATTTCAGGCAGTAATACAATAATGTTTTATGATATTATTTTAAAGTTAGATTTAACTTTGTTTCATCAACATACAACGCTAAGAAATATTATAAATCCACATTACTGATGTCAGGCTCCACACAAACGCGCCGACAGCCAAGCATGCAGCACTTCTCAGACCCCCGACACTGAAAATCCGGAAGCACCTGTCCCGACAAAATCTGTCATCTGGATTCACAAGTATGTCGGTCATAGGACAGACCCCAGGTTTGTCCTCTGGTATAACAGCTGGACAACAGACAACAGATTCACTTTAGCTAATTAATAAACCTAAAAGGATAAAAACTGATTCTTGGAAATTCCCTGGTTTCTTACCAGGCAATTTGACCATAAATGTTATAGCCCAAAAGTACAAAATGTAAGTTTATGGTGGAGAGTCTGCCACCAGCTCCTCTCTATGGAGATGCTTCGCCAGAATATTCTTGTTTTATACAAACCAAAACTGTATTCGGTTAAATACAAGATAAATAAGGCCAAACTAATGCCAAACAGTGGAACATTCTGTCATCTCCATGTAGAGGCTCTGTGCACTTTTTCCCACAATGCACTACTGATGAGAGTTTAAGATGAATGTCACAACATCTCAAAACTGTGGTACTGTAGAGAAACAGTGCATTTAAAATATATACAAGTTTTCTAATCAAAGTCACTCACATAGTGCAGACGAGGGCTGAAGCCCAAAGCTGAGGGCCACAGTCAGGAGACAGAGGACAGACACATCCATGTTGTTCACTGCTGCAGACACAGATATTAAACTCATGTACGAGCTTCTATTTATCCACCTGAAGAGGAGCCTCAGAGCAGAGCTGATGCAGGGTCCTAGTGCCTGTTCTGCTTTAAACATGAGCAGAACCAGGAGGCAGAAATAGTAACAAATAATCAGTTTCACATGTACATAATGTATCTCATCAAACCCGGTGACAGTTCTCTGTTTAGCTGCTTAATTCTCATCATTGCTCTTGTTAAAAGACCCTCAGATATGTTCTAGTAAACTCAAACTTTTTACCTGATATTGATCCTTGTGTTAATAGAAATAACAGTCACATTTATACATATATACTTGAGTCTGTTCACTTAATGATTATGTTTATTAATACACACTATTTATAAATACACTTATTTTTACTAGTCACAAATAATCATTTAAATGTTGCAGCACTTTGTATTACTATCAATTATCATTGATCACCTTTACAAAGATTGCTGAATGCATTTGAGGTTTGTTGATGCAACCTGCAAATTAAATCATTTATTGCCAAGTATAATCTGATATGTTTAGTAAAGTCTGCCTAAAAAAAACAAATTATGTTTTTTTATTGTAGTTACGTTTTTCACTTCAGTAAAATTCCTATTTATACACAACTAAAATGTATATATATATTTTTTTATTTTAAGCAAATAGACATTGTTTTAGTGTTCTGTTTTCTTTATCAAACAGACCAGTGACTAACGACAAATTTGTGGTTGCAGTGGTAGTTTTTTTTTTTACTTAATAACTCTGGTTTTCTAAGAATATCATTTTAAAAAGATAATCTACTGTCACTCTGCCCTGAAAAACAGAGCAGTGTGACACCAAAACTGCACAGGCTTCCGTGAAAATGTGTTGGTTACCTAAACACAACCAGTCTGAAGCATCAGTATGTGCTTTTGTCTGTACATTGTCTGGAAGTATCATTGATCAGTCAGAACAGCAAAAAAGACCCAAAGGAGATTCTGACCCAAAATATCTTCTTTTTTCAGAGTTTGTTCTTCTGCCTTCTGTCTGAAATAGGTCTAAGTTTCCATTTATTCTATAAGCGATAAAATGTCTCAATAGTTCATAGTGGTGGACTCAATGCTTGTGTCATGTGTGAAAAGGGAAACCAGTCATGTAAATGTGATTATGTTGGGACAAATAAAGCTGTTTTTCTGTCTGTCTGTTAAAGTATGACATTTATCCTATTGAATCTTTGAGATACAGCACTGCCATCAATACAACAGGATACATACAGTATATATGTAATATTAAAGAATGAATGTGTGTGCACCTGCTGTGTGTTTGTGTATGATGTGTGCAACGACAACATGTATGTATTTATTTAATTGTGTGAGTGTGTTCTTCAGATCTCCACAGTGTTGTCATTGTTTAATCATCAACTTTCCCATGAAAACTCTTTGAGTTTTGTTTTCACATCAACCCAAGTTGTCAGCAGATTAAAAATTGATTAGTTATCTATGTGAGATTATGTTCCTTTTAACTTGTTTCTTGAGGTTATTTTCCCATCATTCTATTGAAACAGAGGGCACTAACAAAGCAAAAATAATGCTATATCATGTTTGCTTTTATTTCTACTGTGTTGTCTATGGCATTTTTGAAAAAAAAAAAGGTGGTTATCTTTGCTGTATTTGGAGCTTAGACTGTCATATATTATAAGCACATTTTCATTTGGACCTATAGAAGGATTATTTGGCGAAGAGTGCGCACCTGGAATGCAGATAGAACTGCCGCTGATTGACACAAGCTGTTGAAAAAGTCGAGCCAGCGCTGTTGTCAGTTAACTTCAAGAGTTTATCACTGGGAGAAAACAAAAGTTATGCTGCTAAATCAACATTTGTGAATAAAATCTCACCCAACGACTCATAAATATACGTTCAGGTGAAAAATGGCGAGAAAAACACTGTCTCAAGCTTCAGGAGCCAGATGTCTGTCAACCGGTCCAGACCTGATCGAAACAGCTGCTCTGTCCCGTTTTGTTGTTTTAATCAAAGAAGTTTCAACTGCCAACTTGATGGACAGCATCTCTTTCTGCAGGCGACATGAGCAGTAAAGTGGCGTGGACCGATAATCCCTCAAAACATTGGCATATAAACTTTTCTCTTTGCTTGTTTGTTTTTCTGTTTTAACGTGTACAGAACTTTGATCAGCTTTGTTGTCATTTTTAAAGCACTTTATAAATAAAGTTGAGTTAGATATTAGACAAAAAAGTATTTTATTAGCACATTCGGCCTGCTTAGCCTTTGCCATATTTCAAATTCATACAAAACCTATAATAAAAACAGTAGCAATTAAAAATACTAGGTGAAGATGAAAAAATAATCATGTGACTTGGGTTCTACAGCAAATTGTTATTTTATTAAAGCTATATGAGCATCAAGTAACATTAGGTTATTTTTGGATAATTTTTCAACAAACACGTTTTTGTAGTTTGAGTTTACTGGAAGCATTTGATTGTTCATTTTTATGCTGCTGCATAAAATAATAATAAAAATAATAATAACAACATTTGAACACAAATTTCAACATAAATAATAAAAATGTGTGTATTTAACAAACAAAAAGTCCAGAGTTGGTTTGTGCCATCTTTAATAAAATGAACAGAGAACAGTAAAGCATGAAGAACATGCATCAGAAACATCACTGCATTCTAATTCAAAGAATGATTTTGTTATATCTTTATAACACTTGTTAAAATTACTGCATCTGTATTAGTTTACCACAAAAACATGAGCTGTAGGATTAAACAGTTAGAGACACAGATTCTTTGCTCTTTCACTGATAATAACTAGCCTCTCCACATCAAAGGTTTGAGGCACTGCATCCCACAGCCGCTGTAGCAGCACTTTAAGAACGGTGGGCACTGGTTGTCTTCAGTGCACTGGTCTCTACACGGAGCAAAATGAGGCAGTAAGTGTGGCATCGGAGGAGGACAGGTTCCCGGTCGAGTATCTGTGAAAAGAAAAACAATACTCTTTTAAATGTTTTATATGAGATACAGCACAACATGTCAGTTTAATTACAGTTTGTATTTTAGGTTTGGTAACATTTCAGTGCAGTGTGAATGTTCTATTTTCAAGTTTGTATGTTCTTGAAAATGTAATAATGACCAGCAAACAATACATTTCTAATTAAACATACATACCATCCAAAGTCGACTTTTTGGAGTTTTAATACCAATCTAAAAGGGATTCCTCATCAGAAACACTGCTGAAGTTTTGTCTGTAAGATAACTTTTGTTCCCCCAAAATCATGAATGAATGAATAAATGAATGCCCCTAATCTGTGAGGTAGATTTGAACATTTCTGTAGCATTGTTTACTCTGCAATTTTCTGTAAGGTTAGGACAGGAATAACACAAAAATGCATCATATTTGTCATTTCATTAATTGGTCAGATTCCACTAGAGACAAATCCTTAGTATTAATTTGTTATTTATTGGTTTATTTGAATAGAAACGAATTACTTAAGTATCCCTGTATTACACAAGTATTCTGAATTATGGCATATTCACACATACAATCCACAGTACAATGTCCAGATAACAAGGGCAGTTTGGTTTATTTTAGAGTGCAATATTACTGTCAAATACTGTTTTTAAGAAATAAGAAATGACACAGCACTATCTATTGGAGTGAATTGTTTTGGCTTCAAAACGTGAAAAGTGATTTTGAATTCATCAAGGTGAGTAAGTAGCCCAGAATGCTTTAGGTAAGTGAGCAAATCATGTGGAACTGCTGTAAAAAGATATAAAATTAAAGACTTCTGTTTACTTTCAAAACCAGGTTTGCACACACAATTATTATATAACTATTTTTTGTTGTTGCTCTTGTCCTCCAAACATGCTCTTGAAAACCTCCATTTTGGAATCTCATGCACCAGAATCATTGAAAAAGTGCAGTAAAGCACAAAGCAATGTGTTTCCATATCAGAATTTGATTTGTAGCTCCAACTACTGGCTGCAAAGGAAATGACACAGGTGAAATAATCAAACAGCTCTTGCTGGATATATTAATGCTGCAGAAATTCTCAATGTGAGTCTGGATGATTTATGGGTTTGAAAACTAGAAAAGATCTCAGAAGTCTACCTCGAAAATAGACATTCACAAGAGTGTTTTGTTTTCTGAGGCTCAGATGAGAACTAAAAAGTATCTCAAAGACAAAACTTCATCTGTGTTTTTGATGTGGAAGCAATGTTTGTACAGGATTAAAAACTCAAAAATCATTTCGTATAATACGTTTTTTCAAGGGAAATTTGCCAACTTAAAAGTGTATAACAGTTCTTAGAGCCTTATAAGTAAGTAAGTAAGTAAATAAATAAGTAAGTAAGTAAGTGTGTGTGTGAGTGAGTAAATAAGTAATCAAGCAGTTAGTTAAGTAAGTAAGTAAGTAAGTAAGTAAGTAAGTAAGTGAGTGAGTAAGTAAATAAGCAAGTGAATGAATCAATAAGTAAGTAAGTAAGTAAATAAGTAAGTGAATGAGTCAATAAGTAAGTAAGTAAGTGAGTGAGTAAATAAACAAACTGTGGGTAAAGCTGGGGGATATTTATAAAAATCTATACCTCAATATTTTTTGGTGTTTCTCAATAACAATATTCAAATAATTTCAAATCAATACATAATTTGGTAACACAATATTTGTTGAAGATTATTAGTTTGGAGAATGTACAGAATAGCCATCTCCTTAAATTACAGAATGAACATCATTTGTGCGTGTATTACCGTCCACCGGCTCCATGCAGGTCTTTCTTCTCTCACAGTAGTTGTAGCAGCACTTGTAGTTCCTGGGACACTTGCAGTCTTCAGTGCACTCATCCTCACATGGAGCTATACTGAGGCGAGGGCAGTGGCCTAGTTTGGTTTGAAAACAACACGACAAAGACACAATGTTGATTTTCAGTTTGACATGAGTGATTGTAAAGCATGTCTTACACAGCTGTGGTAAATTGATGGTAAAATAATGGTAAATTCTGCAATGTCACATTTCTCAGTGGGCATTTTCAAAAGGAATGTTTAATTATGGAACCAGAAAAATCAAGAAATGACACATCCTGACACACAAGCTGATTCAAGTATTAGTTAGAAATGTAAAATAAAAAAACAAATCTACAACAATAACAGTTCAATCCAATAGTTCATATAGTTCATAATCCAAAAATGTCTTTAAATAATCTTAATAATCTTACTTATTTGATAGATTAATTATTACAGTTTTTAGATGAATGAAGAACATTTATGTGAACAGGAAGTAGATTTTAAACTGATGACATCACAAGGACACTTTACATTTTCTCATGAGAAACACTTTTTATAATCTCATAAAAATGAAATTAACAAAATGTCTGTGTTCTAGTATATTGTTCTTCCTCAAGAAAAAAAAAAAAAAAAAAGTTACATTGGCCCATTTTATTACATGGTCGCTTGGCAACTATAGTGTGATGTCATCATTTACAAACAGGAAGTACATTTTCATTTCTAATAAATGGCTAAGCAGGGATGAAATACAGTATGTAAAAGGTTTAGGGGGGGAGAATGATTTTAACCTTGTTTTAGTGAATTGCGATTGAACCTGTCATCGTCCCTTTAACCCTCTCTAATCTTTCACTCAGATTATAGTTACATATATTATGCACTGTTTTACTTGTGCGTTACCTCTGATTGGATCCATGCAAGTCTTTTGGTTGCAGCTGTTGTGGCAACATTTTTTGTGCCAGCCACACTGGCGGTGACTGTGGCACTGGTCACATTTGCTGTGATGAGGGGCTGGGCAGGATCCTGGTTTGGGCTCTGTGAAGACAAAAACAATGCAAGTCTTCTTAACGTTTCTTTGAATCAGATAGTAAAACATGTATTATTAATAATTGTATTTAATGATGAATTTATTGTATAATTCCTACAAGGTGAATTTTGTGTCCTTATAGGCTATTTTATATTTTCAAATTTGAATCCAGTTGATGTCAAATTACCTAACTAGTCCAATTGTAATATCTATTGAACATTTGTACTATTTAAACAAATTTTAGACAAATAAAGGTTGACATTTTGTGACAGAAAACGTATATTTGGAGAGAGTAGAATCTTTGATCTTCAAAAACGTGGTCAAGAGGACAACTTTAAAACTTTTTAGTATGGATCACTCTTGGAAGGATGAGGGATAATATATTTGTCTATTACATTTCTGTTCATGCATATTTCTTTATAAACTTAGGTTTGAATCCCACTTGAGAAATTCTTTTTCAGGGAAATCCTGAGGGGGGAAAAGGAGACAGGTTTTTGGTAGTAGGAGAAACCAGAGCACCGCTGACACGGGGAGAACAGGCCACATGCATGTTGCATTGTGGAGGGATTCCATTTTAGAACTCGACAAAGTTTAAAATGTGAGTTACCTCTCATTGGCTCCATACAGACCATCCCACACCCGTTGGAGCAGCATTTGTGGTCGCCCCTACAGTCATCGTCAGAGGTACAGCCACGGAGACAGATCCCAAAACCACCAAAGGGTGGAGGGGGGGCAGGAGGGCACGTTCCTGGTTTGGGTGTGGGCAAATCTGTGGACATTTTAGAAGCTTTATCTGATCATAAATTTTTTTGACAATTATTAGGTTAACTAGAACCGTTGAATGGGCAGCATTAACACTGAGCCACTTTCTTAATGACAGTGTGTATTACCTGGCTTCATGCAAGTTTGCCCACAGCGGCTGGGGCAGCACTTGTGGTCCCCCATACAGTCATGATCAGAGCTGCACTTGGTGAAACAACCATGATGACGACGATGGTGATGGTGATGGTGATGATGATGGTGAGGATTAGGACACGATCCTGGTTTGGGTGGAAGCACAACTGTAGAGATAGCAAAGGTTAGTATAAACAAAAAACAACGTTAAGATCCCAGATTATGTTGAGCCTACCAAAGGAATAAATTATCTTAGTGAGAGCGCATCCCTTGGCTATAGAAGTACTGAATCCCATTATATGCCACCTTAGGGGTTAAAAATAAATAAATAATAATAGTCCTAAAAGTTTGTAAATGGTTATGAGTTAGTACCTAGGCTATGACCTTTCCTTTAAAGGGTTAATTTTTTAATATTTATTTATTTATTATATATATATTTTTTTATATTTCTAAAATCCTATGTAAGTTTATGAGGGGAATCAGTACTTTCGGAGCCAAAATGATCTTCGACTTTAAGTTTACTAATACTCTAAAATCAATGAGGTACAAGTTGCACATGGTTAAAACTCCCAACAAGGAGGTTGTGTGTTGTTGTGTGTCGCAGAGTGGGCCATGATCTTTCTGGGTGAATTTTGACATGTTCTCTTTGTGTTCTTGTGACCTCTCTCTGGGTACTCTGGCCTCCTCCCACCAGGCCCATAGTCACTGGGATAGGCTCCAGTCACCAGAAAATGAATGCATAGAAAAAAAAAAAAGTCACTTACTCTCAGGATCCACACATATCTGCTGACAGCCGACACGGCAGCACTTCTGAATACCCGGACACTGAAAGTCCTGGAAGCACTTGTTCTGACAGTGCCACACATGGCGATAATGACGGTGACCGTACATGTTTGTCTTTGGACAGGTTCCGGGTTTTTCCACTGGAAGTACTAGACAAAAGACAAAAAAAATAAATAAAAAATTGGCCTGTCTCTTGTTTTCCCATTTTACCATTGATATTTTAGCAACTCGAGGATGCACAATGCTAAATTCTGGTGCAGGGTTAAAATAGGGCTGCAACAAGGTAATCCGTCACAACTAATCGAATACTGAAATGATCCCCAACTTATTTAGTAATTGAATAATGGTTAACTGATCTGTGATCTTTCTGTAGACTTCCAAACATAAGCTGAGAAAAACCTCAGACTGAACAGCAATTATATTAAATTATGCCATTTTAATCATTTTCTACAGCTCTAGAACATGCTCAAGTCACATTAGCACAGCTTAAAATCTGCAAAAATCTTGTAAGCAGGTGAATTCTGCCTTCTAAACAACTAATCAATGATTCAATAGAAAATCGGTCGCTAAAAATGTTTCAGAAAAAATTCAAGATAAATCTTTAACGTAATACAGTGGAACATTCCCTGTAAGACATCCTACCATCTTACCTCAGTAAAGTTACTTTGTGCAGTTTTACAATTAATGCAATGCTTTGCTAGTCAGTTTATATTTCATAATCACTTAATCTAAGTCCATAGCACTGTGGGGAAAATACATTTTAGAAAATTTGCAAGCTTCTAAAACTTGTTTGTAACTGAAAGGCACTCACTTTGAGATGAGGGCTGAGGCCCAAAGCTGAGGGCCACAGTCAGGAGACAGAGGACAGACACATCCATGTTGTTCACTGCTGCAGACACAGATATTAAACTCATGTAAGAGCTTCTATTTATCCACCTGAAGAGGAGCGTCAGAGCAGAGCTGATGCTGGGTCCTAGTGCCATGTGCTGCTTTAAATATCAACCAGACTTTGTACAACATACATACATAAATCCAACATGTATGATACTATGTAAAAGATGCATGTTCAAAATATCTAAACAAATGCTAGAGCCAAGCAAAAAATTGTTGGTAAATTCTATGTTTATATCTTAAAGGTGGGGTACTTAACCTTGTAATTGTAAATTAGTCAACCTCGTATAATGTATTATAACTACAACACATTGTGACAAAATCAGATCACTGTGTACTTTCTCAATCTAATAATAAAACATTTTAGTTCTTAGCTAAAACAGCACTCTGATTGGCTGAGCTTGGGTGGTCCACTTCAGTTTTACTTTGTTGTTTGTGAAAAGTTGTTTCGAAGACAGGATTTTGTGAGATTTAGGAATTAGTTGAACAGATATAAATACCTACTTCTAATCTAAGTAAGGTATCCCAGCTTTATTGTCTCGATATTTATTAAAGCATTCAAAATATGTTGCTTATATATTTTATGTTGATGAATTTCTGTACTCTTCATAATTCACAATACCTGGCATTATAATATATTGTTTTATTTATTTATTGGGTTAAAGTCCTGCTAAGAAGAGCCCTCGTGGAGGAAACTGTAGCATCCAGAGGAAATGCAGATATGAGAACATGTAAACTCAATGGGCCACATAAAAATCTGTCATGAAAACTCAAGTATCCTTATTAAAAATTACTTTTGCACTTCAATAGAATGCATATTTAAACTACACTGTGCTTACTCTTCATATAAACTGGTGTTTTAGTGGGCAGAAAAGTCCTCTTTATCAAACAGAACAGACTATAATGTGAGATAACATAACTTTCTATTTTTAGCTCATATTCTTTTTTATAATAATATATAATTAGATTTATCACTTTAAAGAGATAATCTATTGTCACTGTGTCCTGATTAACAGAACATTGTGACACAAAAAATGCACAAGCGTCTGATTATGAGCAAAAGTACTGGGCTTTTGTTATAGTTGTAGGCTTTATGCCAAGTACAGATCCTTATTTTGTTATTAAAATACACATTATAATCACAGTTAAAGGAGCAGAGATGTTAAATTCAGTTTTCTTTCATAAATATTCAGACGTTGTAAATATTTGCCCTCGCAGTTTGTAGACAGTTTGTAGCTTGACTATATTTTCATTACATAACCTGCCAGAAATGCCAATCACATGAGAAAAAAAAAAATGTCTGTTAAGGAAGGAACGTTTATTCTCAAAAAAGTCACGTGAAATCTCATCTTTTCTACAGTCATAAAAAACATTCAATTTACTGTAATTGTAAGAGAGAACATGTTAGTTACCTTAACAGCGGTAAACAGGAAGTGTGCTGTCAAGAAAAGTGGGCGGGCAGAATAAGGTGAATAGGACACAGAATATTAATTTTAGGGATATGCAAGCCTGCTCAGAATAAAGACACACATGTCTATTATGTGTTTAGTCCATTAAAATCATCCAAGTAAAATATACTTTTGTCAAAAACATTACATGGTGTACCTTTAATTGTAATCATTTGGGATATCCCAATCTAGACAATGTCTGGATGCATTTCCTGTTCTTCCTCCTGTATCTAACGACAAAAGTATCATTACATTGATTAGATTTTTCATTCAAATAAAATCCTAAGTGATGTATATTATCTTTATGTGATACTTTTACTTGAGTTTGCTGCTTTTACTTCTGATACAAAACATCTACTGCTGCAGCGCACAGATAAATTGTCAAGGCTAAAAGACTACAGTTTATGTAGCTTTATCCCATGGTCAAGTGTGTCAAATACCATTGATATAAGTCGAGCACAATGCTGTTTGCAGTCAAGGCTGTTTGACATGTTATTCACCATAAATGTGACTGACCTGACCAACATCCAGAATATTATGTCTGAAGAGTGTTCTGCAAAGAGATAAACTATTTGAAATATTCATTCTGTGCTAATTCTATTCAGGCCAGCTTCACATTGGTGCCAGTTTATCATTTGTTATTCAATTCAGATAGAACACAGTGGTTTTATTATTCCACCAAGTCCTGCATTTACAGTATATTTTCAGTGGAAAGTAAGTTTGGTGAAAACTAATTTTAGCCAAATCATGGACACATATTGGATCTGATGGTAGTTGGAAGGCCAGGGGCGTGAACAGACATTTTCAGGGGCAGGTGGACAAACAAGAAAAAAGGCACTTTCTTATATTGTGCAGAATTAATGTACATTCAATTTTAAAATCATATATAATAATATAATACTATGCATTTTCAAATAATATTTATGAAACTAGAGTTTAGCTGCAGCACTTTGTACAACCCAAGTGTAAACTAGAGTAAAGACTTGTACAGAGAAAATAGGTCGTAATGGGGTTTTCCCTCCAGAAGATTTGGGCTAAAATGGATGCAATTTCCTGCAATCTGTTGTACGTTTAGTTAAATCCAACATTTCAAGCACTGTTTACTTTATAACTTAGTTGTTTATTAGACTGGGCTGTGGATTTTTACAACTACATGTCTACTGGTTATTGTGTCTAAATCCTGTGGTTCCCAGCGAATCCCTGGCCATCTTCACTCTGACCTGCTCTCTGCAGTGAGGGGTCTTTAGACTGCAAGTGCCGGGTTTACAGGTTATGAGACTTAATCTTTGTTTTGGTTAGACTTTGATTAAACAGTCCGAGATCCTTTGCGTTATAACATATGGACAAAGACACTATGACAACAAAGTTCAAATCCAAGCCAAACTCAAATAAAGCTGTCAATATATTGCACATGTTTGTTGTTTGGTAATTTTTTCTAAGTTCACTTTAGATTTCCTTAAATATCAATCTTCAATTAACTCACAGTTCATTATATTAAGGCATTTCAAAGCATGTCACACCAAATGAAGGGCACATGGCAGATTACAAAAATGCAGTAACACAAACAAATGAGAGGATAAGGATGAACCAAGGATGAAGCAGAGGCAGCTCATTCCCAAGGCTGCTGCACCTCACACAAACATAAAAGAGATAGTGGTAGGTCTATAAGGCAACATGCCCAGTTTTAAAATGAGTTCGCAGTGTAAAATAATGTAGTCCAACTGTTGTCTAGAAAAATCCAGGAAGTTTGTTTGTTAAAAGTTGTGAAAAGAGCAGGAGCTGCAACACCATGTGTGTTAGTGCAGGCCGCAGTCAAAGCAACAGAGGTCAAAGTCGTAGAATGAAATAAATATTCAGAGAAAATAGGTTACATGTGCTGTGACAGACCTGGGCAAACTGCGGTCCAGGAGCCAGAAGCGGCCCTCCGACAGTTTTAATGTGAACCGCAGCACATTTTTGAAATGATACCTTTTTTCTTTCAGTAAAATAAAGAAAATGTATGTACAACAAAATGTGAAAAACGTACAATAAGCACATTTTCACGCCTTTTTTTTTTTACGTTTTACGAAAAGTCAAAAAGTAAAATGACCAAGAATCTTGGTTCAATCTTAACCTACCCTAAGCCTCAGCCCAAAACGTACCCATTTTAGTAACTTGAAGCCTAAACTTCCTGTTATACTCAAAGAAAATGTCGCCTCGTGGCTCCAATCAAAATTCATGATTATTTTACTTTTTGCACAAAATGACGACATTTTGTGGTGCATTTATGTTTTCTCTGGAGACTGTGTTGATTTCTTTTATTTGATAGACTTGGCTATGGAGCATGTGTCATTGCTTGTTCTAATAATATCACAAAAATAATAGGTAAATAGTAGACTAAAAAGTCTATGTTTTACAAAAATGTGCTGCAATAATGACAATTTGTTACATTAATGACCACCACTTCCCTGGATTCAGATATGGTTTGTGGGGAAAAAAATTATTGCACAGAAGCTACTTTATTTCACCTTTTGTTGTTAGTAATTTGTCAGAAAGATAATTGGTAAAGTTATTTATGGAATAACAACATTGAAAAACAAGATTATTTTCCGCATTTGATTGAATTGCATACTTTTGCTATGCCTTTTGAAAAACAGTTTGCATAAAACAAGCTATATTATTATGGTGTAATTGTGTTAATATTATTGTAAAGTCACAAAGACTAACTGTTAAATATCTGCTTATAGATCAGGAGTGTCAAACTTAAGGAGAGCTGAGGCAAAATGGATTGGAGGCAAATTTGATTGAGGGCCATATTTTAAAATATAGTTTGTATTTTGTATTTTATTAAAATGACAACTGGGCTGTATGAAGTTAATATTTACGAACACATTTTCTCTATTTTTAGATTTATTTTGCATCACATTACATTACACTTAGATCTTCACAATGTCTGCGTTCTGACCTGTATGTGGCTCCTCTCGTCAGCACTAGGCTGCAGTGTATTCTGGGACCTGTAGTTGAGTCTGTTGCATGCTTTTATCAGAAAGCCCACAATCAATAACAAGGGCTGCCCTGTTTTAGAGAATGCTTTTGTTAGAAAATACTATTTGCTAATGCTATTGACTGAAGTTAGTGTGAGTGATACATCCAGCCGTTTAATAGGTTCTTTCTTTACCAGTGTATTTATGGAAATGTAGCACACTTACTGCTAAAATGTCGGCCTAAACTTTTTTTTCAATAGAGTTTTTATGTTGAAATGGCTTACTATAGCAACAGGTTTTACCATATTAAAATAAAATAAATTGTATATGGTGTTTTAATGAATACTGTGTTCTGACAATATTAGTTCAAACTAGGCAAATTTGAAGCATTCTAATGTAATTGCTCCTTCTAGAGGCTGTAAGTTCTACTGCAGTTTCTACGGCAACATGCTGGTATTTCTGATTACAAACAACCTGCTGCAAATGTCTGTCTGACCAATGACAGTGCTCCAGGCTCTGCCCACTTTGAAAATACTGTGAGATGTGATCAAGAGGTTTGCTTTATAATGAGTGCCCTCTAGTGCCTGCTGACCCAAATCCAATCTAACCTATATTTTTAGTTAACACATTTTAGTAAAGTTTATACATTTACATCCTGGTTTGCCATGAACAGCACCTACCACAAAACAATGACTCAAATCTCATGCTCAACAAATAAAATACATGACAACACATTCATGTACACTAATTAAGCTGCCAAAGTGTGTTCCTTTTGTTCCTTGTGATTTGGATGGTATTTCTGTATTGTACACAGATTTATTCTTAGAACACAGCCTGACTTTAGTTACTTTACTCAACAGTATCTACATAAAATGATACTTTGCTGACGATAAACAGAGATAATTGTTTACCACAGTGACACAATAGTTTGAAATGGTTATAATTCACACTCACAGAAAATAAGTCAGGTTAGATTGTGCCATCTTTATTCAAATTAACAGAAAACAACAAAGAAAAGAGAACAACATGCATCAACAACATGTAGTTTCATCTCATCAAAACTTTGATTTTGTCCATCTAGATAAAGCTTTTTTAGTGTATTTGCATTACGTAGTTTGAAAGATCCAGATGATTCTCAAAGGGAAGCTAACCCCTAACACAAAAACACATTTCAGACTAAACTTTCTGATGGAAAAGCATGAGAAAAAGGTGAAAGGAGGGGCTGAGAGTGGACAGCAGCAGTGGGATTGGTTTGACCGCAGGTGTTTGTGATTAGCACACAGTTTTGCTTAACTGATGTCACAACTAGAAAAGACATTTGCCTGTGCAGTGAGAGACATTTTTTAGCCTAAATTGGACCAGAATACAAGTTTAGTAGAACGAGAAAGTTGTGTTTGCGTTTAGCTTCACTGTAAAATGACTGAGCTTATCTACCCTTTGGTATTGACAGGTTTTTTACACTGCAGTCCACAGCCGCTGAAACAGCATTTCAAGTCGTTTTTACAATGGTGGTCTTTAGTGCACTCATTGAGACAAGCGTTCATGTTTGGGATTGGGCGAGGGCAGATTCCTAGTTTGGTCTCTGTGAAAACAAACAGAAGAAAAAACACATATTTATAGACTTGGTTTTAGTATCTAAACACAACTGCATTTCAAAGGATGTAGAAAAACTTGTGATTTTCCACCTGAGTAAACCACAAGAGAAGATTCAAATTGATATACACAGTATGTACATTTCATTTCTCACCTGTTATTTATTAATTGTATTGTAGTTTTGCTGCAGTTAAATGGCAAATTATGAAGAATTTGATAAATAAACATTACAATTACAAAATGCAAAGAGAATTTACACACAACTGACACAGATTTAGGGGAGTTTTATGCATCATTTGTTTCGTTTAGGTAGATTTTGGCCCAGTAAGTAACAGTTGTGGAATGCTACAAACAGTATGTCCACTGCAAAAAAGGCCTTTCAAAAAATAAGAAAAAAAATGTCTTATTTCAAGTGAAATAATCTGCCAGTGCAGTAAGAAAATTTGACTAACTTAGTTTTCTTAAAACAAAACAAAAAGACAAAATTTTTTTTTTTTTTTTAAATGGCAGAAAATGCTAGTTTCAAGAACTCGTGGACAAGATTTTTAAGCAAATCAAGCAATTTATATCTAGATAAAGTAAATCAAGATAGAATATCTTAAAACAAGCCAAATGATCTTAGTAAAACTCGGTCTTTTTAAGAGAAAAAAATCTTAAAATTGGTCTTTTAAGATTAATATGCTTGATTCAAGTCATTTTATCTATAAGTTAGATTTTCCTTTTTGCAGTGATATACTGAGCCAAAGACAAGTTCCACATACCTTACCCCACACCCCAATTGCACGTTGCTGACTAACCTCTCACATGTCACATGCGCTGTAGCTATAACTTTGTATTTTACCTTCAGCTGGCATGGTGCAGGTTCTCTTTCTCTCACAGAGGTTATAGCAGCATCGGAGGTGCATAGGACATTGGCTGTCATTGAAGCACTCATCGTCACACTTCAGCAAACCAAAACGAGGGCAGGATCCTGTTGATTGAGTCACAATAAAATCAATATGAGTAAAAATGCCCCTCAAGTTATTAACTGGGCACAATTACTCGCTACGTTTTATTTGCATGTTTTAAACAAAAAAAATGGAACCATCAAAAGTTGTGTAGGCACAAATTTATCTCACAGTCACTTTCTTATTGTTTATTTATTTAATATTTCATAGTCTGTGATACCTTGGACTTGTGGCACGCAGGTTTTTGTGCAGCCTGTGGAGCAGCACTTCATGCCTTTGGCACAATCTTGGTCAGAGGAACATTGAACACACATCCCCAAACCGATTGGTCGAGGGCATGAGCCTCGTTTGGGTACATAAATACCTGTGGAGATGAAAGAAAGACAAGTCACCTCACACATGTACACACTGCTCTCACATTGATCAGCTGAGCTCCAAGTTAGTTTTGGAGAGAAATTATATGGTTTGTTTTATATACAGTATCTCTATTTTGCTGTGTTTTGAAAAGGAGCACTTTCATTAATTACTCTTTAACATGCTTTGTAATGTTTTGTAACATGTTGTATTCAACAACAATTAGACAATTTCTTTTAGACTATCTCATCTCAGCTATGTTTTTTAAAAACTAAAAGAAGAAAATTGGCCTGAGAAATGGGCTTTGAAAATAGGCCATTGATATCGGCAGACAAAATTTATAAAAATCGGCATCGGTATCGGCCCAAGAAAAACCCATATCGGTCGATCTCTACTGGGAATCAAACCCAGCAAACCGCTGTGCCACCAAGTCACCATACTACAAAGTTATATTTTACACACATAAGATAAATAGGTCAAATAATTTGCCATGTCTGTTCAAATCAACATCTGAGGATCACGTTGTTACCTCTGCCAGGGTCCACACACTTGCGCTGACAGCCCAAGTAGCAGCACTTCTTGTATCCGCCACAGTCCATGTCTGAATAGCACTGATCCACACACACAGTCCGCCGATTAAACGGGACGTTAGAATTGGGACAAACTCCAGCTACTCCCAGTGACACTAAAACAGACAATTTACATTAACTTGTAAGTTATCCCAAGCTTTTATTTCTTTTTTGCTTGGTTTCAGATGACATCACAACAAATTGGGGGCAGTTAAAATTTATGGGTTTTTTTGTGTGTGTGTTTTTTTTTTTTATGGAGTTTATTTTGCATCGCCAAAGTTCAATGGGTCTAGTCACCTCAGAAATTGCCACTGATTAAAATCAAAGTACAACTGTCATGAATTCTAAAATGTGAAACCCAGCAATGCACAATATGACTTTGTTTTGGGAGGGTGAACCTGTTTGTTTATTTGCTATTTCCACAGTATGACAGAAGTTTATGATGCCAAAAAGGAGAACCCCACTGTAATAATGTGTAAATAATTAATAAATACAGCATTCCAGCAATAAGCAGAAATGATGGAGCCTCCACCAAAAGATTGCTGTCCACCTCTGTTAACTTACAATAGATTGGTGTAACTTAGGTTTGTCACTTACTTTGTGCAGCCAAGTTTAGAGGCACCAAGGCGAGGGCCACAGTCAGGAGACAGAGGACAGACACATCCATGTTGTTCACTGCTGCAGACACAGATATTAAACTCATGTACAAGCTTCTATTTATCCACCTGAAGAGGAGCCTCAGAGCAGAGCTGAGGCTGGGTCCTAGTGCCTGTGCTGCTTTAAACTAGATGTTTATGTGAAGCGTTCAGTGGATCTTCTAACACAGAAGATCCACTGAACACACCTGACTTTCAGGCAAAATTAATATTGTGAGTATTTTAACCAGTCCAACTATTTCTTAGCGCTCACTGGCACATGGTTATTAGCATCCACTAAAAAAAGAAAATTGGCCTCAGAAATGGGCTTTGAAAATAGGCCATTGATATCGGCAGACGAAATTTATAAAAATCGGCATTGGCACATGGTTATTAGCATCCACGTCAAAATTTGGTTCAACTGTGGCATTTACAGATGGGAAAGTGAAACTGAGGTGGACCACCCAAATACAGCCAATCAGAACACTGCCTTCAACTATTTATGAGAAATTAAATAGTTTATTATTAGAAGACATTATTTTGTGGTATGATTTATGCCATAAAATGCTACTTTTGCAATACTACTCTTTGGTGGAAAGAGAAAAACTTTATTTAAACAGTTAGGTACCCCAGCTTTAAGACACTAGGTTTAAATCTAAAAATGGAAAGGCTGTTTTAGTACTCAGAAAAGCAACAAATATCCTTATTCTACGAAAAAATTGTGACAGAGAGATTAGGATGGAAATGTTGCATTGTTTGTACTTTTCTGTACTTTAGTCTTTATCTTCTAAGAAACTTTATCACTGCAAAACGAACAAAACAATGTGTCACATAAAATGCACAGGCCTCTAACACCGATTATGAGTTGATGATGGAGGCTTAAAAACATTATGACATTATGATTTTATCTGCTACAACCACACAATCTGTCATGTATAAAACATACTTTTAGTTTAGCGATTCAGTAATTGGATTAATTACACAAATTCCTCCATGAAGTTGTATACATTTGTGATGTCTTTTTTTACCTTTGCAGTTCAGTATAGGAGGAGGAGGTCAACAATCTATTGTAATGTTGTGCCTTTTTCATTATTTCACTATTTGTATACTTGTATATAAGTTGATATTTAGCTCTGATTCTTCTCTGTTGTTTTGGTTTATCAACATATATATGTGCAAAAATGCCTAATCTGTCCCTTATTGTTCCCTGTGCTTTGGGCCAGACTAGCAGCACATGTCAATCCTATTTTACTTTTATTGTCAGCCAGGTATAGCCTCGCCTTCTTGCTCTTTTGGTTCTGTGTCGGAAAGTCTGGAATTTTGTTTGGACCAATTGATAAAAACATATCATAATTATTGATCGTGCTTTACTATTATTGTCCATCAGATTAAAAGAGTGTGCCTCCAAAGATTAGTTGTGCCTTGTGGTTCTTTCAATCACTACAAATGCTCCACACAAGTGTGCACTGATCACAAATACTAGTGTCAGTCACAGCGAGAACAAGAGGTAGAAAATGAATGAATGTTTTGTTTTTATATTTTTACTTGAGCACATTTTAGTCCCTGTCTCTGCGCTTTTAAGTTATAATTTGGGTTCTTCATGCTTTCCCTGCAGCATATTACCCACCTACACTCAGATGTGTGTTAGATTGTCTGCAAGGAACATTTGGCTTTCGCCGTTTGCTTGTGTTACTCCAGTATTCTTTTTATTATTGTTATTATTATTATTATTTTTGGGATCTTTTATGATGTATTAAAAAAACAGATATTAAAACTAAAATGTATAAAAACACAATGGCTTTCTGTGACTTTTGGAAATAATAGTCATGTTCCTTCATGTCAATCAGAATCAGAAATCAAAATCACAACAACAGTCGACTATGGTTGAGCAAACAGAAACAGGAAATCAAACAACACTGAATAAAATGATTCTGGCCTTTATTAAAGGTAGCCTTTTTTTTTTTAGCAGATTTATTTATTTTGAAAATTATTATTATTGAAATCTACACATATAATTAGAATAATAATGACACCAACCGCCTGAAATTTGAAAGTGTGTATTTTAATTGCTTGATACTTAAACCAAAAAAACTGTATAAATGCAAAGATCCACCTATTGCACATGCTCCTGAAGCAGCACCAAACACATCGTTTGTCAAAACCTGAGCCATCAGATCTCAGAGGCTAAGCACGCTGGGCCTGGGCCAGTACTTGGATGGGAGACCGCTGGAGGAATCTCAGGAGCTACAGTGAGACAGAGAAGAAACTTGTTGTTGTGTCCTAAGTAAAGACACTTTGAGTAAGGACACATTGCCTAGTGTCTATTAAGTGTGAGTGTGAGTGGTTGGTGCATTCATAGTATTAATATTATCATGATAAAGTAATTTAACATACATGTAATTGGATATAATATATTTTAAATAATAATAATAATTTAAATATAATTATAAAGCATAATCAATATAAAATATTAGAAATAAACATTTTTTTTATTAAACTTTATACAAAAAATGTACTTCATTTCATTTAAAATGTATTGTTTGCATATGTGGAAAATTTGAGTAAAATTAATAAGGTTAATTTGTCAGTCAATGAAACATTCATTGGAGCAGATTATTACTTACTTACTACTTACTTACTTATTATTACTACTACTACTACTACTACTACTACTACTACTACTACTACTACTACTACTACTACTAATAATAATAATAATAATAAAATCCACAGTATCTACACAAAATCAGTTTGAATTGTCTGCTGTCTTTATTTAACAAATGAACAGAAAAAAGCACATTAAGTCTAATCAAAATAATGATGTAAAACAATTTTCCAGTCAGAAAAGAGCACAAGTCTTTATAAATGTAAAAAAAAACAGTTAACTATTTGATTCTATTGTTCAGCAACACGGAGCATGAGTGTGATCATTCATTGTGTCTGATGTTGCCCTAAACAGGTTTCAGACACTTGAGGCCACAGCCGTTGTAACAACAGATGAGGTTCTTGTCACAGTCCCTGTCTGTGGAGCAATCATTGTCACAAGGTACAAGGTGAGGGATCGGAGCGGGGCAAGATCCTTTTTTGAGAACTGTGAAGATAAAAACAACAAGAAACAGGTTTAAATGAAAATAAAATACTTTAAAATGTAACTGTAGATTTTTTAATGTTTGTTTGACTCTTTATACAATGTTCATCTTTGTATAAAGAATCACAAACACAAAATAAACTGGTTGAATTACATTTATGCTGTAAAGGCTTTTGAGCTCTAATGACTGGATGACTTTAGTTATAAAAGTGAAAAAGGACAGCACAAAAGAAATTCAAGTTGTAATATGAAGCTTTTACTTGACAATTCCTCTTCAAAAGCTGAAGCTATTTTCATTAAGTTGACTTTTAGGGACCTGTAACTGCAATATCTTAAAAAAAGTCTGCGTGGAGCTCTCTAACAAGCCTTTTCTTGGAACTAATTACAATTTCAACAAAACAAAACAAAAAAGATAAATACATAATAAATAAACTACATAAATAATCAGACATAGGGCTGACTGTTATTGTGACACATTGACATTAACCCTGGGTCACCTCCCTGACAGACAGATGAACAATAATAACAGTGTGCCTTACATCTGACTGCCTTCCTGCAGGTGTGTCCGCAGCCGTTGGAGCAGCATTTGAAGTTCCTCTCACACTCAGCGTCAGAGGAGCACTCTTCAACACATGTTCCCAAACCACTGGTACGAGGACACAACCCCGGATGGGGCTTTGTCAAACCTGTGGACATATTCAAAAGTTTTCTCCTGTGTTGTTTACAAACTACTTGCATTAAAATGTATTTTGTATTGTTTTCCGACTTGGACAAATCAGATTTTGTATTCTGGCTACTACTTTCACTCTGAAATGACATTTTTTAGTGAAAACATGACATACCACTGGAGAAGTTTTTGATTTGATTTGTTGTTGTATATTCATTTGTTTAATTATGTATGTATTTATATGAAATTAGAAAAGG